>CM057094.1:29813532-30158532 GCA_029959045.1 Taenioides sp. WSHXM2023 | reverse complement strand
TTGATTACTACAGTCCCTGACAAAAGTCTTGTCGCTTATCCATTTTGTAGAAACAAAAGCTTATAACCTGACTTTAAATTAATCGATTGGTTTTAGAAATGTCTCATATGAAAGCTAAAACCCTCCCAAATTATGCTCAATATACTAAAATAAATTTGCTTCACTGAAGAAAGATTGATCATTTAATGAACACAGAAAGGTCAGATTTTGGCAAGACAAAAGTCTTGTCGCCTACAGAAAATTGAACAAATAATTTACTTCAAATACAAAAATATGTTGCATAACGTCAGTGAATTAAGTAGTGGTGCTGTGAGATCCATATTTAATATCTTGTATGACTTCCATGAGCTTGAAGGACTGCATCCATGCGGTTCGACAATGATTCATACAATTTGTTGATGAAGTCATCAGGAATAGCAAAGAAAGCAGTCTTACATGCCTCCCAGAGTTCATCAAGATTCTTTGGTTTTGCCTTCCATGCTTCCTCTTTCATTCTACCCCAGACATGCTCAATGATGTTCATGTCTGGTGACTGGGCTGGCCAGTCCTGGAGCACCTTGATCTTCTTCGCCTTGAGGAACTTTGATGTAGAAATAGAAGTATGCGATGGAGCACCATCCTGCTGCAAAATGTGACCCCTTTTATGGTTGGGAATGTAAGAGGTAGCTAATACTTCTTGATATTTTAGGCTATTGATATTGCCTTCCACCCTGCAAATGTCTCGCACACCCCCATACTGGATGTAACCCCAGACCATGATTTTTCCGCCACCAAACTTAACTGTTTTCTGGGTGAATCTTGAATCCATGCGGGCTCCAGTAGGTCTCCTGCAATATTTGCGGCGGCTGTGATGTAATTCAACCGAGGATTCATCTGAGAAATCCACCTTCTGCCACTTTTCCAGTGTCCATCCTTTTAGCAGGCTGTGGGCCTTGGCAAATGCCACACGGTTTTTTAATTGCCTTTTGTTTAGTGCTGGTTTCTGTGCACTGATTCGACCATGGAGGCCATTTCGAGACAGAATTCTACAAACTGTTCTGGTTGACACAGGGACTTGAGGTGACCAGGCCTGGTGGAGCTCTGCTGCAGTGGAAAAGGGGCTGGCCTTGGATTTTCGAATCAACAAACGGTCCTCCCGAGCAGTTGTCTTGCGGGGTCTGCCGGACCTGGGCTTGTCAAAAACATCTCCAGTCTTTTCAGATCTTTTTCTTATTCTTTGTACTTGACGCTGAGACACATTGAAGGTGTCAGCCACCTCAGCAGTGGATCTGGTCTTCAGCCTCTTGATAATTAACGCTTTGGTCTCAGGGTGGATCTTAGGCATGTTGTCAGAGGTCAAGTTGCAGTTGATGTGAAGGTCTGGTGTGCCGGGGTTCTTTTTATACACACCCACTAATTGATTGATCAGTAACTGATCACAGGTGAGGCTGTAATCTAGGATTGGGTGCATCATATGACAAGGCGACAAGACTTTTGTCTTGCCAAAATCTGACCTTTTTGTGTTCATTAAATGATCAATCTTTCTTCAGTGAAGCAAATTTATTTTAGTATATTGAGCATAATTTGGGAGGGTTTTAGCTTTCATATGAGACATTTCTAAAACCAATCGATTAATTTAAAGTCAGGTTATAAGCTTTTGTTTCTACAAAATGGATAAGCGACAAGACTTTTGTCAGGGACTGTAGTCTGTCTACATCCCCAAAGCTCAAAACACTCTGTTCCACCTTGTGATGTCATGTAGTGGTAGTTTTCAAGATAACAGCTACCGTTTACCTTTAGTTCAGCAGACATGGGCAGTTCCAGGGCTGAATTGATTCTACTGAAGGTGCATGGAGCTTAAAAACACAGTGGAGCCCTATCACATGACATCACAAGGTGGAACAGCGTGTTTTCTGTTTGAGAGAAGAACTCAGCCTAAATATGCAGAGTTTGTGTGTTAAACATGTGTGAATGAAACAAAACACAACTCCAGTTATGTTTTTGATGATCAGATCAGAAAACAGCGAAATATGGATGCTATAATAGAAAATGATGAAAAAGTTGTTTTTTTTAAACCGAGGTGTGCTTCACAGGATAATGTGTGCATGCTAACACATCCGTTTATAGCATTACTGTTTAAGAGATATTTGTAGAGGTTTAAACTACAGTGTAAACATGTTTTATAAGACCAAGAGACCAGAGATTTTGGAGATAGAACCATACTCCCTGTTATGGAGCTCAACAGTGACCGCTCATCACTTGGTTCTGGAAGTGAATAATTAATTTTTCCCATAGTTAAATGATTAAAGATTAAAAGTTTGAAAGTATGCTGTGGGCTAATCAGCTATGTGGTAAGTAATGGCCAGAATACCTATAATTTTATGCAAATCTCTTTTATGAAATTGATTAGACTGCCCAGTTATTAAGTTAATTAGTAACATTTAGCAGAATTTAGTTTAAAGAGTTTTGGGATTGGACATGCATTAGTTACCACATAGCTGGTTAGACTATTGAGCTCCATATAAGGTTGCGCATTTTGTCGTAATAATCAGCTTTGTGCTTTTAAAAGAGTTGGTATTACACTACTATGGAGCATTAACTGCTAACACGTTACATATTTAGATCACCATGTTACCTTTTGTTGTTTTGAACATGATATATTCGCCAAAAACACGTCACTTTCTCTTTTGAGAGTTATCACAACACAATCGGCTAAAGAAACTACTGCACAGTGCAACAGGTTTGACAAGTTGTTGTGTAGAGCTTTGTAAATGTATGGCAAACTGTCGCGTGGGAGCGTGGGTGACGTAGGCTTGTGAGCGGAGCATTGGACAGTATCTTACAGTTAACCTCAAGGAGGGTTCGAATAGTGCCTGGGAGAGATTGCTAAAATAGTGAAACATGCATGGATGATAACTCAAACTTCTTCAGGCTGTTTTTGATGTGGGAACAGCATATATAACATGACAGAAAACTTAAAAGGTGCACTGCTTTGTCTAGAATGTCCCACAGTATGGCATTAAACTTATTTATTTCCATGGAGACAAGCCCACAAAGCCTCCAGGCCAAATTACAGGTCAGATCTGTGGAGAGGTGAACTCACTCACTGTGGGAATGCATGTTTTTCATAGTATTTTTGAGCAGTAAGACACCTGTAACTGAAGAAACGCAACATAGATGACTTTAATGCTATACTGTGAAACCTTTCAGGCAACACAATAATATCTCCATGGAGAAAAGCATATGATGAACCCTCAACAGTATAGATTTTGCATAATACCCCCTCTTTCATCTACAATATTAAAGCAATATATGTTTGTTTTGTGCCATATTGCTCAGACCATCTACATTTGCATTATCATTAACAGAGGTCGAAGCCTGTGTTACCGTGTCGTCCCAGTGGCGGATGTTGTTGAGGAGCTTGTAGAGGAGGGGGTAGAGCTCCACATCCGCCTGTAGGAGGAGCCGTGTCTCCAGACTGACCGTACACAGCGATGTCAGCAGCAGAAGCAGCGCACTGTCTGAGTAGAACCGCGGACACAGGCCCAGGCAACACGACAAGTACTGAGCACAAAACACACACACGGCTGAGTTTACAACTGAACTATTGATACTTTGCCACTGGTGTCATCAGTATTCCTTGGGGTGTGTTGCTAACTGAAGGCACTGCTCTGTTAGAAACCGTTACTCAAGTTAGACCGTAATCTGAGGATGTGGATGTTTTCCATGTTGTCATCTTAAAACATTTTTTTGTCTGTGTTTGCTAATGTGTGCATTGTGTCACCATGGTAACTGCTGAATATAATGCCAACAGAGATGTATGTAGAACACCCCCTGCGTGATGTCACTGCAAAGTATCAGTAAGCGTTATGTGGTGCTCACCTTAAACATGTTGTTACAGTTGTGTTCAGGGAAAGTGCTCGGTGCTGTGGTAGAAGGACTCTCACTTTTAATGTAAACGTCTTCACTGAAATAAAAAAGAAAACATCTGGGTTACATGTAGCCACATTATATACATTTTCATTTAGAGCAAAAAATAAGGCTGAGAATCAACTGATGAAACAATGATCTCATTACCCCTCCCCCCCCTGGGAAGAGCAGACCACAACATCATCCATTTGAGGCCTGTGTACGAACCACTTGTGCGCAGGCAGCCTGTGGAGCCCCGAGTGGTGAAGAGGTGGACAGCAGAGAGCGAGGAGGCTCTGAGAGACTGCTTTAGCACCACTGTGTGGACAGAGCTCTGCCAGCCTCATGGGGAGGACATCAATGCTATCACGGACTGTATTACGGACTACATCAACTTCTGTTTTGAAAACACTGTACCCTCTCGGACGGTGCGGTGTTTTCCAAACAACAAGCCGTGGATTAACTCGGACATTAAAGCTCTGCTGAAGGAGAAGAAGAGAGCTTTCAGGTCCGGGAACAAAGAGGAGCTGAGGACTGTACAGAGGAAGCTGAGAAAGAGGATCAGACAGGCTAAGGCCAACTTCAGGAGGAAGATGGAACAGCAGCTGCAGCAGCGGAATGTCAGGGAGGTGTGGAGAAGTATGAAGAGTGTCTCTGGCTTCAGTCCTCCGCCCGTCCAGACAAAGGGAGACCTACAGTGGGTGAACGATCTGAATTCTCACTTCCTGAGGTTTGATCAATCACCCACTCCTCCCCCCGCACCGCTGCATGGGCTCACCTTGTCTCCTGCACAAAGGTCCAGACTGCCACCACTTCACACCTCTGCCTCAGCCCCCGAATCCACTTCAAGAACTCAGCCAGACCTCCAGCACACACCCCTGCTCTTTGTCTGTCACAACAGCTCAGGTTAGGAGAGAACTGAGCCGGATAAGGAGTAGGAAGGCTGCTGGACCAGACGGGATCAGCCCCAGGCTCCTTAAGTCCTGTGCAGATGAGCTGTGTGGAGTTATGGAGCATGTCTTCAACCTGAGCCTGAAGCTGAAGGTGGTGCCACAGCTCTGGAAGACCTCCTGTGTGGTACCTGTGCCCAAGACACCGCACGCCAAGGACCTCAACAGCTTCAGGCCAGTGGCTCTCACGTCTCATCTGATGAAGACTCTGGAGAGGCTCGTCCTGGGTCACCTCCGCTCTATGGTGAGCTCAGCGATGGACCCGCTGCAGTTCGCGTATCGGCCCGGCATCGGAGTGGAGGACGCCATCATCTCTCTGATGCACCGCTCACTGTCCCACCTGGAGAGGCCCGGCAGCACTGTGAGAATCTTGTTCTTTGACTTCTCCAGTGCTTTCAACACCATCCAGCCGCTGCTCCTGAGGGACAAGCTGGAGTGGGCAGGAGTGGACTGTGACCTGGCTGAGTGGATCCTGGACTACCTCACAAATCGGTCCCAGATTGTGAGAGCCCAGGACTGTGTGTCTGACCTCATGACCTGCAGTGTGGGGGCGCCCCAGGGCACCGTCCTCGCGCCCTTCCTCTTCACCCTCTATACTGCAGACTTCAGACACAACACGGACAGCTGCGTCCTGCAGAAGTTCTCCGATGACTCCGCCATCATCGGTCTCATCACGGACGATGACGACGCGGAGTACAGAGGACTAACGCAGGACTTTGTGGACTGGTGTCACCGGAACCACCTTCTCATCAACGCGGGGAAGACCAAGGAGATGGTGGTGGACTTCCGCAGACGCCACTCTACTGCCCCCCCACCAGTGAACATCCAGGGAAGAGACATTGAGAGAGTGGACTCTTACAAGTACCTGGGTGTGCATCTAAACAATAAACTGGACTGGACTCATAACACAGATGCACTGTACAGGAAGGGCCAGAGTCGGCTCTATCTCCTGAGGAGACTGCAGTCTTTTGGAGTGAGAGGGCCACTCCTGAGGACCTTCTATGACTCTGTGGTGGCATCAGCCATCCTGTACGGTGTGGTCTGCTGGAGCAGCAGCGTCACAGAGAGGGAGAAGAAGAAACTGGACAAGATCATCAAGAAGTCCAGCTCCGTCCTGGGTTGTCCTCTGGACTCGGTGCAGCAGGTGGGGGACAAGAGGGTCCTGGCTAAACTCATGTCTATGCTGGACCATGAGTGTCACCCCCTGCAGGACGCCCTGTCTGCTCTGGAGAGCAGCATCAGTGACAGACTGATTCACCCTCGCTGTGTTAAGGAGAGATTTCGCAGGTCTTTCCTTCCTGCTGCTGTCAGACTGTATAATGATCAATGCTAGTCATGTGTCATCCCCATAGCAACCATGTGTCATCTCCATAGTAATAATAACAATGTGCAATATTATTTAAAGTCACTTTACCTGCTACTTATTTATTTACCCACCACTGTCCATCACTGCACTGTACACAATCATCTCAGAATCAAAACACTTATTGTGCAATGTTCCTGTGCCTTTTAGCTTAGCTTACAGTGTTGTGTTTTTTTAGTTGATTGTAAATACTTATTATTATTATTTATCTTGATTGTGATGCATGCTCTTATTTTCCTACTGTTTCTGTAACTTGCGTTGTGACACTGCAATTTCCCCATTGTGGGACAAATAAAGGATTATCTTATCTTATCTTATCTTATGATATTCGGATAACCTGGAGAGGTTAGGCAAAGCCCCACTAATTAACTTTTTAGCCAAAAATAGACTAAAATAATGGATTGAATTATGGATGTTTTTGGAGATGGAAAATATTTAAGTAGGACAATAACTTTCTATCTTAATGGAATCATGCAGCTGGCATGTCACCTCCAGAAAGATACATATTTATAATTGTTCTAAGCAGCCAATTTTCACAAAGATGGGCACCAGCAATTGTTTATCCATTAGAAGTCTGTATTAGAATGCACATTTTAAATCAACAATATTCATCTAAAACAACTTGCTCAACAAACATGCTCAAATCACTCCAAACAGAACTATGAGAGGGTAACAATTATAACTTGGTTAAAAGCTCTGAAAAGTGAATTTTGCCTAACAGGTCTGCTTTAAAACTTGTTGCTCAAGTTCAAATTGCTTGAACATCAGTCTTTCCAAGCCAGTTTTAAACAATTCTCTTGCATATAAGAGTTGCATTTGGGACTCCTATCCCTATAAACCTATACTTACAGTAGATCTCCCTCGGTGAAAGGCGGCTGCAGAGTCTCCAGAGGGAACAGAGACACAAAGGGAACACCCATGTTCATGAGCACCAGGGTGATGTCTGCTACAGAGGGCACCCACACCTGGAACCTGTCACTGCCATTCACTGCACACACACAGGAATCACACAGGTTTATGCAGATATAATCAAATGTGCAGTAATACTACGTAATGGCAAAAACAAAGCTTATATTGTAAAAAAGACAATGTCAAGTTAGAATCTCTTTGGAATTTGCCTGGCAAATCCAGATCACGTAGACCTATTTATATGAATGGGCGATGCAGAGCTGCTGTTTGAAACATTCATCTGGCAATTTGCATCATCTTCAGCGAGACACGTCTCCTCCTGCCTCTGTCTGCAGGTGAGCCTGAGTCTGTCTGTGCAGGCGAGCATGGGTCTGTCTGCAAGTCGCTCAAAAAGCTTTTTCTGCTTTTGACTCACCTATTTGAGTAGCAGCAGCATATGCAATATCAGTGAGGACCTGTAGTATGTTCACTGACAACATGTGGTCACTGTGAACACACATCATCTGAGGAAAAAAGAAAATAAATCGAAGCATTAGTAACACATTGATCAACAGGAGTAATCAAGTTGACGTTATGTGTGAGAGGAGCACCTTGAAGAGAAGGCGTGTGATTTGAAAGGGGCAGGGCGAGCGCTGGAAAGCCTCTTGGAACAGTCCGATGTGAATGTACAGTTTGAACTGAGAGTGACTGGACCTAAACAAAGACACGATATAACAGTTAAGCATCAGACTGTGAGAAATGGACACACTCAGCCGAGACCTGGGACCTAACATCCCAGCTGCCACTGGTGCATGGTGTTACTGTGAGAGCCTACAGACCTGATTGTTTTAACATAGAAATCTCTAAAAAATATATAACAAAGCATATTCTATTAAATATAGTGTGAGCAATGCACAGAATCTTGCAGCTAACCACAAGGAGGGTTTGAATATTGCCGGGAGAGATTGCTAAACTGTAATAACATGGTAGAAATCTAAAAAAAAATACATGATGTAAATACAAACCATAGGAGGGTTTTCTCTGCCGTCTCCTGTGGGCTGAGCGTGCACTGGCGGAGCTGCAGTGTGTTCTGGTTGAAGATACGACCAAACTTCTCCAGATGAAAAAGCTCGTGTCCAGGAGGAATTTCTCTGATGGCACTGGAGAACAGGGAATACCTCTGGACGATCTGCCTGTTAAACAATGGACAAGGATGAGAGTAGAACAAAAATATTAGAAAGGCACATTTTTGTTGTCAAATCAAAACCACAGACTGTATAAAGAAGTGGACTAAGATAGTGTAATATCATCCATAGCATTCGGCTCCAGTGAAATGAAGCTCACGAGGCTTTACGAGCAATTATAGGGGTGGATTTGGAGCCGAGTTCCATATTAGGAATAGGAATTTATTTACGGACGAAGTGGTGAAAAAAAAACAAAACACCAGGATCATGTAGAGTGGGTTAATAAGAACATTTTAAGATAAAAATGACGAGGCTCACTGCAGTAGTTACAGAGAGGGGTGACCATTTTTCAGTACAGTTGAATTGGAACCAGAGTCGATGGAGCCGGAAGCATGCCCATGTTCACTTCCTATTTGGAACACGGTGGCAAGCAAATACTAATGTCGATTTATATAGTCTAGGGTCAAGTCTCAGGTTCACAATGTATAATTTAAACCCATCCAGTAGCATTAAAGGAGCACTATGTAACTTTCCTCGTGGGACTGTTACTTGCTTGTCTCCATGGAGATGTTATTGGCAATCCTGGAATATGACACAGTTTAGTGTTAAACTTTGAAACATAAAGAGGGCACCAGCAGGCCAAGTTACACGTCAGATCTGCCGAGAGGTGACCGGGGGTTTTCAAAGTATTTTTGAGGGAAGTAATATACAACATCTCCATGGAGACAAGCAGGTGCTGGAACCTCCCCACCAGAAAAGTTGCATAGTGTAGCTTTAACATTTGAGTAGACTGAACTGCTAAGCTAACACAAAAAAAAAAAAATCCCATGCATTTCAGAACACGTTTGTCTGGACTGCAGGGTTAGCAGGTTTTACACACACACACACATTACTTAAAGGCCCTGAACCGGATGCATTTGAGAATGTGTCTTGCCCCAGTACAGATATAAAGTGTTTTATTGGCCGATAATCAGGAAGTATGTGTTAGCAGTACTCTCTCTGGTGTGTGAACGTTGCAGTGAGTAATTAGGATGCTCAGAGTTCATGAGTAAGGTATAACTTCAGACCTTTGCACACAGTTTTTAAGATGCTTCAGATGTTCACCTCGAGACTCAAGGTCTGGTTATAAACAAACCTGTAAATATTGTATTGTGTGTGTGTGTGTGTGTGTGACTGTCTGAAATGTGAAATTGCACTGTTGTTATAAGACTGAGTTTAAAGAATGTGCGTTTAAACAGCTTTGAACAGTTTATTGTAGGGAAAGGACCAACCAGGGACAGGAGTTGAGAATTAGCACTATAGCTATACCCTCTATATACTTCTGACTATGTATAACTGCACTGTCCCTGTGAAATAAATCAATGAACGATGCTTCCATTTCAACTTTGATTTGATTGTAATTGTCTTGCAGTATTTATTTTATGCACAGCTACCCAAATGCTGAGTTAATCTGTTCTTACTGGTGTTCAGGGCACAGGGAGTCCTCTTCGTTCGTCTCCGCCTCCTCAAACTCTGCGATTTTCAGCAGATCCTCCTGACAGGCTGTGAGGAGCTCCATCTCTGTTCCTTTTGCTCTGAGGTAAAATTTTAAAAAGACATAAGACATAAAACTGTGGTTCAAACCGAAAACGTGATGACAGACCTCCAACACTGACTTTGTTCTAGTGGTGATCTCCTTGAGCATCTGGTCCAGGTTGTTCTTGTAGTTGCCCGTCTTGGTGGTGGACAGTGTGTGGTGCTAATGAGATTTTGAAAAGAACATAACACATTTGTGCATTACTAGAGGTAGGTGCAAATAAGGAGAACATAATATTTTTCTTTTTTTTGTATTTAATGAATGCCAGTGTTTCCCATAGATTCTGGAGAGATTATGGTGGCACAATTAATTTAGGTTTTAAACATTTCACTTTATACAATTTGTGGAGAATAAATGATGTTTATTGCCTATAATTAATCTTTAAGCAGTCCTTTTTGCCCAGTATAGTCACTTTTGAATGTTCATGATAAGACAATGGGCAACAAATTATTTGCCAGTGTATAGTCCAGGTTGTTTTTAGGGTTGTGTACAAAACTGCAAAAATATCAGGTGCTCTTCGAGAACATGAACATATACTAAGAGAGCCAAAACTTACCTTGAAAAAGTTGTACTGATAGGTAAAAGGATCCAAGGCACACTGACCAATAATATAAAAGTCCTTTATTAGAAAACGGGATGCCTACGAGTTTCAACCAGATAAGTCTTCCTCAGGGCATAGTCAATTGGTCAGCAAGCCCCGAATCCTTCTGCTTATCAGTTTAACTTTTTAAGGCAAGTTTTGGCTCTTTCTTAGCATATTCTATAATAGATGTCCAAACTGAAAACAACAACGATACAGAAGAGGACACCATAAATAAATAGCTTTTTCTGCATAATCTGGTGTTTTTTTCTGTGCAGAATAAGACAGGATATTGTATTGTCTATGGAAAAAAATTACGGTACTATAAATATAACGAATTGTAGCTATAAACAACAATTTTGGTTCAATTGTTATTAATCTTGCAGTCCTTATTATTGTGTTTTCTTTTGACCATATTTAGCAATATTACTGTCCCATCACCATTACCAACCAATATGGCGCTCACCAGTTTTTTGTGGTTGGTGTGGCCGGGCGTGCTGGGCTCAGAGAAGGCCCCTTTCTCTGGCGTGTCTGGTGGCTTCTTCTTCGACATTATTTCCTGTAGAGACACCAGCGGCTCCTCCTCACTGTCACTGCTTTGGGCGCTGCGATCGTCCAGGTTTAGATCCAGACTCAGATCCAAGTCCAGGTCTAAAGAATCATCATGGACCACCTTCTTCTGCCTCTCCTCCCTTTGTTTAACCGTCCCAGGGGTATTGGCATCTTTCTCAGTTTTAACAGGAACAGTCACACGTGTCAAGCTGAGTGTTGGCAATGAGATCTGGACATCATCTGGTATTTTAAGATTACTATTTGACACTTTTACTGAGGAACTCTGATATGTTGACATCTTCTCTTTATGCAGTAGCTTGGACACTGGAGTTTGTGTGTGGTTTGAAACTGACTGTTCACTTTTAACATTTAGGATTTTAGCTTTGTCATCTGTCCTTGCTTTTAGAATTTTCTGACCACAACTGACAGTGTAAATCGGATCTGGTGTAAAAAGATCATTTAAATCGCCCAAAACTGGCTGCTGCTTTTTTAGCCGGCTGAGTTTGCGACAACTTGGCAACCCCGTGCTTGCCTTCGCAGCTGCTTTGTTGCAATTCAAGTCCGCCATTTTGTTATCACCCACCTGGATCACCTTGTGCAGGCTTTTGGGCTCATATGGTGCACCACTACAAGAGGTGTTGTGCTTGTCTAACCGCGCTGAAGTTGGAGCATCCTTCTTCTTACACTCTTCGTGTGCCCTGATTAGAATTCCGCTTTTCCTCGACACAGGTGTTAATACTATCACGTTGTTGTTTTCGAACTGAATACAAGCTTGTTTAATGCAAGATTTGGGTGTGTGCGGTGGGGAGTGAGCAGCAGGTTTGAGTGGTTTTGCATGTAGAGATTCGGTGTGTGTGTGCGTTTCAGATGTTTTAGGAGAGCGCTCAGAGTCTGGTAGTTGGGAGTGGGAGATGGGGACATGAGCAGAGGAGGGTAGGGTTTGGTTGGGCTGCGCAGAGAGGGGACAGGGTTTCTTGGCATTGTCACTGTCACTTCCGGACTCCCTGCGCCTCTTTTGCTGTGCGTCTCCTGTGACGAAAGAGGAAGACTATTATCAATCAATAAAAGCGTTATTTCAAACTCCAATGGGTCCATATTAGGGATGTAACAATAACCGAAATTATATCATATTGTCAAAGTTCTCACAATAATATTGTGAGTTGTCACTATATATCGAATTATAAGCGTCTTTGCTTAAATGCATTATTTTACAGCAGCCAAATGGAGATAGCTTCATAGACCGTGATCTTTTGTTCCATTTCAATGCAGAAAACATGAAATAACTGTTATAAAGAACTTTTCCATCTTAATTCTTTGGACTATGACACTAATATAGTCCCAAGTCAAGGCTTTTAAAAAGAAAAATTAGCGTTTCTTCAATTCTGTTAGCATCTCCACAGTATCACAATAAATATCATATTGGGCACTGAATATTGTAATTGTATCCCGTGTGACTTACATATCGGTACATCCCTGGTCCATATAGAACATTTATAAACAGACAGAAGACAAACACAATAGTAATAATGGTCTATATTATTATATCATTGTTCTACATGCATCTCTATGGTGGAATACATACAACTCCATACAACTGTACAACAATCCTGTCAATCATCATATCTTTGCGCAGATTTTCCTTACAACCTCTTTATTTTTATTACTATATATCTATACTATAGTATTGATATATTTTTATTACTATAGTTCTACATTTTATTTTTACTTGTACATATTGGTGGTTTTCAGATTCTAGAACGTGATAATGTCATACTCCAAGATGGGGGGGCAAGAGACAGCATTAATTTTAGCTTCCCCCAATGTGTATTAAATATTGGCCTATAGAATGTAGTGATGTCATCTGAAACCAAGCAATACATTTATATAATTATGCCTTATTTGACACCAGTCTTGCTATTTTTGCTACTTATTTAGAATGTATCATTACTATTTATATTTTTGCTCTTTGTTATTATAATATATTGTGATGTGGACATTCTGTAATAGCCCTGAAAAGAACAAACATATCCTAGTGGGTGAAGAGTTCCTACTTTTTTCCGGTGTATGTGAGGCAGTCCCTTCATGATATCGCTCCTGGAGGGGAAATGAATAACTAGTATTAGTCATTAACCTTTTCTCTGTATAGTTAAAGGTGCATTGTGTAACTTTTCTGGTGGATGGTCCGTCAAATGCTTTTCTCCATGGAGACGTTATTGCTTTGTCTGGTATGTTCCACAGTATGGCATTAAACCTTTCTATCTTCATGGAGACCAAACCAGACCAAGTTAAAGGTCAGATCTGTGGAGAGGCGACCCCACTCACAGTCAGAATGCCTGTTTTTCTGGGTATTTTTGAGCAAAAAAAAACACCTGTAATTGAATAAACGCAAGATAAAGGTGTTTAATGTCATACTGTGGAACATTCCAGGCAGAGCAATGACACATCCATAAAAACAAGCAGGTGATGGACCCCCAACTAAAAAGCTACAGAGTGCAGCTTTAATATGTTGCCAACCATTTCTGACCTGAGTGGGCTTATGGCTGTGTAAAGGGGGGAAGCTGGACCTCCTCTCCTGACCAGACATGGAGGACAGAGCCAGGCCACTGCTGGAGTGGCTGGAGCTCCAGGATTCCCGTCGAGGTTGGGGGGCGCTCTCTTTCTTCAACCTGCCAGGGAGAGGCTGGCCACTGGGTCTGTGCAGCTCCACCATGGGCACCTAACACAGTTTTAGCAATATTAAAACATATTGTGCAAAACTGACTCAAAATGTTCCCTTCCACCTTCTGATGTCATGAAGCAGTAGTTTTCAAGTTAACAGCTATCTTTTATCTTTTGTTCAGTAGAGATCGGCAATCCCATTATTTAAAAGGGCCCATATGACGCTATTTTATCACTAACATGAGTTTTTGTGTGTTTTGTTTCATTCACACATGTTTAACACAAAACCCTGCATATTCAGGCTGAGTTCTTCTCTCAAAAGGAAAACACTTTGTTCCATCTTGTGATGTCATGTGTAGTACAGGAAGTGCTCCACTGTGTTTTTAAACCCCATAGACCTTCATTAAATCATTTGAATCATTTCAGCCCTGGAATTGACCATTTCTACTGAACTAAAAAGGTCAAAAGTAGCTGATAACTTGAAAACTACCACTATATGACATCACAAGGTGGAAGAGAGCACTTTAAGCTTTGGAGATGTACACAAACTAATAATAAAGAATTATTCAAACATGTGTGAATGAAACAAAACAACTCCAGGTCTGTTTTTGGGGAGGTAACTGCATTATAACATGGATAAAAGCTCCCAAGAAGCCATTTTGTGTAAGAGGTTTAATATATTATGTGTTCTGCTTAATTATTTACAGTTACTGCTTTGGTAGATCAGTGAACTTTTTGCACGCATACTACTGCAGCTGTAGCACACCTCTACATGTTGTGTTGAAGCAATACCCTCAGACCACACCACATAAACCACCACAGGAGGTTCACTCACTTCCGTTCAACTAAACTCATGACAACGTTTTCTCTTTTCTCTCGTTCTGACCTCACCCTCATCTATAGAGCCTCACTCCAGTTTACCTTCTTACTGTTTCTTTTCAGCCCAACAAAGTGTTCTCTTGCTGTCTGTTGTAGGTAAAAGTAATCTAAAGATCTACATAAAAGAGCTGGCTAGTTTTAGTATTGATTAGTATCTGATATTACAACGCTTTTACACTATGGCAGCTCTTTCATATTTAAGTGCCTATGTCAGGTTGAAATACATTTTTTTTAGGTTTCAGATTTTAATACCTGGTTGAAAATCATGACATCACACTAGGGACTTCCATAACTGTTACCCAACAACAATGCAGTACAGCAGGCCAAACCTTCTCTAATGTACACAGAAATTATGATAAGACGAATACAATTTTACAAAAACATCTTTATTTTGATATGTTAGAATAATTGTGTATATATTTTATCCCATATTTGCTATAATCATATGTTAGATATTTGTGTGTTGTGAATAACCTCTGAGTGCAGCTGCCTGATAATTGTATCAAACATATCTGCAAAATATAAGTTCCCAGGCAGCAGAGTGCGGCTGTCTGAAAACTGTATCAAACATGTCTGCAAAATATGTTGTGTTGACGCCTTCCCTTCCCTTTAGAAACACTGTAACTAGGGACCATCCTAAATAAAATGGGGTAGACGGCTTTGAGTGGTCAGAGCGGGCTGGAGATTGTAACTGACACTCTCTGTCCGTTCTCCTCGCGAGTAAAACTTATTAATCTCTTGTCTTTCTTCTTGCATTTTACAATGTTTAGGTGGGTTTGAACCTGACATGATAAAATCACGTTTAAAGTAACAGAAAATTGTGTCAAACATTTGAACAGATTTCTCCCTAGTGTGATGTCATTAACGTGGGACCCTCTAAAATAGAATTCTCTACTTCCTGTGATTTTCAACATATTTTTCCAACTTTTCTTTACAAATTCACAAATGCTTCTTAATTGGTGCAAAACTTTCACTTAAAGAAAGAAGAAAAAAATAATCAAAACTTGCCAAACCTGCAGTTCAATGTCAGATGGGTTTTGCAGGGTCAGATTTCACAACTCGTACTTACAGCTCATAATCACTGAGAGTGCATTTGCCACTCACTGCAGTCACTAAGAATATGTATAGCCTCTATAATAGTCCTCTGGGTGGACGTTATTAAAATTACCAAATAAATACAATTTAAATAAAATGCAAATGAGGTGAATACTTCAACTGAGCACACAAACAAACCAGATACCATTTCATTTCAGCAAGAATCGCAACGGCAAAAACCACATTAACAGGACGAAATTTGAGCTTTCCCGACCAGACCAGTAACAAAGAAAGCACTATTATCTTGTATATTAAAAGGTGCACTGCGTAACATTTCTAGTGGCGGGTCTAACACCCGTTTGTCTCTATGGAAATGTTATAGCTTTGTCTAGAATGTTCCACAGTACAGATTAAACCCATCTATCACGAGGGAGACAAGCAGGTTACAGCACTTTACATTACAGCTCAGATCTGTGGCAAGGCGCCCCTATTCACAGAAGGAATTATTGTATTTTTGAGTAAAAGAAATGAAGTAATGAATAAATGCTAAATGGATATGTTTAATGTCATACCATGGAACATTCCAGGCAAAGCAAAGACATCTCCATAGAGACAAGCAGGCAGCAGACACTCCACCAGAAAAGTTGCGCAATGCACCTTTAAAGTTACATTATTAGTAGTAATAAAATACCATGTTTTATTGTTGGATATTGAGTGAATTCTCGAGAATCGAAATTGAGTTTGAAATTTTAGTATCGTGACAACACTATTGCCTGACCTGGTGGTTGATTTTAGCACAACTCAGATTACGTTAGAGTGCAAATGGCTTCACTTACTGTCCTTATAATAAGAAAAAAAAACACCTGGAGTCATGCTTTGCATGCATATTCAGGCCGAGTTCTTCTCTCAAACAGAAAACACTCTATTCCACCTTGTGATGTCATGTGGTAATACAGGAAGTGCTCCACTGTGTTTCTAAACGCCATACACCTTCACTTGAAACATTTGGATAATTTCAGCCATGGAGTTGTCATTTAGTGGCTGTTTTCAAGTTAACAGCTACCTTTTACCTTTTTGCTCCAGAGAGATAGAAGTCACAAGGTGGAACAAAGCATTTGTGAATGAAGTAACAGAACTCCAGGTATGTTTTCAAGGAGGCGACAACATCATAACATGTCCTAAAGCTCACAAGAGTCAATTTTGTGTAATATAGGAACTTTAAATCTAACCATCTGAACACAAACGTGCCTATGGTGGTAACAGGTATAAGATGTACCTCGTCTCTGGGTTTGTCCTGTACAGCGTCTGTGGACTTGGGAGGGTCTCTGTGAGGAAACATGGCATGCCCGTTCATGTGGTTTACGTGATGTGCAGGTGCGTTCTGAGGAAGAGGGGGCGGGGTCACAGGGTACCACTGGTGAACAGATCCGTGCGGCGCCTCCGCTCCGGGACAGTGCTGTTGAGGCTGATTCCTGTAGTTTTCGCCGTCCCTCCGGCTGGGTGGACTGTGGCCTGGGCATGAGACGGTATTAAAATTTGGTGTCAAGATTACCATGGCTAAAATAATTGCGATTAACGATTATATAACAATAATTATTAATGGTGCATTGTGTAACTTTACCGATGGGGGGGCCGTCAAATACTTTTTATCATGGAGATGATATTGCTTTGTCTAGAATGTTCCACGGTAAAGATAAAATCTATTCATCTCAAGGGAGACAACTATAGGCTACATTACAGGTCAGATCTGTGGAGACGCCACCCTATTCATAGAGAGAATTATTACCTCCGCCAAGGAGGTTATGTTTTCGCCTGAGTTTGTCTGTTTGTTTGTTTGTTTGTTAGTTTGTTAGTTAGCAAGATAACTCAAAAAGTTATGGACGGATCTTGATGAAATTTTCAGGAAATGTTCCTAATGGTAAATCCAACAGATGATTAGATTTTGGTGATGATCCAGAAGAAATCCTGGATTCTGGATCACTTTGAAAACTGAGCTGCTTGGTGGAGGTCTGCGCTCTCTGAGTGCTTTTCTAGTTGTACTTTTGAGGAATAGAAACACCCGTAAGGAATAAATATCATACTATGGAACATTCCAAGCCATCTCCATGGAATCAAGCAAGCATTTTTAACTGTTACTGACAGTTAAAAATGTTATGGATATGACTAAATTTAATATTATGAATAAGTTACATATTTAAAGGTGCACTACGTGACTTTTTGTTGGGGGTCCATCACCTGCTTGTTTCTATGGATGTAACTGCTCTTTCTGGAATGCTCCACAGTACGACATTACACAGCTCTACGTTACATTTATTCAAATACAGGTGGTTTTATATCTCAAAAATACAGAGAAAAGCTCACAGTGCATTCTGACTGTGAGCGGGGTTGCCTCTCCACAGATCTGACCTGCAACTTGGTCTAGTTTAGTCTCCATGAAGATAGAAAGGTTTAGTGCCATACTGTGAAACATTCCAGGGAAAGCAATAAAATCTCCATGAAGAAAGGCATTTGACGGACCCTCCACCAAAAAAGTTACACAATGCACCTTTACACACAACTGTCAAAGTATTGTACTTTGTTGTTAAGTGAAAACAACAATGATCTACAAGAGAACATCATGAATATCTTTTTTCTACACATTTTGGTAAAACAATGGTGATTAACTTTATTTCTAATTATCCCGATTATATAAATGTCCCACTAAGGATTATTATCTACTCTTTTAATCACGATAGACGATATTATTGTTTATTGTCCCATCTGTACCGTAGCGGTGTTGGTGCTGTGATGGGCGATAGAGGTGGGGTCCTGGAGGGTGTGGAGGGTGACGGGGGCTGGTGCCAAACCGCTGCCCGTGTCTGTGGTGTTGCTCTGGGCTGCCATAGTGCAGAGAGCTCCCGGACGTAGGCCTGTCGAGATAACACAATTTGAAAAACTACTTTAAAGCCGCATTGTGTAACTTTTGTGGTGGAGGGTCCTTCAAATGCCTTTCTTCATGGAGATGTCATTGCTTTCTCTGGAATGTTTCACACTATGGTATTAAACCTTTCTATCTTCATGGAAACCAAACCAGACCAAGTTACAGGTCATATCTGTGGAGAGGCGACCCCGCTCACAGTCAGTCAGTACCTGTTTTTCTAGGTATTTTTGAGCTATAAAACCACCTGTAACTGTATAAATGTAAGGTAGAGCTGTTTAGTGTCATATACTCCAGGCAGAGCAATGACATATCCATAGAAACAAGCAGTGATGGACCCTCCACCAGAAAAGTTACACAATGTACCTTTAAGTCACTGACACAAAGCAGAAAAATCCCAATAAACCTATTTTTAAACATACTGTATCATTATAAAGGCCTGAGCTGCGACAAATATATAGCAGAATGAACCAAAAATTAGCCACATAAGCTTATTAAATTCTTAAAGCTGTAGAGGGAAGAATAAATAAAAGTATGTATTACTATATTTCTATTTTTTTATTTTTACTTGTACATACTATATAATACATGTATATAATTATGCCTTATTTGACACCAGTCTCTTGTTATTTTTGCTACTTATTTTGAACTTAATATTACCATTTATATATTTTTCACTCTTTCTTATTACAGTGCTGTGAAAAGTATTCGCACCCTTACCGATTTCTTACCTTTTTAGCACCTTTGTCGCTCTTAGCCATTTCAGATCAAGCACACTTAAATATTAGACAAAAATAACTAACAAGTACACAAAATGCAGTTTTAAGTGGCGATTTTATTTATTAAGGGAAAAAAAAGCTATCTGAATCTACACGGACCACGTGAAAAAGTAATAACTGGTTGAACCACCCAGCAACAACTGCAGTCAAGCGTTTAGGATAACTGGCAATGAGTCTTTCACATCACTGTGGAGGAATTTTGGCCCATTTTTCTTTGCAGAATTGTTTTAAATCAGCCACATTGTACGGTTTCTGAACATCAACCACCTTTTTAAGGTCGTGCCAAAGCATCTCAATTGGGTTCAAGTCTGGACTTTGACTAGGCCACTCCAAAACCTTCATTTTCAGTTTTTTTTTAAAGCCATTCAGAAGTGGACTTGCTGGTGTGCTTTGGATCATTGTCGTGCTGCAGAACTCAAGTACGCTTCAGCTTGAGGTCACGAACTGATGGCCGTACATTCTCCTTCAAGATTTGTTGGTAGAGAGCAGAGTTCATGGTTCCTTCAATCACAGCAAGTCGTCCAGGTCCTGACGCAGCAAAGCAGCCTCAAACTCTGACACTCCCACCACCATGATTCACTGATGGCATGATGTTCTTTTTATCAAATGCTGTGTTCATTTTACGCCAGATTTAAAGAGATACACTCCTTCCAGAAAGTTCAACTTTTGTTTTGTTTCATCAGTCCATAGAATATTTTCCCAAAAGCTTTGGGGATCATCAAGATGTTTTTTTGGAAAAAGTGAGACGAGCCTTTATGTTCTTTTTTTGTCAGCAGTGGTTTTCACCTTGGAACTCTGCCATGCATGCCATTTTTGCCTAGTCTCTTTCTTATGGTTGAGTCATGAACACTGACCTTTACTGAGGCCTGCAGTTGAGCAGATGTTGTTCTGGGTTCCTTTGTGACCTCTTGGATCAGTCGTCGCTGTGCTCTTGGTGTAATTTTTGTAGGCCATGCTTTCTCCGTGTGTGGATAATGGCTCTCACTGTGGTTCGCTGGAGTCCCAAAGATTTAGAAATGGCTTTGTAACCTTTTCCAGACTGAGACACGTCAATTACTTTTCTTCTTACAGCATGATGTCTTGGGTTCAATATGGCCTACTTCACCTTGTCAGACATTTAAGTGATCTCTTGATTTGAAAGGTCTGGCAGCAATCAGGCCTGGGTGTGGCTATGAAATTGAACGTAGCATTCCACAATAGTATGATTAATCACAGTTACCTCACAAGGGGGCAATTACTTTTTCACACAGGATCATGTAGGTTTAGATAGTACTTTTCTCTTAACAAATAAAATCATCACAGAAAAACTGCATTTAATGTTTACTTGGGTTATCTTTGTTTAATATTTAAATTTGTTTGATGATCTGAAACAGTTAAGTGTGACACACATGCAAAAAGGTAAGAAATCAGGAAGGGGGTAAATACTTTTTCAGAGCACTGTGTAATATATTGCGATGTGTGAGCTACTGTGTCCAATTAATTTCCCTTGTGGATCAATAAAGTTTGTCTAAGTGTAAATCTATGGCAGCATCTCAATTCTCTTTTCCTCGCTTCCTTCTCCTTGAATCATCACCTCGATTCTGCAGGAAATGGGTGAGGAAGTCGCACCCACAGAGGAGACACAGCGAGGAGAGGGGATATAAACTCCTCACTGAGAGCAATAAAGTTTGATTCTTGAAGGCTCCCTCATGTTTACTCCTTCCTTCAGTGGTACAGTATTTGATTGACAGCTGAAAAATGAAGGATTGAGGAGAGGACTCAAGGAGGAAAGAGAACTGAGACGCGGCCTAAGTCCAAAAGCAACTGTTAGCTTTTTAGCTAGCTAGTGTGCTGCACACCTACCTGTGCGGCTGGTGGGGGAAGCGGTTGGGGATCTGTGAAGGCTTCATTGGGATCTCCTGAGCGAAGGCAGGGCTGCGTTGTGGAATATAAAAGTCCCTCACTGGAATAGAGACAAGAGGCTTCGTGTCAGGATTTCTTAAGTAAATGCTAACAATTGTATTACTGATACTAACAATCGTATTACTGATACTTTACTAACAATTGTATTGCATTACTGATACTTTGCAGCTGATGTCATCAAAATTCCCTGGGGGTCGATATTCTGGTTGGGCCTTTAACTGAATGTAATAATACTATTTACAGGTTGATTCTGGCCTAGAACATCTCAAACTGTTTCTAAAGGAAAGGAAATAAGTGTAATTTTCCATCCCTACCTACAAATTGGCCAAATTGGGAGAAAAACTGTGAAAAATGGTGAAATTTCATCTTAAATCTTTAATGATCTTAACATAGGCACTTGAAGCTTATCTTAAATTTTAAATGGATGTTGGCTTCCCTTTTACAGACTTTAGGACACGTCTTACAGCGAAGAAGATAAAATGATCTAATCACAACTGCTCAGCCCCTGAAAAGTGTTTATTGTATCTGGGTTTTCCACTACATAGTCAACAGATTGCACTAACCATCACGAAACCTGTTAAAACTGAGGACATCATGTACTACCTGTGTATATAAAAGCCAGTGGCAGTTCTCTAAGTCATATGGCACAAAGCCAACAACACTTCTGGCAAAACTAGACTGGATTTCAATCTCCTGTGGTTTCTGATCTTTCACAATGTTGTTTCCTCATCACAAACATACCTGGAGTTGTGTTTTGTTTCATTCACAGATGTTTAACACACAAACTCAACCTGCATATTCAGACTGAGTTCTTCTCTCAAATAGAAAACACTCTTTATCGTGATGACATGCAGTAATACAGGAAGTGCTCCACTGTGTTTTTAAACTCCACACACCTTGACTAGAATCATTTGGACCTGTCATTTTAGACCTGGAAATGATCTCTACTGAACAAAAGGTAAAAGGTAACTGCTGTAAACATGAAAACTATGGCTTCATGACATCATTAAGTGGAACAGAGCATTTTGAGCTTTAGAGATGTAGACAGACTAATAATGCAGGATTACTCAAATGTGTGAATGAAACAAAAACAAAACAGGTGTGTTTCTGATGAGGTAACAACATTCTAACAAGGCTTAAAGCTCAAAAGAGTCAATTTTGTATAATGTAGGACCTTTAAGAGCAGGAGCTATTCTGTACTTTGTGATGTCGACGGAATCACAGTTTTTTCTCAGGGTTAGGAGGAGGCTCAGAGGGTGGTAAAATATTGATACTTTCCAATGACATCACGCTGTTGTGCATGCACGTCTCTGGAGGAATGTTCAGTGGATCACAGATCTGTTTAGTATTTGAATTTTGAACAAAAAAGGTGAGTGTGACTAACTGGTGGCTAATGCTTGTGGCTGTAATGTTATTTGAGAGGGACTTGTTTTGCAGCACAGCAGCTCACCTGTTACTGATACTTTGCAGCTGACGTCATCAATATTCCCTGGGGGTGTAATGCTAACTGTAGGCACTGCTCTGTTAGAAGCTTTATTAGACTTATAATATGAGCTTTTACATGGATTTACATGGAATTCCAACAGGTGATCTGGAAGACACGCCGAGGTGAAATGACATAACTTGCCCTAGGGATATGAACAATGTTTGCTTTAAAAGAACAGGGAGTGAATGAGCGAGTGCTGCTTTTCAGTCCAAATGTTCAAATTTGTTTACAGATGCACCTGTCATAAAAACTGGCACAACAGGTCAGGCTGCTCTGGAAAAAGTGACAGGTGAATGATGAAATAGCTCACTCTGGAGACTTTTGAACATGTTTCTGAAGGATTCCAACCGGTTTTCAATATGAACTCATCAAGTGAAAATAATGGTGCTTTGTTTTAGGTCCATACAGAGTTTGGGATTGCCTAGGGTGACCAGATACTCAAAATTAAAAACTGGGATGCACCCGGGTTTGGATGGTTGGTAATAATAAAAGAGAGCTAAACATTGTCCTTTCTCGATTCACATGTGTGTCAGTATTCACTCTGACGGACTTTTGTTGTTACTTTTTTTTTTTTTTTTTTTGCCTTATGCTTATTTTCAAGCATGGTTTGTATTTTAGCTAAAAAAAATATTGGCCCCTTTACTGTTGGTGGGTAACAAATTACCGTATTTTCCGGACTATTGAGCGCACCTGAATATAAGCCGCATCAACTAAATTTTCAAAGAATTTTATTTTTGTACATATATAGGCCGCACCTGTCTATAAGCCGCAGGTGTCCACGTCCTCAAGAAGTTTTCAAGTTCGGAGCATCTGCTTGTATTGCCTCTAAAGCTTTTGTCGTCTTTTTGCATTGAGTCAGTTCGTCACGCGCGAGAGGCGCTCTGGCGCTCTACTGCGCATGTCTCGAGCAGAAAGAGCTGCTGTCCTGTCTGGGATCATGTCAGTGTCTTGTAGGATTTCAACAGGATTTCAGGCTCTCCCGGGGGTCGGGGTTAGTTGTATCGATCATGTATGAGTGGATGTCCCGCTACTGAAGTTTGAGACGTTTCGTCTCGTCATTTACGCCTCACCTGCATTTAACACATGCAGGTCATTAAGACGTTTCCCACTCACTAATGTTCATTTAGCAGCAGAACTTATTTTATCACGCAGCGATAAACTGTTTTAGTGCTGACAACAGCGCTAGCGAGTGTTCTAACTAACCCTAACCCATGTTCACCGCACAGACAGCGGCGCTTTCTGCACTCAAGCTGCGCGCGCATCCGCTGTGTTCATAGACGAATAATTATTCGTCCATATATGAGCCGCATCGGTGTATAAGCCGCAGGGTTCAAAGTGTGAGAAAAAAGTAGCGGCTTATAGTCCGGAAAATACGGTAGTCAAAAATAGGGACATATCTTGTATAAAACTGGACAAATCACTGGTTTTGGAGAAATCTGCTAGGACAGGGGGACAGGGCTCAGAACTGGGACTGTCCCGGGGAAATAGGGAAGTCTGGTCACCCTAGGATTAACTGTCAAAACACAACTATAAGCAATATCCACCATAAAGGCACATTAGCCAAAACAATACGAAAAGTAAACAAGAGTTATGGACTAGGGCTGCAGGATCACAATCACAGTCAAAATTGTGATTTGAACAGACCCAATTCGTAAAAGCTACAATTTTTGAAGTGCAATAATTTCCTCCCATTACAGCCATTTGCCTTTTAAAATATGCTGCCTGCGTACTGATGTCTGATTGGTGACTTGACTCCTGATATCTGTTGCTGTGCTTTGAGTATCACCTTCCTGCTCCTCCAATCCCCTGTCTGCACCTGTCTGAGCCTCGCCCAAGCCTGAACTACAGTGTCAGTGTGCCTTTTGTAAATTGTCATTACAACTCGAGACACTAGAGGGCAAATCTTGTTAATTTTGGAGACTTTTCATTGTACACTTTATTTTGCCTTTCAGTTATAATTTATTTGTATTTATTTATGTAAAAAACTTGGCCTTCATTTACTGTAAATAATAATAGCTGCTAAGAATTCAGTTTCACAGCTTGGTTATTTATGTTACTTCCTTTCTACCCTAGGCTACAAATGGGTTATAACACCTCCATAAACAAAATAATATCCAGTCTTATTCTGCATAAAAACTGCTAACCCTGTACTTTAGAGCTGTACAAACATGTTCTGAAATGTGATTCTTGTATTCAGTTCATATTACATTTTTTTTTCTTTGAACAGCAATTACCAGACCATTCAAAAGTCTTCCAAGTTTCGCATTTAGCATCTTAGATTTCCACTGGTTTGATATTAGGCTGAAAACTGAAAATTAGATGAGGCGTGATTAACAACACAATGCCAAGCTCTGTTGTTACCGTCCTGTGGAGCTGGGCAGCTCATTCTGGTTTAATTAAATCAAGATCTTTGAGAGACTGTCCAGTTACTGCCTAGTGCCTATGTGTAGTAGTCAGATCTTGGTTATTCAACGCTGTGACATGCTTTTATGTAATGTCTTAGTCTTTGGAATGTAAAACATGGCATTTCTCTAATTTTGGTCATTTTTCTCTCTCATAGACACACACATTTATGTTTAAAATGTTTGACATCATGCTTTGACAACGGAGAAGACTGAAATCTGAACTGATAACCTAAGCTAATTCAAGAATCACAAGCAACTACTGTAGCGACTACAGGTACAACATTTTTCTACTAAAAGAGATAGAAGTTTGCATCCTGTGTGCCAACTCAACTGCAATTTTGATTTGACTGAATTGTAATACCAGCAAATATTTTGTGTTTTACTTATTATGTAACAGATAATGCTCCCTACAACTGTACAACAACTCAATCATACATAACAGATAACCTTATGCCCTGTCAATCAGCATATCATTGCACTGCCAACAATAACAATAAAGTCTCTTGTTTATAGCTGTGATTTTATATTTGATTTTATATTTATTACTTATTTTTCTATTTTATTTTGACTTGTACATATACATTTATTTATATAATTATGTCTTATTCGACATCTGTCTCTTGCTATTTTTTTGCTGTATCATTTATTTTTTACTCTCTGTTATTATATTATATTGTGATGTGTGCGTGACTGTATCCAAATAATTTCCCTTGTGGATCAATAAAGTTTAAGTCTAAGTCTAATTTATATATAGCACATTTATAGCACAGGTAACTGCCATTTTACATGAGTGTAAAATCAACACTAGTCTTCCACTTCATTGTCTCACAGGGTAAAAATTCACAGTGAAAAACCAAAATAATTTCTCTACTTGTTCTGCAAGTCTGAAATGAATCACATTGGATTATTTGGTTGCAAGTGCGAGCTGGCCCCTTTTAATTGCTAGCATTACCGTTCACACACCCTTTAGGGCATGCGTGGACAAAAACCCCTCCAACGACATTAGATATTGACCTCACTGTACAATAACCAAACTCACCTTTACTCCCTGGAGAGAAATGTTCAGACAGTATCCTGCAATCAAAAGACGAATGGTCATCTGCATGTGGATTGCTGTATCCATGATAACCATAGTAACCATAGTAATCATAATGATAATAATTCGTAAAATAATAGTTGGGCTCCATGGCAACTGTTTGATGCGTGCGTCAGGGAGGATTTGGACGTTTGGTTGGCGCTGGTGTGAAGAAGTGAGCTAAAGATGGGAGGACGGGTGTTTTTTGACAAACCAATCACAACATGACAGCGCCACTTCCCCTAGTCTCACTGTCGCGGGTTTTGTTCTCCAATTTCACCCGTGTTAATCGTTTTGATGAGCAGAACAAGGATGCAATGGGTAATAAAATCCCCTGGCTAACTCATGCTTCAATCACTTCAGCTATTTTTGTGCTACACATTCACAAACATTCACTAGAAAAGTATGTAAATGCCGATTATAAACGACGACTTACGCTATAAAGTCATATTATGTGTACGGTAACGGATGCACGCCATATTAAAACATCAAATGGTTCTTTTTGATGCATTTGGATAATAAAGCGTTATCAGGAAGTGGTGGTCACTCTAGCTCACGTTAGCATGTTAGCATTAGCAGTTGTTGAAGTTGAAGTGTTGAAGATTGACTCTGACGGCTCTTACCCGTAGTCTCTGTGGTTTTCTGATGATTTTGTCATTTTGCGTGGCAGAAGTTGGTTAAAAGCGTGTAAATAAGCAAGGATTCAGTGCTAAAACATTGCAGGAAGGAAAACACCTCTCCCGCCTGGAGAATGACCGGACTGGGGAGAAAGGGATCATGGGAGTTGGTGTTAAACCGGGAGGAAAAACGCCTACAAATCACAAACAGCTTTTCAATCTGACACATAGTGTCAGATTTCATTTAATTGCACCCCTCAATGTTTAAATCCAGGCAGAATAAAAAAAATAACAATTAAGCACAGCAATAACAGCAGAATGTGAATAGTTTTGTGATAAGAATAGCCTAATGTGCAATTATAAGATAAGATAAGATAAGATATGCCTTTATTAGTCCCACAGTGGGGAAATTCCAGCATTATGCATTAAAGTAAACATGAGTAATCTATGACAAAAGGAGAAATTCAATTTGTCAACTGGACAAAAGTTTATTTAGTCGAATGAGTAATCTATAAATTGTATTTTTGTCAATGTGGGGGGAAAATAATTTTATTTTTATGTTACAGGTTTTTAACAAATTTCTTAAGTAGTGTATGACAAAAACACTGAGATGGATAGTACTCAGTTACATTTCCGTGAGTAACTTTTTAAAGAAATTGTACCTTTCAGGGTTCCTTTCTAGCAGCATACTTTCACTTCTACTTGATTATATTTTTATTAAAGTAACACTACTTGAGTAAAAGTTTTCTTCCCACTATGACTAAGTCCACAAGTGACAAAAGCTTTATGCTGACCATATGAAATGATTTGAACATTTGTTTCTTGTACCACTCCTTGATTCTATGGTTCAATTTTCCTTATTTTTGTTAGTCCTTTGAAAGTAACACATTTTGTACTTTATTTAATGTTTAGTCCTTCAAATGACATTAACTTCAATCAGATGCTAAGTCCCGACAGCTACTCTTTAAGTTACTCTTAAAAGTTCAAAGTCAGCTTAATTGTCAAAAGCCATATGTACAGGTTGCACACACAGGATATGAAATTGAGTACTACTTTTTGCAAATACTTTTTAACTTTCACTACTTTGTACTTCTACTTCAATATTATTTTGAAGTAATCTTAATTTTTGGCTACTCTACCCATCTCTGCCAAAGCAAGACTCCCCTCAACCTTCATATGAAGCCTCTGTTGACTAATATAGAACAGCCTTACCAGCAGGGGTCAGCGTTTTCACATTGAGAATTTTGCACAGTAAAATATTTTGATGAAAAAACATTAAACAGTAAAACAACACATGCCATGTAATAATGTTTATTGCACAATGAGACAAGAAGTCAAGCACACTCAGCAGGCATCTTTAACCTTTTCATATTATGTGAGCAAGAGGAATAGTTTCAAGTTTAAGCCGTTGTTCCCATAGACCGCATATATATTTTTTTACAGTCCATGGTTGTTCCCCAAATCTACATACAATTTAATAACACCATAAGAACATATGCCAAATCCTAACAATGGACCGTTTACAACATTAACAGCAGCACAGACTTACAATCAGACAAAGGAAAAGTAACTGACAGCTCAACTTTAAAAGGTACACTGTAACTTTTGTGGTGGAGGGCTTGCCACTTGCTTGTCGCCACAGAGATGTTATTGCTTTGCCTGGAATGTTCCGTGATATGACATTAAACATATCTGTCTAGCATTTATTCATTACGGGTGTTTCTATTGCTCAAAAATACAATATTTCTCTCTGTGAATAGGGTTGCCTCTCCACAGATCTTACCTGTAATATTGCCTATAGTTGTCTCTCTTGAGATAGATAGGTTTAATCTGTACCGTGGAACATTCAAGGCAAAGCAAGAACATCTCCATGAAGTCAAACAGGTGACGGACCCTAACTTGTGCTGGAGGGCTTGCCACTTGATTGTCTCCATGGAGATGTCTTGAATGTTCCATAGTATGATAATGCATTTAACTCTTACAGGTGTTTTTATTGCTTATACATTCAATGAAAAACATGCATTATACTGTAAGCAGGGTAACATCTCCACAGATCTGACCTGTAACTTTGCCTGGTGGTGTCGCTTCTCTGTTACCATGGAAACAGATATGCTTAATGTCTCACACCCGGCAAAACAAAGACATCTTTATGGAGACAAACTGGTGGAGGACCCTGCACCACAAAAGTTACACAATGCACCTTTAAAATATGACTTAAACAGGATTAAGACATGAACTGACCCTTTGGTCCTATCTGGCTCTCAAGAGATTGCAAAAAAAAATAAAAAATAAACATTACCCAACTAGATTTCTGCATTTTCTTACGGATGCAAACATTAAATAATAAATATATTGAAATTTCCTTTTAACCAATCAGTAGCAATTAAAAATACAGTGCATGCTCGCAAATATTACTCAATTAACACTATTCCAGAGTTTACATTTAATATATAGCTGTAGTTTAAATGTGACAACAGCAGAAAGGAGAACTTTGTGAATTAGCTGAAGATTTGGTATTTTTTGGTATTTATATAAAAGGCAGATAAAACAAGATTCACAAGTTTAATCTGTCTTTATATAAATACATTGTTCTGTGTAATTTGTTGTTTTTGTAGTCTTGAGTGCAGTTTGGGTCAGATACACAGACATAGGCAATAGTTTTGAGAGCTTCTGCCACGACCCCTTTTCAGTCGACCAAGAATTTCTTAGAGCCCTAATACTCTTAGATAAAAATGCATTTGCTAGATTTTACAAAACCAAATATACATGGAAGAATTTATGCTTAAAGCTGCATTGTGTAACTTTTCTGGTGGAGGGTTCGTCAAATGCTTTTCTCAGTGCAGATGTTATTGTTTTGTCTGGAATGATTCACAGTATGGTGTTAAATCTTTTCATCATACTGTGGAACATTCCAGGCAGAGCAAAGACATCTCCCTAGCAACAAGCAGGTGATGGACCCCAGCCAAAAAGTTACATGGTGCACCTTTAAAATATAAGTGCTCTAATGTTACAGTTAACTTTTACATTCTCTTAAGAGCTGCTCGTCTCTGCCCTACTGTTTTCTGATGTGTCTTAGCGGTGTACAATCCTACAGAAAAATCAGCAGGCTGCTTTACTT
The DNA here is from genome assembly GCA_029959045.1 of Taenioides sp. WSHXM2023. Classification (NCBI taxonomy): domain Eukaryota; kingdom Metazoa; phylum Chordata; class Actinopteri; order Gobiiformes; family Gobiidae; genus Taenioides; species Taenioides sp. WSHXM2023. The sequence continues at coordinate 30,128,680 of CM057094.1, read as the reverse complement.
CTTGGCCTTCCCCTGAGCGGCCACAGCCTCCATGGCTTTGCGCACCGTCTCCTCGTCTCCCAGGAACTGCATAGGTTTGACGGGCTTCAGGTTTTTGTCCAGCTCGTACAGGATGGGGATTCCTGTGGGAAGGTTGAGCTCCATGATGGCCTCGTCGGACATGCCTAAGATAGATAGAGATCTTTATTGCGGAGTAAAAAACAAACAGACAATATAAACAAAATAACAATATAAAAACATAGCTGCAGAGTATTCAGTCTTGAGGACACAAATGGCTTGATGCTCAATACCAATTTTGGTACTACAATGACAATTAAAAACACTTTTAGAAAACAGAATGTCTCCCTCTGCTGGTCAGATACTATGACTTTAAGTCATTATTTAAGTATCTGTATTACGATAGTGCTATAGGACAGCTAAAGTTATCTCAGGTTAACTTATGATAGTTTTGCTGTTTAAAGGGCATTAGTCCACCACTTTCAGGGCATACATAATACCTCTGAACATAGCTTTATACATAGCTTTATCTACATGAATGGACTTCAGGATGAATCTCTGGGTAACATCGCAGTTTGAAGAGTGAGAATACATTTTATCATGTAGTTTTCGCACTAAAATATGATACAGTGAGTTAATATGTATAAAATGTTCAATGTTCATGTGCACCAACAACTCAAAAAAGCACAGATTCTCTGGGTGGTTTTAAAACGGCTTGGTAGTCCATACAGAACCCATTTCCTGCCAAGATCCGCAGCCCTATGCAAAATAATACAACCCGAATGACCATGGCAGCTAAGGCAACTTCCAGAATAAATTGGATAGGTAAGAAATTTTTTTTGTATCATTATGTATTTTAGTCACTTAGTACAATAAGGTAAGAATAAGAAGCAGGAGTTGGTACTGACCCTCCAGGTGCTTGACGATGCCCCGGAGGCTGTTTCCGTGCGCAGCGATGAGCACCCTCTTGCCCTGTTTGATCTGAGGAGCGATGACCTCGTTCCAGTACGGCAGAGCACGGGCGATTGTGTCCTTCAGGCTCTCACAGGACGGCAACTGGTCCTCGGTCAGGTCTCCATAACGACGGTCCTGTACGGGAGAGGAAGAGGTTTAATCAGAATCAGAAAAGTCAGAAAAGATACTGTATTGTATTGTGTCCATTTATATATACAGTCTATGATAATAATACAGTATAGACAGAATAACAGTAAAAAACTAGCAGGGTAAATTAATTGTATAGTTGATATGAGTTTAGGGCTGCCAGATTAATCGTAATCGAAATCGCTATTTGAATAAACACAATTCACAAATCGAAAAAGCTGTAATTTTTTTTTAAGTACCATCATTTCCTCCACAAACATAATACCCTGTCTATTTATGTCTAAAAAAGTTTGGCATTTCATATTACAGTTACACATTACTTCTCAAATATCATGGATGAATTGAAATTGTGAACTTACAGAATCATTTTATTAAAACATAAATCGCACATTTTATTTAATTCGCAATCACAACATTGGTCAGATGAAATCACAATTATATAAGTTTCCTAAATCGTTCACCCCTACACAAGTTATTTAAAGATGCATTGTGTAACATTTTTTGGGGGGCCTGTCATCTGCTTTTCTCCATGGAGATGTTATTGCTTTGTCTGGAATGTTTCACAGTATGGCATTAAACCTTTCCATCTTTATGGAGTCAGAAAGCCTGTTTTTCTAGGTATTTTGGAGCAATAAAACCACCTGTAATGGAATAAATGTAAGGTAGAGCTGTTTAATGTCATACTGTGGAACATTCCAGGCAGAGCAATGACATATCCATGGAGACAATCAGCTGATTGGTCATTTTGGTCAGAATTTACAATTGTATGGTCACAGGTTGTCTGGTCTTTGCACAATGCTTTTGAACTTTTGAACTTTTACAGCTCAAACCTCGTCCTCTCCAGTCATTTATTAACTGCTCCTCCACACAATGGGGGGAAACATAGGGTCCACAGAGCTGTACACAAGCCTCACATGTAACAGAAATATCAGAGCATCTTACTTTTTCAGTGGAAGTGGCAAGTGTACTGAAAATGATACTGCAACTTTTAAAAAAATGGTCCATGGGCGTATACTAGTCTATGTCCTCTAATACTTGTACTGATACAGCTCAAGATCATCCTAAAGCTATTCATATTCATTTCTGCACTGTGACTGACTTTTTTAGTATCAGTACCTGCTCAAATTAGTATCTTGTTTCGATACTAGCTATAGTATTGATTAGTATCGGATTATAGATACTTTTGACATCGCTACATTCCAGGCAAAACAAGGTTGCCTTCATGGAGGAACGATTTTGAACCCTTAAAATTTTACAGTGCCTCTTTAACATGTTATAAGAATTACAAACTTTATTGATATACATTTCACCATATGTTTTTGTGTATATACAGTATGTGATGTGTATATATGTGAATGAATGAATGAGCTGTCTCACTGCCAAACAAAATTTACCTGTTGGTACCTTGAACCTTGAGCTTAGAGCTACTCCAGAACCAAAAAATGTGTTTTTTCCCTCAGACTTTATTCTAGATTCTGAAAACTATTCTATCTCCTTCTGCTCAATAAGACATATTTACACAGCACACACACAGACGCCATTTCTCCATCTTACCAACTTACACACACTAGCGATAGGACAATCTCACCATGCTGATGATATTGTAGTAGTCATGATCAGGTCCCATGACGGGAGGGGGGATGTCAAAAGAGCGTCTCCAGATCTTGACCTGTGCCTCTCCGTGCTTGGCGGCGGTCTCTGCCTTGTTTAGCCCCGTGAGGCCACCGTAGTGCCTCTCGTTCAGTCTCCATGTGCGGTGCACCGGGAGCCACATTTGGTCGATGCTGTCCAGGACGTGCCACAGGGTCCGGATCGCACGCTTCAGCACAGACGTGTAGCAGATGTCAAACTCAAAGTTAGCATCTGTGAAGAGAGAAGGGAATAAGTCAGAGAGAGATGTCAAAGAAAAAATATAAAATCAGATGAAACCACAGATACTATACTAGTATTGAAACTAGATACTCATTTGAAATATTGATTAGGGTTGCAGCAGTACAATACTGGTATCAGATATTGGAGTCAATTTTGAACATTTTGGTGGATTGGATATTGGTTGCAAGATAACAGTTCAGTTGATATCCCATTTTGGTCTGTATACTGGTGTAAAAGATTTGCTGGCCAATGTGGGTCCAAAACATGTGCTTTTAAAAGCTGCTCTGTAAATATTTTCAATGAAAAATAACAGTTACAAAGCACATTTTTACCATAAGGAAACTAATTATATTTTCAGCTCTAATATCTGCAGATATCGGGTATCAATGCTTAAAGCCTCAGTATCGGAGCTGGATTGGTGCATCTATAGTACTGATATACTGTATACTGTTGGAGATACTGTATACTGTGGGAGATTTTTGGAGGACTGGAATCATCTAACAAACAGCACATGTACAAGAAGGATTCAGATGCTTTCATCAACTGTCTGTCAGTGACCTTATTTACCCTGATGATGCGAAAAGTAAAATCTCCTCCAAAATTTAGATAACAATCAAGCTCAAGTCCAGAAGGTCAAAGAAATCCCCAGTCTGGATGCGGAAATGGTCTTCATAGATTTAAAAGAGTTTCTTTCATTGTGCCGCCTCCTGATGAGAATAAGTTCAGCAGACATTTTTAGCAAATGACTGGCTGAAGACCTCTCATTAAAAAGACTAACCTGACCATTGACAATTCCATTGACACAGTCTCCATTTAAATTATTACATTCATTGCACTCCATCCATTCCAGTTAATTGCCTTAAAATAAAGATGAGGTAAGATTACAATATGAAGGAGTACAAATCTGCCTAGAACTACTCAACACAACATCACAACTCTTAATTCGGTCTAAGAGATGATATCAAGTATAATATAAGTAGTTTTCAGATTCTTGAATGTGACTTTGCCAAAATGCCATATTTCCCTATAGATTGCATTGTACTTTGCCATGAAATATCCAAAAGGTAAACTCACAAATGACTAAATCCTAGAACCCTAGAACTCAATGTATTTGTTCATGTACAGAATGTTTGCTTTAATTTTATTTTATTCATCTGTATTAATGAATATTGTCCTATAGAATGCTATGATTTCATCTGTAACCCAGCAATTTAAAGTTAAAGAAAACCAAATGATGATTATTTTACGTTTACCCATCATCTATTTTCATCTACCCTATCTCCAAAGATGTACCATCAATATTGTCCTGCCGATTGCTGAATTATAATGTTATTCTATTGTTTTCTAGTATATTTCATCACACCTCTGTTCTGATCCGTTACATAAGCAGTGCCACAGCATGGTGCAGCCACAGTGAAGAATCCCCTTCGCACGTACGTCCCCGCAGCCAACATCATTTACGTGACTCAACTCAGGACTACACGGAGCTTCGTAACGCCATCACCCGCTCTCTACCGCATGCCAGACACGTTACAACAGATCCGGGAGCACGATCGCCCCGGTAGACTTCACCTTTCAGGGCCTGGCCGCCTCTCCTCGCCTCCTTCTCCCCGGTTTCGCTCAGATCCGCGTCGAACCATCCGCAGAACCGATTCTCCTGGTTCCAGTTGCTCTCCCCGTGACGGATCAGGACGAGTTTATAAGCAGCCATTGTGGTTTATGATGAGTTAGATTGCGTTTTAAATTGAGATAAAGTGGAATGGAGCTGAGAGCAGGTCGGGATGAGCAGTTCGGAGCCGCAGAGAGGTCCACTGGTACTAGCCGGGGAGCTTTTATCAGGGCAATTGGTTCCTTCCTTGCTTCCGGGTTGCGGCAGCCAATCAGATGCGGCGCTGCTCGCTGTGACGGTGAAACTGACCAATGGGAGCGGTGGGCGGTAGCGGTGGGCCCGTGCAGTGACCTTCATTCTGTACATTGTACCATAGGACTGTTTGATTGAGCAAGTTTCATCTTTTTAAAGCTTCTATATGACGCAAAATTGACTCTTTGAGCTTTAAGCTATGTTAGAATGTTGTGACCTCCTCAAAAACAGACCTGGAGTTGTGTTTTGTTTCATTCACACATCTTTGAGTAAAGCTTTATTATTAGTCTGCCTACATCTCCAAAATTCAAAATGCTCTCTTCCACCTGGTGATGTCATATGGTGGTAGATTCCAAGTTAACAGCTCCTTTAACCTTGAGTTCAGTAGAGATTGGCAATTCCAGGGCTGAAATTATCGAAATGATTTTGGTCAAAGTGTGTGGAGTGTAAAAACACAGTGGAGCACTTCCTGTATTACCACATGACATCACAATGCGGGATACAGCGTTTTCTAACTATGCAGGATTTGTGTATGACTGAAATAAAACAACTGCAGGCATGCTTGTGATGAAGAAACAACATTATAATATAGATCAAAAAATAAAGAATTTGGGCCTCTAACCAAAAGAATAGTCAAGATTAGAAACTTGGCTGTACGGTTCTTGCAATGAATTTCATTTTGAGTTGGAGCTGCTGTGACAATAAAGTAGCGCCACTTTGTCAGTCTCTGCTTTGAGGCACATGGACACAATGGAGGAGACACTCGAAGTTTGAGAGCGCGTCTTTGATACACTATATTGCAAAAGTATTCACTCACACATCTAAATAATGGAAATCAGGTGTTCCAATCACTTCTATGGCCACAGGTGAATAAAATCAAGCACCTGGGCCTGCAGACTGTTTCTACAAACATTTGTGAAAGAATGGGTCACTCTCAGGAGCTCAGTGAATTTCCTCGCTCCTAAATATTCCACAGTCGACTGTCAGTGGTATTATAAAAAAGTGGAAGTGATTTTGTAATGACAGCAACTCAGCCACAAAGTGTTAGGCCACGTAAACTGAAGGGGCAGAGTCAATAGCTACAGACCTCCAAACTTCATGTGGCCTTCGGATTAGCTCAAGAACAGTGTGTAGAGAGCTTCATGGAATGGGTTTCAATGGCTGAGCAGCTGCATCCAAGCCATACATCACCAAGTGCAATGCAAAGCGTTGGATGCAGTGGTGTAAAGCGTCGCCACTGAACTCTAGAGCAGTGGAGATGCATTCTCTGGAGTGACGAATCGCACTTCTCCATCTGACAATCTGATGGACGAGTCTGGGTTTGGCGGTTGCCAGGAGAACGGTACTTGTCTGACTGCAGTGTGCCAAGTGTAAAGTTTGGTGGAGGGGGGATTATGGTGTGGGGTTGTTCTTCAGGAGCTGGGCTTGGCTCCTTAGTTCCAGTGAAAGGAACTCTGAATGCTTCAGCACCAAGAGATTTTGGACAATTCCCTGCTCCCAGCTTTGTGGGAACAGTTTGGAGATGGTCCCACCAGTGCACAAAGCAAGGTCCATAAAGACATGGATGAGAGAGTTTGGTGTGGATGAACTTGACTGGCCTGCACCGAGTCCTGACCTCAACCCAAGAGAACACCTTTGGGATGAATTAGAGCGGAGACTGAGAACCAGGCCTTCTCGTCCAACATCAGTGTGTGACCTCACAAATGTGCTTGTTAGAGTGGTCAAACACTCCCATAAACACACTCCTAAACCTTGTGGACCTTCCCAGAAGAGTTGAAGCTGTTACAGCTGCAAAGGGTGGACCGCGGTCATATTAAACCCTATGGATTAAGAATGGGATATCACTTAAGTTCATATGCGAGTCAAGGCAGGTGAACGAATACTTTTGGCAATATAGTGTATGTGTGCTTTGAAAAGTCCAACGTCTGAGGCACTGTCCTCTGGACCCAAGTCATCCACATTTTGATTATTGTCTGTATTTGATGGAGGCACATATGAAAGACCCAAATCACACAACCAGTTCTTGACACATTCAATAAATTCATAGTGAGTACTCATTTTGTTTGCAAAATAGTCATTTTGTTTTGTGAGTTCATCCGGAGGTAACGGCACAACTTCTGTCATTGTTTGCATGTTATCCTCATTAAAAATATGAAAACCTATAAATGTTTGGGTGGTTTTAGTTAAAGCAGACACTGTTTTTTCATCTGTGTCATTTTGATAAAGATCAGATCACATTTGATGGTGATTTTATACAGAAATATGAGAAATTCCAAAAGGTTCAGATACTTTTTCATGCCACTGTACATAACAAACTCCAGCTCCCTCTAGAGGTGGGCTAGGGATCTCCGGGTGACCCCCTTGAGGACAGAGACATAGACCACTACTCCACGGATGCCCCACCGCTTGACCGAGGCTCAGTGCGCTATTTAACATGTACATTCAAAGAGGCCAGTGGAAGACAACACAACCTGCATTCTTCTTCATTAAAATCATCATGGAAATAAAAGCACTAGCTATCATGTTGTTACCATGTATGTTACCATTTTCCTGCTGTTCTTGAACTGTGCGTTGCAACCCTGGAATTTCCCCACTGTGGGACTAATAAAGGCATATCTTATCTTATCTTATCTTATCTTATCTTATCAGTGGGTTTCACAATGATATAGGCTTAAGCTAAAAAAATAATAATAATAATTTGGACCGTTGCCATAGCAATTGGCCTAATATTTTAAAACAAAACATGTTATCTTTTGAATAATGAACAAAATCTGGGGTGGTCTATGCACAAAAGCAGACTTGAATGTTAAATGCTGAATATGTTTGTGTAAAATGATGTTAGGTTTAGTCCCGCAGACTTTCACCTGTCGAAGGGGAAACCCACATGTGGACACAGTGATTCTGAACATGAACTCTTAACACCAACTTTGCAGCGCAGCAAATCTTTGTAAAGTTGCAGCCCAGTAGCCTGTGGTGTGACACAGTCACACTGACTTTTCCTCTGAGAGCCACACGCGGACCCCCTGTGTCCTGGGGACCAAACTGGCGCTCTGGACTTCCAGGGCACGGGCTGCAAATGAGAAGGGTAAATTCACTCTTATAAAAGGCAATGTTTTCAAGCGACGCTTAAAAAGATACTATTTACACAGAAAAACACGCAGCGCCGTGTGTTATTTACTCATTTATACAGTAATAAAGATTAGGTAAAGATCTTACTGCATAAAATAGTCCAGGTAGTGCAAGTGCACATAGGAAGAGAATTATGCAATGCGGCCTGTTTTCAGTGACCCATCCTCGAGCACTAGAGGGCGCAAGACACAGTTGAATAACAACTTATTCAATTTATTACGTCAATAAATGAATGAATGAGACTGGAAATTCCATGACTGAAATGATCCAAATGATTCTAGTGAAGGCGTATGGAGTTTAAAAACACAGTGGAGCACTTCCTGTATAGTGTTTTCAGAGAAGAACTCAGCCTAAATATGCAGCACAGCTCCAGGTTTTTAATGAGGAAACAACATTTATGATATAACATAGATTAGATAGAAATGAGTAAAAAAAAAAAAAAAAATAGGCCCTTTAAACAAAACTCAACTCTGTCGATGTTTCTGATGAAAAGCACGGTTAAATGTTTCAAAATGACCACGTAGTCACCTTTAATGCACTTTTCCATGTTCTGCACTGTGAATGGTAGTTTACATACTATGCCAGTTAATGCCCACCCCGCCCATGTCTTTCCTTCTACAACTTTTTCCCTCTCTTAGACCTTTTCTTCTTTTTCGCCCAGAAATGAGGAAGTGGTGTGGTATTTTCACTGTTCCAGAAATAGCCCCGTTCCCACCATGGCAGCAGAGCTTTCACACCCCAAACACTGCACCACTGTGGGGAAGACCAGACTTGAGTTAGCTGCAAGACCAGACAATACACCAATGACACTGAAAGAATATGTGTGCATGAGGGAGGAAAATGTGAAAAAAGAAAAAGAAAAAGAAAAATGAACAGCAATGTATTTTTATTTATGTTATTGCTTTGTCTGGAATGTTTCACAGTATGGGATTTAACCTTTTTATCTTCATGGAGACCAAACCAGACCAAGCTACAGGTCAGATCTGTGGAGAGGCGACCCCACTCACAGTCAGAATGCCTGTTTTTTTGAGGTGTTTTTTAGCGTTAAAACCATGTGTAATTTAGTAAATGTAAAATAGAGCTGTTTAATGGAACATTCCAGACAGAGCAATGGCATCTCCATAGAAACAAGCAGGTGACGGACCCCCATTCACAAAGTTACATAGTGCAGCTTTAAATGATCTGAAATGAAAGCATGTGCTTAAAGGGGGAATTATGCAAAATCAATTTACTGTCGCTTTACATGTTGTAACGTTGCTCCCTCATCAAAAACATGCCTGAAGAGATTATATATGCACGTTTGAGTATTTTAGTGATCCCTCCCAAACATTATTCAAACCCTCTTTGCGGTTGGCTGTAAGATTCTGTCCAAAACACAACAATTCTCCATAAATGACACAAAACAATACACTACAGCTTCACAAACCTGACGCAATGTGCAGTAGTTTCATTAACGGAATACATGCTGATTGTGATGTGATAGTGACTTCTGCTTAGTCTAATGCCAAAGTTGGTTAGCTGTATGGTGAAGGTCAGTGGACTTTAAAAACACGGAAGAGCACGCTGAATTACTGCCAGAAGATTCCAAGAGGTGTAAGCGAGTAGCATTTTGCACTCTATAGCGGTAGACAGTAGACAAGCCAAATAAGCTCGATTACAAAAACGTGTGTAAATGAAACAAAACACAAGTCCATGGTTAAAAGCAAAATAAATCGTTTTTCCATAATCAGACCTGCTCCTCGTGTTCTCAGTTTTGTGGAATGCCCATCTCAGCTGCCTCATGTTCTTCCACGCTTTTGTATTCTCTCAAAATAGACCCAGGAAGAGGCAGAGACGCAGAACTTCATTAGAACTAAACCTGGACTGAACCTGGACCAAAGTGCTGAGTGAGACTTTTGGAGAGTAGAGGCCACACCTGCAGAGCTCTGACACAGGTTACACAAACAGGACTGCTAGATTTATTGTAAAGCCGAAGAATTATTTGGGCCAAAAGTGGTGTAGTCTGTAAGGTCTGCTCATCCAAAGGTTTGCTGGTTCAAACTCCAAAGTAGTACGTAAAAAGGTAACTCTGCTTTTTTCAATCCTGTTTTGGTTTTATATATTTTTTTGTAAAACTTTAATGCATATTTAAAGGTGCATCTGACTTTCCTGGTGGGAGATCGGACATCTGCTTGTTTCCATGGAGATGTTATCGGTCTGAAATGTTTCACAGCTAGGCATTACACTTCCTTGTCTCCATAGAAATGTTTTTGCTTTGCCTGGAATATTCCGCAGGATGGCATTAAACTAATGTCACAATGGTCAGATCTGTGGAGAGGCAAGCCAACTTAACATAGGAAAGCATGAGTTATTTCTGAGCAATAAAAAGATGCAAGAGTGATATGTTTAATGTCATACGGTGGAATATTAAAGGCAAAGCAATAACATCACTATGGAAACAAGCAAGCAACAGACTCTCCTCCAGAAAAGTTACACTGTACACCTTTAAAGCAGGCTTATTATGCGAAACTGACTTCAGAGGTTTTAACCATGTTGTAGTTGTTTCCTCTTCTCATTTATCCTCTCAAAGTTGTATTTGGAGTGATTTATACATGTTGTGCAATCTGTAATGCTTATAATGGCTCACTGCTTTGTACTTCTTTCTCCAATTTTATTTTCTTAATCGGTGATACATGTACTATTCGGCAGCGTTGCGTAATCATTTTGGTACTTCTGTGATCTGCAGCCACCCATCAGAGAGTTGTGATGACGTTTACAGCTCACACTGGGAACTGCAATTCCACTGTATCATAGATTATAACGATACAGCAAACACAAGCACAGTATGTCTTCCTTAAAATCTTGACAAATTGAGGGTTGAATTTCTCTAACGCAAAACGTCCTCTTATGCTGAATCATGATCCACAGTTTACAATATAGAACCTCTTGTATGTGTGTGTGTGTGTGTGTGTGTGTGTGTGTGTGTGTGTGTGTGTGTGTGTGTGTGTGTGTCCTTCCTCTCTGACACGTGGACAGAACCAGACTGGGGTTGGGGGTCTCTGGGTCTCTGGGTGCGTCTGTGCTGCAGGATGGACCCCAGCTGTTGCACATTAACCTCTCCAGTGCTGGGCCCGAGATGGAGATCCACTCAGAGACACTGCTGCATAACTTAGCTGTGACTGGGCACTGTCTGGGGAACCTATAGTTCAACATCTGATACGTGATGGTTAAATGTTTTACTCTGGATGCCCTCCCACAGGCTATTGATACTTTGCAGTGACATCAAGCTGGGGGTGTTCTACTTCTCTATGGTGGATTGTTTAGCAGTTACCATGGAAACACAATGCACACATTAGCAAACACTGCCAAAAAAGTTTTAAGATAGACTCAGAACTCAAGAAATGGATTTAAACAGCACATTTTCGCAAGCCTGTGATCAATACGAGTGTGTGTGATACCGTTTAGGTGTGATTTTCAATAAAAAAGGTGAGAGTAACTGAAAAGGATACTGTTAAGCATACGGTTAGCAGTACGATTCTGTGCAACGCTCCGCCCACAAGCCTACATCACCCATGCTCCCACACGACAATTCTCCAGAAATATGCAAAAACATGATACAAAGCTGTACGCAGCAACTTGACAAACCTGATGTGATGTGCAGTAGTTTCATTAGCGGGGTAGATGTTGATTGTCTTCTGATGGCGCTCTGAAGGGGAGATGACTTAGCACAGAGAGCAGAAGAAAGGTGGGCTCAGAGTGTCAAAAACAAAAGTGACACTGTTAATAAGTTTGTTTTTTTTTGTTTTTTTTTTGGAATATAGCATTTTCAAAATAACAGCCCATAGTTAATACCACATAGAAATAAAATAGCCCCTCTTTAACCAATCCAAACTTCTTTCACAGGGAGAACATGCAAACTCCACACAGAAAGGCCCCAACAGATCAGGAAATGTAACTGTAAACCTTATAGTTGTGATCTAAAATATAACATATGCATCTATAAAAAGACTTTTTGAGGAACTATGCACTATATGAGTAGTTTTGGGCTTTTTCATTACAAATTCATTGACGGGAAAAGACTGAATCATCTTCCTGTCTGGTCCTAACTGCTCCGTGATTGGCTCAGAATGCTCCAAGCCCCGCCCCTAACCCAAGAGTTTTACTGTAATAAAAATAACCCTCCTTAGAGATAAAAAGATGAGTAACTTTTTCAGCCCATAACTGCTTTTAAAGGTCTGATAATACGTAAAATTGACACTTTTGCGCTGTTGCTGTTACCTCATCAAAAACATACCTGAAGTTGTGGCTGTATGTTTTTCTCTCAAATGGAAAACACTCTGTTCCACCTTGTGATGTCATGTGGTAATAAAGGAAGTGCTCCTTTGTGTTTTGAACTCGATACAGCTTCAGTTGAATCATTTGGATCATTTCAGCCCTGGAACTGCCAATCTCTACTGAACTTAAGATAAAAGGAGCTGTTAACTTGAAAACTACCACTTCATGACATCACGAGGTGGAACAGAGCATCTTGAGCTTTGGAATTAACAGGCTAATAGTAAAGTGTTACTCAGACATGTGTGAATGAAACAAAAAACAACTCCAGGTATGTTTTTGACGAGGTAACAACATTCTAACATGGCTTAACGCTCACAAGAGTCCATTTTGCATAATATAGGATCTTTAACTCTAAATACTAAATACAGAGAAAAGAATAATAATCTTCTGCTAACCATACTTTATTGTTGAGTCCTGTATATAGAGGCCTGTAATCTCTTTCATGTGGTTCTGCTGCACATAAATGCTCCCCGCTGATTGGCTGAGGCTTTTATCTCCAAACAGGAAGTACTGGAGGGCTCCTGTCTGCGCGACCAATCTGGAGCTCATTTGGAAAAGCCATCAGTGTGGGCTAACCTCCACAGCCTCTAGTGCAACGGATACAACAGACCTAGGCCTATATATGAAAAATGCAATGCAAAGGGCCCATATTACGTTATTTTTTATATGTTCTAATGTAGTTTCTTCATCACAAACAGACCTGGAGTTGTGTTTTGTTTCATTCACATGTTTAACACACAAACTCTGCATATTTAGGCTGAGTTCTGATGTCATGTGGTAATACAGGAATTGCTCCACTGTGTTTTTAAACTCCACATGCCTTCACTAGAGTCATTTGGATCATTTTAGCCTTGGAATGTCCAATCTCTAATAAACAAAAGGTAAAAGGAACTGTTAACTCGAGAACTACTGCTTCGTGACATCACAAGGTGGAACAGAGCATTTTGAGCTTTGGAGATGTAGACAGACTAATAATTAAGGATTACTCACTGTGAATGAACCTAAACACAGCTCCAGGTCTGTTTTTGATGAGGTAACCACATTCTAATATGACTTAAAGCTCACGAGTATCAGTTTTGTGTAATATCAGACATTTAAATAACTATCCAAAGCCACAATATTGTAAACACTGGTAATATTCATTTAAATAAACTTATGCAATACTTAAATCTTACTTACATCAAGACACCTTTCAATCTAGACAGCATTCATACACCAGTGTACCCGGAAACTGAAGGTAAACTGAAGTGTCTTGCCCAAGGACACAATACTAGCATGGAGAAAAGGGACTGAAGATTAAACCACCAACCCCAGGTCTACCAAATGAACTATAATAGCTGATGTCATAAAAATTTTAGATGAACTTGTTTAGTGGGTGGTTGCAGAGGTGTGTACAAAGCAAAGGGGACTACATAGACCATAATGCTTTGCTCTCTTAAACTCTTCATGAAAGATATGTTATGTTATGTAATGACTAGTCTTTTTAAAAAACCTTATGGCAGCTATACAGTATGTGTGCTAGGGTTGTCAAAAGTACTGAAAATCAGATACTAAATGATACTAAAACTAGTATCAAAACTAATATCTCATTTGAGCAGGTATCGATACTAAAAAAAGTCACACTCACAGGACAGAAACGAACCTTTCCTGAATGTCTTTAGAATGATGTTGAGCTGTATCAGAACAAGTATAAGAGCACATAGACTAGTATACACCCATGGACCACTATGAACCTACAGGACCACTGAGGGATTACACAGATATAAGACCACATGGAAATATAAAAGAAAGTACTATTATTAATGTTGAACATCAAATTCTATCGTCTAAAGAAAGTGTTTTTTTATTATCATCATGGTATCGAGTATATTCCTTAGTATTGAAATCAAGTTTGAAATTTTAGTATCATGACAACACTATTTTAGACAGATTGTATTTATGTATGATTGTATATTTATCAAAACTACTGCACCATCGTACAGAATCATTATTATATACTATAATATTCATATAAATGCTACCAGTTGCACAACATTATCTAGGAAACACTGACCCATTTTACGCTTTTTTCTGATCTATGTTATAATGTTGTTTCCTCATCAAACTTGGTAATATAAAAGAAAGTACTACAATTTTAATGTTAAGTGTTTCTTAATGTCAACATGTGTGGTATCAGAATCGGTATTGAGTATCGGGTCTACTCCTTAGTATCGAAATCAACTTTGAAATGCTGAAATATATCATAGCCTGTTTAAAAAAATGACAACACAACATACCACTTGAGTTTCATTTATTTGTGTCATGTAATTTATGCTAGAGCACTTTGTTGACTATTTTAAGTAACAGGGCACAGGGTGTAGACAGGAGGCACTTGGAAATTACCCAAAACATAACCGTACATTTGGCTAACTTCATAACAGTCATTTATGCCCAAAAAAGTAATGCGTCTGGCCCACTAAAGCACACTTCACTTAGTCCAAACCTGCCCTCTAGACATAATGTTATCTCAAATTACAGCCAACAGCAACACCGAAAATCCATGAGAAAAATGTTACCTTTTTCACTATGTTATAGGCTTTAAAACAGTACAAAACATAAAAATATAAACTTTGAAATTCCATTGTTAAAAAAATCATTGTACAAAATCGGTACAAAATGAGGAAGAGTAAACAAACAATGCAATGCTGGTCACAAAAATAGAACTTGTGTAGTTATAAATTAGACTAAGAAAAAGGCCTATTGTCAGTACCAAGATGTAGTACATGTTTATGACAAATTCAGATCAGAGGACCTTTTGGATAGACAGTAAAATCCACTGGGAAAGAATTCAAGGCATATGGGGTCAGTTAATGCTTCTTTTCATGCAAATTAAAAAGACTTTGTTAAATGTGTTGTTTACAGTTTTGGACATTGAAACACACAGTTCAATTTGAAAATATCATTGCTGGATTTTATTATTGGGTTTAACTGTTTATTTACACTGCAACAACTAGACCAGGACTAAATTAGGACTAAACCAGGACTAAATCAGGACTAAACCAAGACTAAACCAGGACTAAAACAGGTCTACACTAGGACTATATCAGGACTAAACCAAAACTAAACCGGGACTAAAGCAGGTCTAAACCAGGACTAAAACAGGACTAAAACAGGTCTAAACCAGGATTAAACGAAGACTAAACTAGGACTAAACTAGGACTAAACCAAGACTAAACCAGGACTAAAACAGGTCTAAATCAGGACTAAAACAGGTCTACACTAGGACAAAATCGGGACTACACCAAGACTAAACTCGGCCTAAACCAAGACTAAAACAGGTCTACACTAGAACAAAATCAGGACTAAACCAAGACTAAACCAGGACTAAAGCAGGTCTAAACCAGGACTAAACCTAGACTAAACCAGGACTAAAACAGGACTGAAACAGGTCTACACTTGGACTAAATCAGGACTAAAGCAGGTCTAAACCAGGACTAAGCCAGAACATTATGCATACAAGAGGATTAAACTAGTTCTGTCTAAACTATAACTAAACCAGGTCTAACCAGGTTTAAACCAAAACACGTGTCCTGATTCCCAGTTTAGCTGTGACTTGGTTTGGTCCCGTAATAGTCCTGGTCTAGTCTAGGTTTAATTCCAAGCACAGCCCCAGTTTAAAGGTGCATCCACACTTGTTCTGTTTGGTCTTGGTTTGAAGCCAGTTTAGTCCTGGTGCATATCTGATTTAGTCCTCTTCTAATCCTGGTTTAGTCCATGTTTAGTTACAGATTCGATCCAATTTTTGTCCCAGTTTTGATATGGTATTTCATGTGGACTAAACCGTAGCCTAAACCAGTCCAGGACTACAACACTGACTACATTTCAACAGGATGGACCAGTTGCAAAAGTCAGATTGCTAGAAAATTGCAAAACATTGACTGTCACAAAAAAACCCCCAAAAAAACTTAAAAAAAAAAAAAAAAAAAAAAAAAAAAAAAAAAGATGTAAAAAATGAAATGTCTGCCCCGTGAAGATACAGTGAAGAACTAAAGAACTATCCCTCATCTTTGCTCCTCTTTCCCTATATCCATTCTCCATTAATCCGATTAGTCCCGCGCGTAACGACCCTCTCCACCTCTCCACCTCTCCTCATATGACCGTCTGCGCTCCTCGGCATTTCCTGCACGCGCAATACACCAGGGACACCAGGTAAGCGACGCACGCGAGGCAGGCGAACACCGCGGCCGTCAGGTAGACCTTGTACAGGCACATGTGCTGGTACTTGTCCAGGTTGCAGTAGGCGTTCCGCTCGGTCTTGTAGATCATGACTCCAATGGCCGGGAGGTAGAGCAAAGCAGCGGCTACATCATGGACCAAGTTCGTAAAGAGCCACCGTTGTCCACCGACTACTGGCACCAAATCCTGCTTATCCAACAGCGTGATGAAGAAGAGAGCGAGCGTGAGAAGCCAGAAGAGCACCGCGACGAAGAGGACAAAGTGGATGGAGCCTTCGTATTTATTCGCAGCGATGGTTACCCACAATCCGGCGCCGAATACGATCTGCAAAACCCGTAAGATTCCCAAAAAAGTCTTGAGGAACTTGAGGATGTTGGCCCTCACCGGAGACTGCGGGGTTTGGGGTGACATGTCTATAGCCTATCCCCTTCTCCGAGCGCGTTCTACCGCTGTGCCAGATGCGTACAGCTGTGGGGAGGCCGTGCGTAACCGAGCGCGTACAAATGGAGCGGTCCAAAATTAAGAGCCGATAAAAACAAGAGGGAAAGTCGGTGTTCTTTCCACGGTTCTGGGTTTGAAGTCTCGAACTGTGTGGCCCGAGTGTTTCGTCTTTTCCGTTTCCTCTGGGCTGCTGAATGTAGCATTTGTGTCGGGGGGCAGGCGGACGGAGAGGGGGAGTCCAGAGCCCGCCTCTCCTCCGCTGGGCTGGGGCTGTCTTCTCCCGGTCCATCCCTATTCGGTAAGAAGAGCGTAAAAAGCGTCTGCTGTCACTAATGGAGAGTTATTAGCCCCAGGGGACGGATGCGTGACCTCCTGACGCACGCCAAATAGCATCCACAATGTATTTAAGCTACAGCTGCTCAGACTTGGGAAATATCCTTCAGCTGTAGTTATGCCGTATAAGTTATAGCAGTATCCTAGAGTAGTGTCCCGTTGGTGATTCGGCGAAGAAGGTTTCTTGATCATGAGATTCAATGTTGTAAACCTTCTTAGAATCTAGATTCTGTGGACAGACTTGCATGTGTTCGCACATTTCAAAGAGAGAATGATCAAGAATTCATTACAATCTCCAAAACTGTACAACTTTGATCCTATAGAACCAGAGCTGGGTAGTACTCAGCTACATTTACTCAGTTACATTTACCTGAGTAACTTCTACTTTAACTCCTATGAGTAATATTTTACTTGTAAAAGTTGTGGTTACACTTCCCACTGTGAATAAGTCTGCAAGTGACAGAAGCTTTTATGCTGACATTTGTGTTTCTTGCGCTGCTCCTTCAGATAGCCTAGATTTATTTGATAATTTTTGTGTCTGTCCTTTGAGAAAAGATTTTGTGCATTGTTTAATGTTTTGTCCTTCAAATTACATTAATTTCAAATTAAATCAGATGTTATCAGTGTTGTGTTACTTAGTAACGCGTTACTGTATTCAGATTACTTTTTAGGGAACGCAGTAAACTACCGCGTTATATTTACAAACCTGGTAATCAGATTATAGTTACATGGTCGAGTAACTGCGTAACTTGCACTATGTTTTGCTCACAGAATAATTCTTTATTTCTATTTTTTTTTGTAAATAAAACTCTAAATTGAGCTGCTCCTGCAAGTCGTAGATTAGTGACGTCATCTGTCCGGGACGCGCACCAAGCAGCTAGCGACAGAAGCAAAACAAACGCAGCATGGCGCAAACATTAGGAGGAAAGTGATTTCTCTAGTTGGAAATACCATGGATCTATAATAAGAAGACTTTATTATAGATCTATGGGAAATGCGCACATTATTTCGCCTTTAGTCGGTACGAGTGGAAAGAATATTGTGGTCCGTTGTCAATTATGTGGCGGAAATAAGACGTTTTCGACAGCGAAAAACTCCGCACCAAACCTTTGCAAGAATATGACTCTTGGACCACTACTTTGTGTCTACACGAGTTACATTATTTTAAAGTAACGTTACTCTTCTTTGAGTAAATTTTTTGGCTACTACTCACCTCTGTACAGAACCAAAACAGTTGAGTGTATTATGCATATTTATGTTAAACTGATCCCACGACTGGAGAAATGTCCCAGTGATTGTCCACTAGGGGGCGCTCCTCCCGTTAAATATGATTGAGTTAAGCACTGATTCAAACGATAGATTTTATTCATGGTGTCAAATGTTGCATTGTTGTAAACTTGTGTATTGTATAAAGATGGAAACGGGTCAGAATGTAACTGTAAAAGTAATGTTACTTCAAAATAATATTACTGAAGTAGAAGTATAAAGTAGTGGTCCAGGAAATTAATCAAGTAAAAGTAAAAAGTATTTGGGAAAACTTCTACTCAAATATGAGTAACTTAAAGAGTTGCCGTCATAGGCATAACATCAGATGTTAGTATCATGTGAATGACAAAACAAAGAATTCACAAAATCTGGTATTTTCAAAGGATAGACACAAAAATGAAAAAAAAAAAAAAGAAACGATGGAGTGGTGCAAGAAACACAAAAGTTCAAATAATTTCATACTGTCAAACAAATATTTTGTCACTTGTAGACTTCAAGTGATGGGAAGAGCAGTGTTGAGCAAGTACTCTAAAATTATAATAAATTATATATTACTAGTTACAGTGCTAAAATTTTAACTTATTTTTTGAGTTTTGCCATGGATTAATTTTATATTTCCCAATTTTCATTAAATTGTCATAGTATAGTACTGACATTGTGGTTGCCACTGTATTTGATAAAATTGTTCATATTTCATCTGCTCATGGATATAGTGGCTTTATATGAGCCAAAACCAACAAACAAAACTATGTTTTGAGTTTGAACTTCTATGCCCCCCTCATGGGCCCCGACCCACAGTTTGAGAGCCACTGTTGTAAACCAACTTTACATTAACATTTGTTGTTTTTAGTGTTTAACTTAAAGTCTGTGCAGATCATGCAATGCCTCTGCACAGAGCTCCTTGTGTCAGACTTATAACTTAACTGTAATTTAGTGTGGAGAGCAAAGGGACGAGAGACTCAGTGTTAAAAACAAAACTCATAAAACATGTTAATACATTGTTTTCTGCAAATATTTCCAAAACAATAAAAGTTAAATGGTGATCTGAACATGTTATGTGTTAGTCATTTATACCCCATAGAAGTAAAACTTCTTTTAACTTGTTATTTTCTTTTTTATTTTCTTTTAGTCAGACAACTGCATTAGTAAGTAACAAAGTTGTCTGACTAAAAGAAACTGTTAATTAGCTTGAGGGGGCTCTAGCCTCCCGTAGAATGAGTTCCCCCAAAGATTTTTGTCCCATTTTCCACTGGACATTTCAATCTCAACAAAAAATCTTCAAATGGCAACCACATAATGTTCAAAATGAGACTACAAATGAGACTACAATAAAACAATAATTCCATATTATGTTTTATAAAACACTACAGGGCAACAGCAACAGCTGCAAACAAGGGCAAATGTGCTTCCAAAGCCAGAGATTTAGACAGAACCAGCATTGTCCAACATCACACCACATCATGAGTCACACAGAGCCCTGGCCCCTCCCTCACTGTACAAACAAATGGAGATTGTTAGCAGCTCCACTCACACTAAAGTCATTCCAAAATCTGTTGTGGATGGTCCTGCTGAGGAAGAGAGATGAGAGTCTGTGCTTCTGTTAAGACTCCAGACTCTTAAACACAGTGACCCACACACACTCATTCACTCTGACAAAGACGTTGAGTGTTTCTCAATTCCAAAAGACCACTTTGTAGCAGTCTAAAATATCTAAAATAGCACCAGTTCATGTGTAGTTATCAATAAATAGCTAAAATTACACCATGAGATTACCACCTTGAAGTACATTTATTAAACGTACATTTTAATACGATTTATCTGGAAGAGCATTTCTGAACAATGTGTTTAAATACAATGGCACAAACATACACTTTAAGAGCACCAACAGTAAAGGGAACTGATTGAAGTTTATTTTAATATTTATTTTGAGGGTAATCTTTGGACAATTTGCTTGCAACATATCCATTTATAGTACGCTACAAATAAAAAGCACAAGGGTACAGTCTGAGAGTACCAACTTCAAATTTATTAATGTAATGTGCATTTTAGTACAATGCCCGAAGAAGAGCACATCTGAACCACATGTTTGAGCACTTTAAATCAATAGCAAAGACTTACACTGAGAGAGTACCACCTTCAGGCACATTCAACAAAAGCAAACTTTAATCCAGCTCATTTGGAAGTACACGTTTAAACGACAAACTGGTACTGCAGGGTTTCGAATGACATCACAGCATTCTATAGGCCTATGTTACGAATGTGTTTGCAGTATATTCATGAGTAGCATGCTATAATAATAATGACACTATAATATAATGACACTATGAGACCACCACCATTAAATAAACACACATTTTAGAACAATCTGGAAGAGCATCTCTGAATATATTACCTTGTTAACACGTTATGAAACTGGCACAAAGAGAGTACTAACTATAAGTGCGTTTATTCTCAGTGCACTTTAGTATGATTTAACAGAGCATTTTTGAATCATGTGTTTTGCAGTATATTCATGTGTAGTATACTATAAATCAATACCTCAATGGTACACTTAAAGGTGCACTGTGTAACTTTTTAGTTACACAGTGCACCATCACCTGCTTGTTTCTATGAATATGTCACTGCTCTGCCTGAAATGTTCCACAGTACAGCTCTACTTTACATTTATTCAATCACAGGTGGTTTTACAGCTCAAAAATACCTAGAAAAACAGGTATTCTGACTGAGCGGGGTCGCCTCTCCACAGATCTAACCTGTAACTTGGTCTGGTTTGGTCTCTGTGAAGATAAAAAGGTTTAATACCATACTGTGAAACATTCCAGACAAAGCGATGACATCACCATGGAGAAGGGAAAAGCATTTGACGGACCCTCCACCAGAAAAATTACACAATGCACCTTTAAGAGTTTAGTAACAGTGAGTGTATTAGATAAAAGGATACTGAAGTAAAGTACATTTGAGAGTAATGCCCTAAATTTTGGGGGGTAAATATAAGAACTGGTGTCCCTGGGGATGGCCTGAGAGACAGCAGATTGAGCATTTGTTGGGTCTTCACAATTCAGTGTACAAGCTGAAGCAGATCTCTCTAAAAATGAGATTTAGGCAGTCCAGGCAAAATTCATATAAAAAATATATTCTTTTTTTATTTGTGAGTTCGGAGTATAAACTGCTACTAATGCTAACTAAACTACTACAAATTCCCTAATACATGGAAAGTGCTGTAAGAATATATTATTTTGTACTACTTTTTACGTGGGTCACAGAGGAGCCTTTCCCCAGTCCAAACCCAGGGAACAGAGGCTCAGAGAAGGACGAGGAGAAGGTCCAGAGGTGGGACAGTTCTCCATCAGAGCAGACGTCATAGAAGGACAGATCTCCAGCCTCAGAGTCCAGGAACACGCCCACTCTGCCAGAAAACAATCTCCCTTTAACAGGGGCCATGTCCCCTCTGCCTGAACGTCGTGATACGTGGAGCCGTGTTGAGTTGCTCTTGTGACAGACGTAGAAGACTCCATCATCATAGATCCTCAGACTCCAGGACACATCGTTGAGTCCAAAGGCACACTCCAGCCCCCCTCCACTCCGTGTGATCCCTCTGTACGTCACTGCTATATCCACCCCCCCACTCCAGTCCACCTCCCAGTAACAGCGCCCCCTCAGGCCAGTGCCGCCTAAGACCTGCTCCCAGTCTGTGAACCTATCCTCATGATCTGGGTACTCCTGCTCCTCCTGCGCACGTCTCGCAGTCTGATTGTCCTCACACAGAAGCACGTGTCTGTGAGTTGTGTTTGGGTCCAGAGAGAAATCACAGGTGTCTGAAATACAAACATTATTGAGTTCCAGTTGCTTCTACAGTAGACAATTGAGTGTGGGTGCTTCTATACTGGACTCACAAAAAGGAAATTGAAAAAATGTTTTGCAGAGCATAAATATGGTGTCAAAGCCCAAAACCATGACTACCCAATTGCAAAACATTTCAAAACCATGGGCCACACAAACACCAACATTCTCAAAGTCATGGTCATTGAAAGTGTTCAAATAGACCCTAGAGGGGCGACAGAAAAATGGATCTATGCGCTGAGATCCACACAATATCCTGGCCTAAATGAAGAGATAGGCTTCAGTCCATTTCTCTGAACTGGTTCTGTGTGCTTGCCTCCATTTACCCTCCAGTGTTTTATTGTCGATACATTAAAACACTGTGTTTTGTAATTCACTGTGTTTTTATGTCTAAAATGTTTTTATGTCTT
Organism: Taenioides sp. WSHXM2023; assembly: GCA_029959045.1. Taxonomy (NCBI): domain Eukaryota; kingdom Metazoa; phylum Chordata; class Actinopteri; order Gobiiformes; family Gobiidae; genus Taenioides; species Taenioides sp. WSHXM2023. The sequence continues at coordinate 30,105,901 of CM057094.1, read as the reverse complement.
ATGTCTTTAAAAGGGCTTCAGTGGGTTGGTTGGCTTGTCCCAACTATTTGCCCAAACTATTAAAGGACTTTTATTCTAATTCCAACAGAGTGCCTCGGACTTTTTTGATTGCTTTTTATTTTATCACAGTAAGTTTTTACACTACACCTGGTCACCTTCACTGTCTATTTCTACATTTAATGGGATCACCAGTGGTGGAAAGTAGCAAAGTAGTAAAGTAGCAAGTAGTAAAGTACTGTACTTAAGTATAAATTTTAGATATCTGTACTTTACTTAAGTACATTTTACACTGGATACCTTTTAGTTTTAGTTTTAGTTCACTACATTTGAGAGCAGGTATCTGTACTTTCTACTTCACTCCATTTTTTTAAGTAAAAGTGAAGTAAAATTATGTTTTGTTATAGTTTTATTTTTATCAAGTTTATTGTTTGCGCAAACTAAAATACACAAATAAAAACAGCCAGAAAAAAACCCCAACTGATTTAATTGTTTTTGTTAAACAAAATTCTGCACAAATCTTTATCAAAATCACAACATTTGAGGCTTTAGAAATATAAAATATGCATGAAATACTTTTACATTTTACTCTTAGTATTTTTTTTAAACAGGTACTTTAATACTTTTACGCAACTAGATTTTTTTCACGTGATACTTTTACTTTTATTTGAGTATTTATTTATTTTTTTGCTCAAGTATCTGTATTTTTACTTAAGTAACAAAATTTAGTCCTCCTTCCTCCACTGGGGATCGTACCTGATAAATACTAGTTAACACAGTCTTTTACCAGCAGATGCTTGTGAGGAAAAGTAAGGGAAAACTAAGCTAGATCTATTTTGAAATATATTCAATGAGATTAGATTTGCCCATTGTTTACAGTATGGTTGCTAGGTAACAGTTATGTCACATCTACTGCTCATGTCCGTGCTAAATGATCAAAATGGTCAAATTAAGGAAAACTAGACTAAGACTGGTACTAGAACTAAGATTGTAACACATTTTAAAGATAATTCATTGAATGGTATTTGCACTTTGCTGTGTGAATGAAATAAAAGCAGACTCACATTTCCTCAGACCTGGGACCATCCAGTGCTCTCCAGCAGGATCCAGCCTGAAACACACAAGTCCAGTTTAGACCAGGATCAACCATGGACCAGAGACCAGGACCCACCATGGACCAGAGACGAGGACCCACACCTGACAGACTGCAGGGGGCGGTCTCACTTGACAGACAGCAGGATGCAATGTGGTCTTACCTGACAGATGGCAGGGGGTACTCACCTGACAGACAGCAGGGGGCGCTGGTCCCGTAGAGCGGTCAAGAGCTCAGCTGAGGGTCCTGGATGGTTGTAACTGAGGTCTAACTCTCTCAGGTGGGAGGGGGCGGAGCTCAGAGCTGAGGCCAGCGCAGCCCCGCCCCTCTCTGAGACCAGACATCCAGACAGCCTAAAGACACACAATTACACTCATGTGGACACAAAGGGACAGATTGCATCATGGGAGAGTCTCACCTGAGCGTCTCCAGTCTGCAGGGGGGGTTCTTCAGTCCAGAACACAGTAGCTCCACTCCTGAATCATGGAGGTCATTGTGACTGAGATCCAGGTATGTGAGTCTGGAGGAGCAGGTGACTGAGGCCAAAGGACCACAGCTGTGAGGGGACAGGCCACAGCCAATCAGACTGAGGAGAGAGAGGGACATTAGAGACTAGAACCACCACACAAGAGTTTAAATACAGTCTGGACTCACTGGGCTTTGGTGGAGGTTCTGACCACCGGCATTAGACCCAGGAGAGCTGTCTCTGAGGCCTGGTATTTCCTCAGGTCAAACTCCTCCAGGTCTGAGTCTGAGGACAGTAAGACAAAGGACAGAGCTGCCCATTGAGCAGGAGACATGTTTCTATCAGAGAGGTATTTTCTCATGTTCTTCTGTATCTCCTGCACCAGACTGCGGTCATTAAGCTCGTTCAGACAGTGGAACAGGTTCAGGTTTCTCTCTACAGACAAACCCTCTTCATTCAGCTTCTGTTTAATGTACTTTACTGTCATCTGATTGGTCCAGTCACTTCCTGTCTGAGACAGAAGACCCTGCAGCAGCCTCTGATTGGTCGGCAGAGACAGCCCCAGGAGGAAGCGCAGGAATAGGTCCAGATGTCCATTTGGACTCTGTAAGGCTTGGACCACAGCAGAACGGTAGAAGGCTGCCTCAGGGTAAGACTCAGGGTCAGAACTCTCAGACGAGTGTAGAGTCTTCAGCAGGTTCTCTCCTGAGCTGAAGAAGGTGTGATGGACATGAAGAGCAGCCAGAAACTCCTGCACACTCAGATGGATGAAGCAGTAAACCTTGTCCTGGTACAGGCCTGGCTCCTCTCTAAAGATCTGTGTGAACACTCCAGAGTACACTGAGGCTGCTGCAGCATCCAGCCCACACTCCCTCAGGTCACTCTCGTAGAAGATCAGGTTTCCTTTCTGCAGCTGCTCAAAGGCCAGTTTTCCCAGAGACAGCACCATCTCCCTGGTCTCTGGAGTCCAGTGAAGATCTGCGCCTGATCCTTGGTGATACTTCATGTTCTGTACTTTGGCCTGCACCACCAGAAAGTGGATGTACATCTCTGTGAGAGTCCGGGGCAGCTCTGGTCTCTCTGGTTGTTCCAGAAGCTTCTGTAGAACTGTGGAGAGGATCCAGCAGAAAACCGGGATATGACTCATGATGTGGAGGCTGCGGATGCTCTTGATGTGGGAGATGACAGCTGTGGCCTGGTCTGTGAACCTCTTCCTGAAGTACTGATCCTTCTGCAGGTCGGCGAACCCTCGCACCTCTGTCACCATGGAGATGCACTCAACAGGGATCTGACTGGCCGCGGCGGGGCGCGTGGTTATCCAGAGACGAGCAGAGGGAAGCAGGCTCCCCCTCATGAGGTTCACCAGCAGCACGTGCACTGAGGTGGACTCTGTGGGGTCAGTCAGGACCCGGGTTCCGCTGAAGTCCAGAGGAAGTCTGCACTCATCCAGACCGTCAAAGATGAAGAGCACCTGGAGCTGTTGGAAGCTGCAGAGATCTTTGGATGGACTGAAGAAGTGGTGCAGCAGCTCCACCAGGCTGAACCGTGTGTCTCTGAGCATGTTCAGCTCTCTGAAAGTGAACGGGAACAGCAGCTGGAGATCCTGGTGGGCCTTGCCTTCAGCCCAGTCCAGACTAAACTTCTGAGTCAACACAGTTTTCCCCACGCCGGCCACACCCTTCGTCAGCACCGCTCTGATTGGCTCTGTTGAATGTGGGCGGGCTTTAAAGAGTTCTTCACATGTGATGGTGATCTCTGGAACAACCGGTCTCCTGGATGTGGTCTCCATGTGTCTGATCTCATGTTCCTGGTTGACCTCTGAGGCTCCGCCCTCTGTGATGTAGAGCTCTGTGTAGATTTGGGTCAGGGGGGCGGAGACTCCTGCTTTGGCCACGCCCTCAAACACATGGCTGAACCTCTGCTGCAGATCAGACTTCAGTTTATCTCTGAATCCAACTTTACTCCCTTTAAACAAGACAGAAGAGTTATAATGTCATACACGTCTAATATTTCATACAGGAGGGCATCTGACACAAACAGGGATACAGGAGGATGTGAGAGCATCACACACACACACACACATACACACACACGCACACACACACACACATCACACACACAATGTCACTTTTTATTTTACGTTGATAAATAGAAAAATATGAACTTTTAAATGCTCTAAAACTGCCTTTGGCTTTACATTGGCTTTAGTCAAATGTGCTCATAATACACATACGATACACATACAATACACATGCGATGCAACTCGCCATACACGCCAGACTCTATCTCATAAGTTTTACTCAGAAAATGGTCTGTTGAGACATTTCAGTTCAGAAAGAAGATGTGAGAGTGCCTTAGAAAGGAGAATGTGTTTCAGAGAAAGTTTTCAGTTCCATATCTAGCTACAGAACATCTCTAAACTGAGAATAATTTTATCAAATGCTGATCTTGAGATGACTGTTCACTCTTTTATTTCATAGATTTTTGTAACTCTCCTTTTACTTGTTTTAACGCATCCACACATAAGCAGCTGCAACTTGTACAAAACACGGCTGCAAGGTTTTTAACAGGAGCTAACAGGCAAACACGTCACACCAACTTTATCTTCACTGCACTGGCTTCTTGTTAAATTCCATGTTGATTTTAAAATCGTGGTTTTAACTTACAGAGCTCTAAATGGACAGGTGCCCCAGTACATCAGTGACTTACTGCGCCATTCTGATACTGTTGTTAATTTAATAAAATATTAAATGTATGTATTTTTTTATGTATTTTTTGATGTACTGAACAGTGGCAATGCAAACAATTTCTTAATTTTCTTATGAATTTTGTTTATTTTATTTAATTTTATTTATTTTTGTTTGCTGAAAGCTGAAGCTTTAACTCAAAAGCTCAAAAGTCAGAATGTTACTACAAACATGGTAAAAATATCCCCTAACATCATATGAAAAATATTTTTTACTTTTCAGTCCTGTTCAAAAATGTAGTGGCGTAGAAAGTACAGATACCTGCTCTTAAATATAGTGAAGTAAAAGTAAAAAGTATCCACTTTAAAATTGGCAGATACCTAAAAATGTACTTAAGTGTAGTACTTTACTGCTTGTTCTTCATTCATACCTTTGGAAACAACTCATTATTTTGTCTTTTTGAGCTCTCAGAGGCTAATTTTCTATTATAATAAAGGGCCATAAAAAGCAACAGTCTGTCCTGTACGAAAAAGTTTACCCCTGTCTCTCCAAAGCAGGCGGTCTACCAATTTACCTCCTCCCAGTCATGATATCAGAGCATCAGCTGAAGAACTGCATTTACATTTTCTCTACCTCAAATTCACACATTATGGCAAAAACACTGGATCAGTGATGTCCTCACATATAGAATGTGACACACAGGGATACAGGAGGATGGGAGGGCACCTGACACATAGGGGATACAGGAGGATGGGAGGGCATCTGACACACAGGGATACAGGAGGATGGGAGGGCACCTGACACATAGGGGATACAGGAGGATGGGAGGGCATCTGACACACAGGGATACAGGAGGATGGGAGGGCATCTGACACACAGGGATACAGGAGGATGGGAGGGCATCTGGAGGTTCTTACTGCTGAGTAGGTGCTGGGCCAGCTGCTCCTGGTCCATCCTCTTCAGGAAGTCCAGGGTGATGGTCAGAACCTCTCGGCTCTCCTCCTCCTCACTCTCAAGGCATTCTGGGTAATCTGAGGCCAGGAGCCTGTGAAGCCTCTGCAGCTGCTGTTTTACAAACCTCAGGACCTGCTCCTCGAGAACCTGGAACCACAGACTGTGTAACCGAAGTGGACAGAGGGAGTGAGACATCACCACAGCATCCAAATTAAGAAGCTACCAGTTACAGCGGCTAATCTGCAACCAGGGACCATGTTTGGAAATCCGAGCGCGAAACCAAAGAGCCAATCAGGAGCGAAGGCTGTTAAAAGTAATGCCCCTTCCCAGCTTTGACTGACAGTGCTGCAAATTGCCTGACCCATGCAAAACCAGTGTCTGTGTGCTTAGCAACGCTGTCAATCACTGTTGCTAACGCTAGTGGGAGCGACCCTGAGGGACAAGCATAGACTGTGTAGATAAATGGATGTAGCTAACGCACTAACCACATGCATTCCAAACAGGAAGCATGAGCGCAAAGTGGCTCATCATTCTGACCTTAAAATGTTTTAACCTTTGACCTTAAAAGGTTTTAACCCACTCTCTATGGGCCCCTGGGTTTTTATTTGATTATTCTGAACATTAATAAATAGCAAATCCAGTGTTTGTTTGTTAGCCAGCTATTTATATATACAGTCTACGGCAGGAATCATAGAGATACAAGAGGAGAGAGTCGGAGCCACACAGAACCCACGCAGCACCATCTCAGACGATTCCATTATACCGAATATCAATGCATCCCTTAAAAATACATCACATTCTAAAGACGAAATCCAGTTTTTAACGCTGCCATGACAAAAAAAAAAATCAAATAATAATCTTATTTAACATTTAACGACCATGAAATGTGTCACACATGGGTCATGTAACACACGTGTGATGTAACACACATGTGTGAGACCTTTCAATAATCACATAAACACTTTGACAGCACAGACCTGGAAGATGGAGTCCAGCTCTGCCCGAGGCTCCTGACCAGTGGGAACGCTCGGATCCTCGTCTCTATACCAATAACAACAGAGTCCTGTTTAGTCCTGGGTCAGTCCTGGTTCAGTCCTGGTTTCATCATTACTAACAATAATGAATTAGAATTGAATAATCCTGGTTTAGTCCTGGTTTAGTCCTGGTTTCATCATTATTAACAATAATGAATTAGAATTGAATAATCCTGGTTTAGTTCTGGTTTAGTCCTGGTTTAGTCCATACCTCGGATGTGAGTGCTCTTTAAACTGTGCAAAAGATCCAGTTTGTCCTTTTTTAAAGTTAATGTCTAAGCCTTTGGAGTCATTACTGCTTAGAGAGACTCCACTGGGGCCAGGACCTGCTTTAGACCTGTGACAGTCCTGGTTTAGTCCTGGTTCATCTGGTCCTGGTTGGTTCTCCATTTTCCTAAAAAGAAACACAGTTATGGTTTAGGGTTTGCTGGAGCAGGTCCTGCATGATATGCATGTCACGATTCAATATCACAATATTTCCTCATACTAAAACAATGATGATATATTGCAATTTATCAATAATACTTCTGATAATATAGTCAACAACACCTTCATGAGAACAAAATTGTATGAAATGTAATTTATTACATTTTTAAAATAATGAGAACAGTGAATTTAAGAAATTAATTTTTGTGAAAATATTATTTAAAAAATCAGTTTGGATGCATTTTGAATCAATTTGAGAATTGTGCAATGAATTATCACGATATATCACTAAATCCATTTTTTCTTACACCCCTAGAATTCAGTGACATAATTCCATTTGTTGTAGAGCAGGAAATGACCACAGCATATGAGCATGCCAGTCTGTCTGCATCCATGCCCACATTCATGCCCACATCCATGCCCACATTCATGCCCACATTCATGCCCACATCCATGCCCACTCTGTGACATTTTGAGCAATAATTAGAACTTTTTAAAATTGCATCACACTGTTCTATTGTCAGTGGGGACCTAGTTTCTCTTTCCCAGTTTATGTTGGTACATGCTGTGCTGTCAGGGAGTGGCTGGATAAGTAGCTCCCATCAAATGTGGAATCTGAAGTGATGTGCCACTGTGTGCTCCTTCAAATGTGGCACAGCTCGTGGTTTCACTTTCACTTTTGGGTCAGAACTTTGTCCAGGATCAAACTCCTAAACTCTGCCGACAACCACATTTCAAATAAAGAAACTGAGCAGTGCCTGGAGCACTAAAGGCGGCAGGACCGGTCCTGTCTGGGTCCTCTCTCTCCCTCTCAGGGGTATTTAAAGATGCATTGTGTAACTTCTCTGCTTTGCTTTGTCTGGAATGTTTCATGGTATGGCATTAAACCTTTCTACTGTATCATCATGAAGCCCAAACCAGGCCAAGTTACAGGGCAGATCTGTGGAGAGGTGACCCTGCTCAGAGTCAGAATGCCTGTTTTTTTGGGTATTTTTGAGCTATAAAACTACGTGTATTTGAATAAATGTAAAGTAGAGCTGTTTAATGTCACACTGTGGAACATTCCAATCAGGCATTTTTGAACAGGCCTGCCATTATTAGCTGTCTCTTGGTGTATTTTTAGAGGCTTCACTATTTCAGACCCATATCACATAATGTACATGTAGTAATGAATTAGAAGTGAATGGTCCTGGTTTAGTCCTGGATCAGTCCTGGTTTCATCATTATTAACAATAATGAATTAGAATTGAATAGTCCTGGTTTAGTCTTGGTTTAGTCCATACCTCAGATGTGAGTGCTCTTTAAACTGTGCAGAGGATCCAGTTTGCCCTTTTTTAAAGTTAATGTCCAAGCCTTTGGAGTCATTACTGCTTAGAGAGACTCCAGTGGGACCAGGACCTGCTTTAGACCTGTGACAGTCCTGGTTTAGTCCTGGTTCAGCTGGTCCTTCTCTGTTCTCCATTTTCCTGAAATGAAAGACAGATATGGTTAGGGTGTGCTGGAGCAGGTCTGGGTCCCTGGATCAACAGGTGTCAGTTTTCCTCACGATTCAATACATGTCTCAATACAGGGACCACGATACCCATTCGATCTGCATCTGGGGAGGACGCCACGTCAACTGTTTCCCTTCTGGACCAAAATAAACAACACAGCGCGCACGGAGGAATGACTCGATTCATTATATCGAATATCATTGTATTCCTACTGCTTCACTGCATAAAGATGTAACTGAGAACAGAACAGAGGGTGCATTGTGTAACTTTTCTGGTGGAGGGTCCGTCAAATACTTTTCTCCATGGAGACAAGTAAATAAGTGAACAGTTTGGTCAATAGTCAACGTCGCACTCCTCCATGCGTAACTTGAGACATTCAAGGTACAAACAGGCGCCACTGGTTTGAGACCTGATGAAAAGGCTGAGGGGGATTTTTCACACATTTGTAGCTTGTGCAAACACAATCCTTAGTTTCTGTTAAACAAAATTCAACACAAATTAAATCACAATAAAAATCACATTCGAAGCTTTATTAGAAAATCTGTACGAAATACTTTTACGTTTCACTCTTTAAGAAGGCGTGCATTTTTAAACGGATACTAAAACTTTTACTTGACGTAGATTTTTTCATGTGATACTTGTACTTTTAGGCTACTTCAGTAGTTTTAAGCTCCGGTATCTGTACTTTTACTGTAGTAACCAAACTACGTACTTCATCCACCACTGCGAAAGACAAAGAACACGCACAGACTTACCAGAGAACAGGCACCCGCGGGCATCCACAGTCTGAAACAACACTGAGCCGCTGCCGACAGCACCCACAGGCAGAGTCCTGCACGGGTCTGATTTTCACAAACCGTACTCACCCGTACCCGTCATACTTTAAACCGCACCCGACCCGTTTTCCGACAGAATTGAAATTAAAGTTCCGCACCCGACCCGACCCGCAGTAAATAAACCCGCCACCCGAACCGTACCCGAACGAAAATAAATCAGAGAGCCAAAATGAAACTCAAAAGTTTATTGCCATGACAGTAGGCGAAGTGAAATGTTAAAGTTCCGTAGTCTAAGGCGTTGCCAACTGAAAACGTTGCCTAAACAGACTAATAATAATAAGAAGAAGAAAAACATGTAGCACAGTGACCTCTGAACTCTATTTCATAGTGTGCAGTCGTGCGCACACATTGAACTGAACTGAAATAAGACGAGGCTAAGGCTACGCAAAAGTATTCAAGATCTGCATATCTTTACTGTTACTGTTCATTTTGATCTGATTACTCACTCGACAGGAATTCCTACACGGAGGTGTGTTTTGTGTGGTGCTTGATGTTACTATGTAAGAATGAGAGAAAGATTTGTGGGAATGCGGGCGTGCCGAAAAAAAAAAACCCGTCAGATTTTACATTTATTTTACATTTACATTTACAATCATGGAAATGAGGTTTTGCAGTTCACTACAATATAGGTTATTTGTTGTAGGCATCTTGTTTTAACCGCAGATTAGACCCGTGCTATAGCTCTTCCGACCCGACCCGAACCCGCATCCGACACAGCGCAACATTTTCCACCCGTTTCATGAACATTTGCGGTTCACCCGCGGTTCACCCGCGGGTACCCGAACCCGTGCAGGTCTCTACCCACAGGAGCTGCGTGCGAAAGTGAAAGTAACTTTACAAAGAACACAGATCAGCTCTGGAGCCGAGCACGAAGAGCGCGTACTCTGCGGACAAGTTCAGATCCGCCTGTTCATAAGTTTAACCCATAGACCAATAATATAACTTTATATTGTTATTAGACTAGTATTTATTACACTTCTATGGTTTAAATGAGAGCTCCCACACAGGTTCTGTTCAGATGAATTATCGATTTAGTCCAGGGGTGTCCAAAGTTTTTTCATCAAGGGCCACATATCTAAACACAGATGAAGCAGAGTGCCCATCGAGGGCCATAGACTGGGGCTCAGTACAGTGAATAATTGAAATATGCAGGTTTAACACATTGGAATGAGCTATCAGTCCTTTATTCATGCCAAGATCCACAAAACCACACAATAAATATTAAATATTATCTTATCAAGGTAGATTTTCAAAAAACTTGCTCAAGGTAATTTGGGCCAATTCACCTGGAACCCTGAGGGCCAAGAAAAATTTGTCTGAGGGCCGCACTTGGCCCACGGGCCATAGTTTGTGCATGCCTGATTTAGTCTGTTTTGGCAATGATATAATTGATATAAGTTACAGGTGTAACTTTTCTGGTGGAGGGTCCATCACCTGCTTGTTTCTGTGGAGATGTCATTGCTCTGCCTGGAATGTTCCACAGTATGACATTAAACAGCTCTACTTTACATTTATTCAATTACAGGTGGTTTTATAGCTCAAAAACACCTAGAAAAACAGGTGTTCTTTCTTTAAAGTTGTCTTTAAGTAAAGTCAGTAAAGTAAACGAACAAGAAAGTCAGGGGCATTGTACAAGAATAGAACTGCTCCGACAGGTTTAAGACACACACACACACACACACACACACGCACACACACACAAACACACACACACACACACTCACACACACACACTAACACAAACACACACTCACACACACACACACACACACACACACACACACACACACACACACACACAGTATAGAGATACAGTAGCTCACACATCACAATATATTATACTAACCAAGAGCAAAAACAAACCTAATATTAAAGCCACGCACGGCTATGGTGGCCCTCGCCCCGATTTGCAGGCCCCCCTCCCTGTGGCCGCCGTGGACCCGCGACCGCTCCGGCTCGCCACTCGCTCTTCCCAACAGCCGCCCAGGTCGCCAGCTCGTCCACCGTAAAAATTACATAATGCCCCTTTAAATATATCGTAGGAGTCAGTGCGTCCCTGCTGGGCAACCCTGAAAATTGCCCCATGTCCATAATACATTTATTTGCTTCTAATCATGCATAGAATTTAATCCCAGAATTTGGTCCAAATCCGATAATGCTGACGTTTTTTGTCTATGATAGGGGGCGCTATAGTGTTCACTTTTCATATACTTTATAGTGTATTATATTCAGGCTGAGATCAAACATTAGTGATTAAAATTTCAGCACGATAGGTCAAAGCATGTGCGTGTAATAGATTTTAAACTATTTTTTGGGGGAGTATTTGCGCACCTGCTGGCCAACCGTGAAAATTGCCCCATGTCCATAATACATTTGTTTGCTTGGAATCATGCATAGAATTTATTCCCCGAATTTGGTCCAAATCCGATAATGTAGACGTTTCATGTCTATTCTAGGTGGCGCTATAGTGTTCACTTTTCATATACTTTATATTGTTTTATAATCAGGTCGAAATCAAACATTAGTGATTAAAATTTCAGCACGATAGGACAAAGCATGTGTGTGTAATATATTTTAAACTATTTCTTTGGGGACTTCTTGCGCCCCTGGTGGCCAACCGTGAAAATTGCCCCATGTCCACAATGTATTTATTTGCTTGTAATCCTGCATAGAATTTAATCCCCGAATTTGGTCCAGATCCGAAAATGTTGACGTTTCACGTCTATGCTAGGGGGCGCTATAGTGTTCACTTTTATTATATTTCATATTTCATTACATTCGGGCCGGGGTCACGCAGTTGTGATTTGAATTTGAGCTCTCTAGGCCAATGCCTGTGGCCGTGAGAGGTCATCAAAAAAACAGGAAATGAAGGTGTTTTTTGCCGGCGTGCTACGGGTAAACCGTAAGGAGTTAAGAAAAAACATGGATGATTTATGTGAACCTATGTCTGTAGATGTGACATGTCAAATCTGAGCTCATTTGGACTAAACACAAGGGACACGAATCTTTTTGCACACACCCAAGTCAAAACGGCGCCAAATTTTTAATCCAATATGGCTGACTTCCTGTTCGTCATAGAGCAGTGTTATGAATGACTTTTTTGTTTGTCTCCCTGAGCTCTGTCATTGTTCCGAATTTTGTCAGCCTACGCCAAAATATTCTTTTCAGCTGCCCATTCATGTTTTCAAGGGGGCGCTGTCGAGTGAGGTCACTTTGGGCATTGTCGCGATGCCCATTTTATCAAATTTTTCGCCGGACCGGTCGATCTGATACCCCCATGTGGGACTTTTCGTCGATGTTCAGGCCTTCAAAATCGCCATCGTTTGCAAGGAAAAATAATAACACAAACGATGAACAATAGCCCTCGCCATTGACTAAATACCTGAATACCTGGCTTACATGTTTAAATACTAAAGCCCATCGCTGCACCTCTGCCCCAGGACCAGCACCATTTTGATGACTTCTGATTACTGAAAACAAAACTTTTTTCTAACTGATCTTTAGTTTAACTTAACTTTAACTTACCAAACTACTCCTACTAAACCAAATTTAATAGGAGTAGTTGAGTTTGTAAACTACTAGTTTACACATTAAACTTTGGGCTATGGAAATAATATGTTAGAATTAATTATTCGAAGACCAAATTAACCTGACTGGATCAAAACCTAATAACTGAACTGACAGCAAGATGACGTTCAATCAACAGTGTTCAAAGATCTTCAGGATTCTGAGTCTGAAGAGACTGAAGGAACCCTGGAGATGGATGTGCAGATATCGGGAGAGATGAAAACCAACTTCACTAACTGGAGAAGGAGGAGAGTCAGGGAGATCTAGGACTGTGGCGCTTTCTTCCAAATGTCACAATTAATAAGATAAGATAAGATAAGATAATCCTTTATTTGTCCCACAATGGGGAAATTGCAGTGTCACAACGCAAGTTTCAGAAACAGTAGGAAAATAAGAGCATGCATCAAAATCAAGATAAATAATAATAAGTATTTACAATCAACTAAAAAACACAACACTGTAAGCTAAGCTAAAAGGCACAGGAACATTGCACAATAAGTGTTTTTGATTCTGAGATGATTGTGTACATTGCAGTGATGGACAGTGGTGGGTAAATAAATAATAGCAGGTACAGTGACTTTAAATAATATTGCACATTGTTATTATTACTATGGCGATTACACATGGTTGCTATGGGAATGACACATGACTAGCATTGTTCATTATACAGTCTGACAGCAGCAGGAAGGAAAGACCTGCGAAATCTCTCCTTAACACAGCGAGGGTGAATCAGTCTGTCACTGATGCTGCTCTCCAGAGCAGACAGGGCGTCCTGCAGGGGGTGACCCTCATGGTCCAGCATAGACATGAGTTTAGCCAGGACCCTCTTGTCCCCAACCTGCTGCACCGAGTCCAGAGGACAGCCCAGGACTGAGCTGGACTTCTTGATGATCTTGTCCAGTTTCTTCTTCTCCCTCTCTGTGACGCTGCTGCTCCAGCAGACCACACCATACAGGATGGCTGATGCCACCACAGAGTCATAGAAGGACCTCAGGAGTGGCCCTCTCACTCCAAAGGACCGCAGTCTCCTCAGGAGATAGAGCCGACTCTGGCCCTTCCTGTACAGTGCATCTGTATTATGAGTCCAGTCCAGTTTATTGTTCAGATGCACACCCAGGTACTTGTAAGAGTCCACTCTCTCAATGTCTCTTCCCTGGATGTTCACTGGTGAGGGGGCAGTAGAGTGGCGTCTGCGGAAGTCCACCACCATCTCCTTGGTCTTCCCCGCGTTGATGAGAAGGTGGTTCCGGTGACACCAGTCCACAAAGTCCTGCGTTAGTCCTCTGTACTCCGCGTCGTCATCGTCCGTGATGAGACCGATGATGGCGGAGTCATCGGAGAACTTCTGCAGGACGCAGCTGTCCGTGTTGTGTCTGAAGTCTGCAGTATAGAGGGTGAAGAGGAAGGGTGCGAGGACAGTGCCCTGGGGCGCCCCCACACTGCAGGTCAGTAGGTCAGACACGCAGTCCTGGGCTCTCACAAACTGGGGCCGGTTTGTGAGGTAGTCCAGGATCCACTCAGCCAGGTCACAGTCCACTCCTGCCCACTCCAGCTTGTCCCTCAGGAGCAGCGGCTGGATGGTGTTGAAAGCACTGGAGAAGTCAAAGAACAAGATTCTCACAGTGCTGCCGGGCCTCTCCAGGTGGGACAGTGAGCGGTGCATCAGAGAGATGATGGCGTCCTCCACTCCGATGCCGGGCCGATACGCGAACTGCAGCGGGTCCATCGCTGAGCTCACCGTAGAGCGGAGGTGACCCAGGACGAGCCTCTCCAGAGTCTTCATCAGATGAGACGTGAGAGCCACTGGCCTGAAGCTGTTGAGGTCTTTGGCGTGCGGTGTCTTGGGCACAGGTACCACACAGGAGGTCTTCCAGAGCTGTGGCACCACCTTCAGCTTCAGGCTCAGGTTGAAGACATGCTCCATAACTCCACACAGCTCATCTGCACAGGACTTAAGGAGCCTGGGGCTGATCCCGTCTGGTCCAGCAGCCTTCCTACTCCTTATCCGGCTCAGTTCTCTCCTAACCTGAGCTGTTGTGACAGACAAAGAGCAGGGGTGTGTGCTGGAGGTCTGGCTGAGTTCTTGATGTGGATTCGGGGGCTGGGGGGCTGAGGCTGAGGCAGAGGTGTGAAGTGGTGGCAGTCTGGGCCTTTGTGCAGGAGACAAGGTGAGCCCATGCAGCGGTGCGGGGGGAGGAGTGGGTGATTGATCAAACCTCAGGAAGTGAGAATTCAGATCGTTCACCCACTGTTGGTCTCCCTTTGTCTGGACGGGCGGAGGGCTGAAACCAGAGACACTCTTCATACTTCTCCACACCTCCCTGACATTCCGCTGCTGCAGCTGCTGTTCCATCTTCCTCCTGAAGTTGGCCTTAGCCTGTCTGATCTTCTTCCTCAGCTTCCCCTGTACAGTCCTCAGCTCCTCTTTGTTCCCGGACCTGAAAGCTCTCTTCTTCTCCTTCAGCAGAGCTTTGATGTCCGAGTTAATCCACGGCTTGTTGTTTGGAAAACACCGCACCGTCCGAGAGGGTACAGTGTTTTCAAAACAGAAGTTAATGTAGTCCGTAATACAGTCCGTGATAGCATTGATGTCCTCCCCATGGGGCTGGCAGAGCTCTGTCCACACAGTGGTGCTAAAGCAGTCCCTCAGAGCCTCCTCGCTCTCTGCTGTCCACCTCTTCACCACTCGGGGCTCCTCAGGCTGCCTGCGCACAAGCGGTTCGTACACAGGCCTCAAATGGATGATGTTGTGGTCTGCTCTTCCCAGGGGGGGGAGGGGTGATGAGATGTAGGCCTCCTTGACGTTGGCAAAGAATAAGTCCAAAGTTTTATTGTCTCTTGTAGGGCAGGTCACATACTGGGTGTATGTTGGCAGGACAGATGAGGGAGATGCATGGTTGAAGTCCCCGGTGGTGAGGAAGAGGGCCTGTGGATGCTGAGTCTGAAGAGAGCTGATGCAGGAGAGCAGAGTGTCACAAGCATTCTCTGCGTTAGCACTGGGAGGAATATACACAGCCAGTGTGATGACATGTGAAAACTCCCGGGGCAGGTAGAATGGCCTCATGCTAACAGCAAACAGTTCAATGTCTTTATTACACATCTGCTCCTTCACTGTACAGTGTCCAGGTTTGCACCATTTCTCGTTCACAAACAGCGCTAGTCCTCCTCCCTTCTTCTTCCCGCTCTCCTCCGTCCTGTCCACGCGCAGCAGGTGAAAGTTGTCCACGGTGACGGCAGAGTCCGGGATTAGCGGTGTTAGCCACGTCTCCGTAAAAACAATGATGCTAGCGTCCCTGTACTCCCGCTGGAATCTAGCGAGAGCCGCGACCTCGTCCGTCTTGTTGACGAGGGAGCGCACGTTCCCCGTAACAACGGAGGGGAGAACCGGTCTGCAGCGTCTCTTCTTTTCACGGAGTTTACGTCCCGCACGGCGTCCACGGCGTGTCGTCCGTAGGATCTCCTCGGGGATGACATGCCTGTCCCGGGGGAACACAACAGCGCTGCGCAGCGCCATCAGCTGCTCCCTTGTATAGACGAGGTGTCGGGGTCCCGTACACATCTTAAGCCGAGACAGGTAAATAATCCCCCAAAAGTGCGGAAAAAATGCAGCGTCGAGTGCAGCCCAAGCTTAACAATCAATGTTGCGAAAAATATTTACAAAAGTGGGGAGATTTAAGGGCAAAAATTTAGAAAAGTTACGAAAAGTGCGGGAGCGCTGTGACGGGCAGCTAGCGTAGCGCCAGCGCCGGAAGTCTCAAATAAACAATGACTTAGCAAATAACTGTTCTGGATGTCGATTTCATTTTTCAACATGAGTTATCAGGCCCGACTGTCAGAAGCTGACTAAAGGCTTTTTAGTATCATAAAAGTGATACTATAAGTGCACTGATAGGAAGTGAAGTGCCTGTAGTGACCAGGGACACTTGGCATGATGTAAGAATGTGCAAGTGCTTTTCGAAAATGTATCGATTATTATATTTCATTTTTTTCACAAAACATTAAAAGTCGTGCTTCTCTAATTTCTGGCTATTTCCAGTTTCCAAAAACAAATAAAGTGGTGCGTCAGCACAGAAGTAGATCATGACAAGACACAACATACACTTACGCCAACGCTTTCCACTTGAAATTTGCTAAGCATTTTTGTACACATCATACTTTTACAAACTCCTCCTAGGGCGTTCACCCGAACACTCTCAAACTGACACATGTTCACATTATCTCAAGGGGTGGGTAGGGTTAGGTCAGGGTCAGGGTTACGAGGTTAGCGTTAGGTTAGGGTAGGGTTAGGAGGTTTAGGCATACATTTCCCAAAATTTTCAAATTTGTAAAAATGCCCCCATTTCTGTAGCAAAGAGGAAGAGAAGGTGGTGGCAGTGGGTGTAATGTAAAGAGGGAAATTGAACGTGCGATAGCGCATCCTGCTCTTGCGGTGCAGGGCATGGCGTAGGTGAGGGATGATCATTGCTGCATGTAGCTATATTCTTATATCTGTATTTGTCAAATTTGGCCCAGTGTATGACATTGTTGCTAGGTAACAGTTATGGAATTTCCTAGTGTGATATCACAATTTCCAACTAGAAATTAAAATTTGAAACTTAAAAATATTGCCAAACCAGGAAAAAATGCTAAAATTTTTAGCCAAATCTTAAATATAATGATCTTAACTCATTATGTTGTTTTACTAAAATAGAGTTGTCCAACCTGTCATAAGCACTTTAAAGGCAGGGCAAGTTTATTCACCATCAGTACGGGACCCGGAGACATGAACCCTCAAGGCATATGTGACACTGTTGTCCAGTCTAGTCCAGTCTAGTCCAGTCCAGTGCAATAGGGTGATGACATAGAGATAACAAGGACTGATCAGCTGGCAGTGTGGGGTTGGCGAAGCAGACAAATACCACTTCTCTATCAGTACTTGGTGTGAAAAGCTTAATAACCACTGCAATAAAGCTACCACCTGTAATTAGACTGGCTCACATACAGTATCACCACTATGCTATCTACATATCATAGTACATACATCTGTATACCTGTATGTCCAGTCATTACAGATATACAGGTGTGCTTCTTGTTCTTTGTTTAGTCAGTGTAAATGCTCTATGTACATCCAAATTTGTCTGCTTGTTGGATGCTATATATGTATCAGTCAGTCATTATTTTTTATTAGTATGGTAAAATAGGACAAACAGGAGGCAGATCTCTCACCAGAAATATTACATAGTGCACCTTTAAATTCACTATTGCAAATGCTGTATTTCTTCATCTGTTGTCTATTGGTTTATTTTTAAAGGTATACATATATTAAATAAATATATCTAAGCAAATATATATATATATATTTTTTCCAGCTGCGTTCATATAGCTTACTCAGTACATACAGTACTACTCAGTACATACAGTACTACTACATTAAACTCCCATAGCCTTATTTATTAAAGGCATTCTTCTGCTAATCTGTGTTGAGAGGGAGAT
Organism: Taenioides sp. WSHXM2023; assembly: GCA_029959045.1. Classification (NCBI taxonomy): domain Eukaryota; kingdom Metazoa; phylum Chordata; class Actinopteri; order Gobiiformes; family Gobiidae; genus Taenioides; species Taenioides sp. WSHXM2023. Next base: position 30,087,876 of record CM057094.1, on the reverse strand, counting down.
TTTTCAGGAGCATGGTAGGAGATGAGTGGCGGGCCTAAGAGCAGAGGATTGTGGGTAAATGTGACAGTCACCTGCAGATACTTAGACAGTGGGGTGTGGAGCCTAAAGCTCAGGCCTGGTAGGGGTCTGCTAAGTATGCCATGGAAGAAAAGACATTTTCAACCTATTTGTCACTCATGGTTTTTCATAATTATTACTTGAGGCTAAATGTGACACAAAAGTATTAGACAACAGACAATACAAAACAAGCATTCATTTGGTTTTGCACATTATAACATTGAAAACATTTAATGGTCTAGTGTGGTTAAAAGTTATTCCTCACTTAACTTATGCATTCTGAGCATAGCAATTTCTTATTGAGTTTCTCAGCATTTTTCTCAACAAAGACTAGACTGCAGTTTGCCGTCTCAGTAATGCTACATCAGCTAGCATGCTAAGCACATACTTCCACATTATCTGACAGTAAAATATGCTTTTTTTCTGATCGATGTTTTAATATTGTTTCCTCATTAAAAAACATACCTGGAGTTGTGTTTTGTTTCATTCACACATTTAACACACGAACCCTGCATATTTAGCCTGAGTTCTTCTCTCAAACAGAAAACACTCTGTTCCACCTTGTGATGTCATGTGGTAATACAGGAGGTGCTCCATTGTGTTTTTAAACTCCATACACATATACCTTCACTAGAATCATTTGGAGGATTTCAGCCTTAGAATTGCAGTCTCAACTAAACGAAAGGTAAAAGCTGTTAACTTGAAAACTACCACTTCGTCACATCACAAGGTGGAACAGAGCATTTTGACTTTTGAAGATGTAGACAGACTAATAATAAAGGGTTACTCAGACATGTGTGAATGAAACAAAACACCATTTCAGGTATGTTTTTGATGAGGTAACAACATTATAACATGACTTAACGCTCACAAGAGTCAATTTTGTATAATATAGGACCTTTAAAGAACACACAGTATGCAAAATTGACTTTTTCCAAATTTCTCTTACACATAAAACCACCGGTAATAACCACCGGGTATGTTTGTGATGTGGAAACAACATTACAACATAAATAATGTAATATGGGCCCTTTAATGTGTAGACAAAATAGTGTACCTTTAATATTTAATTTGGACAAAATGTACATTCTAATTTGAGCACATATTTGAACTCTTTCACACGGTCTCATGCCACACTTTTAATACATTGCATTGAAAAAACAAATCCACTGTAAGTATTACTATCAGCTATTCTTTACAATGGAATTCCAATTCTAGAAGTCTATCAAGTTTCTTGCACTACTGTAACCTAGCAACAAGCACCATGATGACATTCCGGAACATGACATCACATAGATTGAAACTTTGAAGACTGAACACAAAGCTCCCTGAGTTTGTGGAGGAGGCCCTCGACGTATTTGGATCAGATCACACTTAGCCAGTCGACAGATAACACACAAACAGAGAGCTCCAAGCGATACCTATTGTGGGTTAGCATTTTATAGAGAGACATTCGAAGTTTTAAACAAATTATTATCTTTGACCAGAGGAAGAACAGTAACTGTTAGAAAGTAATCGTACTACTGTACTGTACTTCTGAAATCAGTGCTGTTTTAGGGGCAGTGAAACTGGAAGAAACTAAAAAACCTGAGATGCCTTCAGTTAAAGCAGAGATGGCGGCTCAGCCACCAATGTCAGAAAATACTGTCAGGGGTAAATCTCCTTGCTCTCCTGCAGAGAAGACAAAACCAGCAAAGAAGACAAAAGTTAAGCCCAAAGAACCAGTGATGGGCAGATGCAAGAGACAGGATAACTTTAAAATTCCCCAACATTTGAGGAACGTCGAGGAACACGAGGAGAAGCACATTTCCGAGACGCATATTTTCAAGGGATTTTCACGGCTTCCTCCCGAGTTGATGAATGGTGATGCTGACATGGATGATTTTATGGATCAATGTTTGAACCCGCCCATCATCCCTAAGAAGAAAAAGAAGGGAAAAAAGAAGACATCTGAAAAATCTTTAGAAAAAACTGAAGATATTGACAAAGTGTCTGAAGTGGAGATGATCACTGAATTCACTGTTCCTCTAAATAACTATGTTGATCTGACTGACAACACACAGACTGAAGAGACTGAGCAGCCTACAGTTGTAATCAAAGATGAACCTCAATCTCCTGAGTTCACAGATGATTCCAACTGTGTTACACCTGCTCTAAATGATCTTCATGGCAACAGTGATTCAGGTGAGGCAGACACCAGAGACATGAATGACCAGAAATGTCCTGAACTGGCAGAACTTTCTTTAGCTCCTCTGAAACCTGAATTTAGTGAAGCTGAACTCCAGGTTAATGACATGGAGGTATTGAAGGAAACTGTCCTTGCACCAGTGGGGCCCAAAAACAGTGAGCATGAAAAATGTTCAGCGGAAGACACCACTAAAGTAGAAACTGAACTCACAGAGAAAGAGGCTGCAGTGGAGGTGTTGCACACTGAAACTGATAAGTCTCAAACTCAACAGGGAGACCTGGAGGGCCAGACCCATAACAAGACGGAGGGACCTTCAGTTAGAGTCCAGGCTGAATCACTAAAGGCCAAAAATAATGTCAGAGATAAGTCTCCCCAAACTATACCTGCAGAGGAGAGAAAGCCGCCTAAGAAGACACAGGTCAAACCCAAGCTTACTGGCTGTCCACAAACGAACAAACCTGAAGGGCCTTCAATCAGAGCTAAGACAACACCAGTTATGCCCAAAGCCAAAGAACCAATCATTGGCAGATGCAAGAGGCAGGATAACTTCAAACTGCCTGAACATTTGAGGAACGTCGAGGAACCCAAGGAGAAGCACATTTCTGAGACGCATATTTTCAAGGGATTTTCACGGCTTCCTCCCGAGTTGATGAACGGTGATGCTGACATGGATGATTTTATGGATCAATGTTTGAATCCGCCCATCAACCCTAAGAAGAAAAAGAAGAGAAAAAAGAAGACATCTGAAAAACCTTTAGAAAAAACTGAAGATAGTGACAAAGTGTCTGAAGTGGAGATGATCTCTGAATTCACTGTTCCTACAAATAACTATGTTGATCTGATTGACAACACACAGACTGAAGAGATTGAGCAGCCTACAGTTGTAATCAAAGATGAACCTCAGTCTCCTGAGTCCACAGATGATTCCAACTGTGTTACACCTGCTCTAAATGATCTTCATGGCAACAGTGATTCAGGTGAGGCAGACACCAGAGACATGAATGACCAGAAATGTCCTGAACTGGCAGAACTTTCTTTAGCTCCTCTGAAACCTGAATTTAGTGAAGCTGAACTCCAGGTTAATGACATGGAGCTATTGAAGGAAACTGTCCTTGCACCAGTGGGGCCCAAAAACAGTGAGCATGAAAAATATTCAGCAGAAGACACCACTAAAGTAGAAACTGAACTCACAGAGAAAGAGGCTGCAGTGGAGGTGTTGCACACTGAAACCGATAAGTCTCAAACTCAACAGGGAGACCTGGAGGGCCAGACCCATAACAAGATGGAGGGACCTTCAGTTAGAGTCCAGGCTGAATCACTAAAGACCAAAAATAATGTCAGAGATAAGTCTCCCCAAACTATACCTGCAGAGGAGAGAAAGCCGCCTAAGAAGACACAGGTCAAACCCAAGCTTACTGGCTGTCCACAAATGAACAAACCTGAAGGGCCTTCAGTCAGAGCTGTGTTCAGTGATCAATGTTTGAACCCGCCCATCAACCCTAAGAACAAAAAGAAGGGAAAAAGGCGTGTTGTTGTTGTTGTATATGTTGATCTGATTGACAACACACAGACTGAAGAGATTGAGCAGCCTACAGTTGTAATCAAAGATGAACCTCAATCTCCTGTGTTCACAGATTATTCCAACTGTGTTACACCTGCTCTAAATGATCTTCATGGCAACAGTGAATCAGGTGAGGCAGACACCACAGACATGAATGACCAGAAATGTCCTGAACTGGCAGAACTTTCTTTAGCTCCTCTGAAACCTGAATTTAGTGAAGCTGAACTCCAGGTTAATGACATGGAGGTATTGAAGGAAACTGTCCTTGCACCAGTGGGGCCCAAAAACAGTGAGCATGAAAAATGTTTAGCAGAAGACACCACTAAAGTAGAAACTGAACTCACAGAGAAAGAGGCTGCAGTGGAGGTGTTGCACACTGAAACTGATAAGTCTCAAACTCAACAGGGAGACCTGGAGGGCCAGACTCATAACAAGACGGAGGGACCTTCAGTTAGAGTCCAGGCTGAATCACTAAAGACCAAAAATAATGTCAGAGATAAGTCTCCCCAAACTATACCTGCAGAGGAGAGAAAGCCGCCTAAGCAGACACAGGTCAAACCCAAGCTTACTGGCTGTCCACAAATGAACAAACCTGAAGGGCCTTCAGTCAGAGCTGTGTTCAGTGATCAATGTTTGAACCCGCCCATCAACCCTAAGAAGAAAAAGAAGGGAAAAAAGGCGTGTTGTTGTTGTATATGTTGATCTGATTGACAACACACAGACTGAAGAGACTGAGCAGCCTACAGTTGTAATCAAAGATGAACCTCAATCTCCTGAGTCCACAGATGATTCCAACTGTGTTACACCTGCTCTAAATGATCTTCATGGCAACAGCGAATCAGTTGAGGCAGACACCACAGACATGAATGACCAGAAATGTCCTGAACTGGCAGAACTTTCTTTAGCTCCTCTGAAACCTGAATTTAGTGAAGCTGAACTCCAGGTAAATGACATGGAGCTATTGAAGGAAACTGTCCTTGCACCAGTGGGGCCCAAAAACAGTGAAGACGCCACTAAAGCCATATCCGCATCACCAAAATATCAAATATTTGGACAATTTTGAACCATTGTCAAGACTTCATTTGCTTGCACGCTCTCCAAAAACATACTGTTTACATTATCAGCTATTGTTCCATCATTGTTGCTTTCTTTTGGAATATTTTTTGATAAATTTGGGCCAATGTTAGAAAAGTAATTATTGAATTCGTTAACAATTTGTTCTTTCCCAAAAATATCTACATTATTTTTTGTAAAATAGTTTATATTAATATTTGAAGTTACCTTACCTTTTTGCAAGACCGTGTTTATTATACCCCATGTATTTTTTATATTGTTTTTGTTCTCATAATTTGGTGTAGTAATCTTTTTTTTGTCTTCTCATAATTGATACAAGTTTGTTTTTATATTTTTTATACCTAACTTCTTTTTCTAACTGATCTTATTTTTCCAAACCAAAGTTAACTTAACTTACCAAACTACTCCTACTAAACCAAATTTAATAGGAGTAGTTGAGTTTGTAAACTACTAGTTTACAAATTAAACTTTGGGCTATGGAAATAATATGTATGAAAATATCAAAACTTTTTTCAATTCAATTCAATTTCAATTTCAATATTTATTTCATTCATTAAAACAAAACAAATCAATGCAGCATATCTGCATACAGTATTACAGAATGAAAGGGCACAGAAAGAAGCAAAAGCTTATAATATCTGCCCCTTATCAACTCTGACTCTTATTCACTTCCAGTGTGTTGCGCTGTTACATTATACAAAATCAAACATAGATGTACAGCTACTTTACAAAAAAACAAAACACAAAATCATCCTGTCAAATAACAGTTATATACTTTCTTAATAATAATGATTTCAAGCTTTTCTTAAACATATAAATGGACTTGGATTCTTTAATATTACTTTCAAGACTGTTCCAAAGACTGACTCCCTTGATTGAAATACATCTTTCCTTTGGTTTTGTTCTAAACTCTGGTTTAGAAAATAAATCAGTTCCTCTTAGTTGATATCTACTTTCTCTCTTTAGAAATCTATTTTGCAACTTCTCTGGTAATACTTTTTTATGAGCTTTGTACATGGTTTTGAGAATGCTATATTCCACCAATTCGTTAAATTTCAAAGTTTCTAATTGAATAAAAATTGGATTTGTATGTGCTCTATAACCACTTCTATTGATAATTCTAATAGCACGCTTCTGTAAAAGAAAAACTGGTTCAATGTAGGTTTTACAAGCACTTCCCCACACTTCAATGCAATATGTCAAATATGGAACAATCAATGTGTTATACAATAAGAACAATGCATTTTTGTTGAGAGACTCTTTCACCTTGTGTAATACAGCTATGGTTTGTGATACTTTTGACCTTACTTGCTCTATGTGGGATTTCCACGTCAGCTGTTCATCAATCATAACTCCTAAAAAACGAAATGAACTTGTTCTTTCTATCTCTAATCCTTGTGTGAATAATCTTACCTCTAAATCTTTCTTTTTACAGCTAAAGACCATAAATTTAGTTTTACTAATGTTTATAGATAGTTTGTTACCATTGAACCATTTTAATATTTTTTGAAACTCATCTTCTACATTTTTTATAACCTCATTTATGTTTTTTTCTGAGTAAAATAATGTGGTATCATCAGCAAACAAGATGCAATTTAGTAATTTTGATACAGACATAATATCATTCACATAAAGGAGAAAAAGTACTGGCCCCAAGACCGAACCTTGGGGTACCCCACACGTTACTTGACGATATTATGATTTTATGTTGTTAATTTCCACAAATTGATAACGGTTCGTTAAGTAACTTGTGACCCATTTGTGTGGTACACCTCGTATACCGTACTTGTATAATTTCTGTAATAATATTTCATGATCTAGAGTATCAAATGCTTTTTGAAGATCGACAAAGATACTAACTAAATATTGTTTCTTGTCCATGGCATTGGTGATTTCTTCAGCCAGGTCCATTAATGCTGTGGCGGTTGAATGATTGGAACGAAATCCATATTGGCTCTTACTTAAAATTTTGTATTTTTCAATAAATTTATTTAATCTGCTAACAAATAGTTCTCTAAAATTTTTGAGAACTGCGAAAGCAGTGCTACAGGTCTATAATTTGAGAAATCATTTTTATTTCCTTTTTTAAAAAGTGGAATAACTCTAGCCACTTTCATGTGATCTGGAAATATTCCTGTGCTGAATGAAAGGTTACATATATATGTGAAAGGCTCAATAACGACATTTATCACTTTCTTGATCAATAACATATTAATATCAGTATAATCATTAGATTTTTTATTTGGACAATTTTGAACCATTGTCAAGACTTCATTTGCTTGCACGCTCTCCAAAAACATACTGTTTACATTATCAGCTATTGTTCCATCATTGTTGCTTTCTTTTGGAATATTTTTTGATAAATTTGGGCCAATGTTAGAAAAGTAATTATTGAATTCGTTAACAATTTGTTCTTTCCCAAAAATATCTACATTATTTTTTGTAAAATAGTTTGGAATATTTGAAGTTACCTTACCTTTTTGCAAGACCGTGTTTATTATACCCCATGTATTTTTTATATTGTTTTTGTTCTCATCCAATAATTTGGTGTAGTAATCTTTTTTTTTGTCTTCTCATAATTGATACAAGTTTGTTTTTATATTTTTTATACCTAACTTCTTTTTCTAACTGATCTTATTTTTCCAAACCAAAGTTAACTTAACTTACCAAACTACTCCTACTAAACCAAATTTAATAGGAGTAGTTGAGTTTGTAAACTACTAGTTTACAAATTAAACTTTGGGCTATGGAAATAATATGTTAGAATTATTCGAAGACAACAGTGTTCAAAGATCTTCAGGATTCCGAGTCTGAAGAGACTGAAGGAACTCTGGAGATGGATGTGCAGATATCGGGAGAGATGAAAACCAACTTCACTAACTGCAGAAGGAGGAGAGTCAGGGAGATCTAGGACTGTGGCGCTTTCTTCCAAATGTCACAATTAATCTCAAATCAACAATGACTTAGCAAATAACTGTTCTGGATGTTGATTTCATTTTTTCAACATGAAATACTCATATATTCTCGTTCCTTATGTCTTGGTTAAAGTGCATCAAAAGTAAATAATTGCTTTAGTCTTTAATTTTTCCTGAATTATTCTTTAATTAGTACTAGCCATTTGTAACTGTAGGACTCAACTGTTAAAGAAAAATACATTTTAAATATAAGGATTTTTTTTACGCTTCTTGTTTTCAATGCCAGGATTGTCTACTCCATTCACTAGGAAAAAACACATAAAAAAAAAACAAAACACTAAATCATTCCAGATTGTCCTCTGTGCATCAGATTTGTCTTTATGAACTAATGAGTAAAAAGCGAAATAGAAGAGTGTTATATGGCTGTATGCTACACAAACATGTAACAATTTCTTTTATATCCCAAGTAAATATATTTTGTGATAATATTTACAAAAGTGAGAAGTTAATTTGACTTGACGTCAACTTTAGATAATTTTTGGGCCTTACTATGGATCTTAAAAGCTAATTAAAGCTGCAAGTGGCATTCAAGGCCCTCGCCACCCCTTATGGCTCAAGGGTACATGTCATCCCTGCCTATACTACCCCTCCCCCCAAATGCAGCATATACAGTACTATATTTCACAATTCATTTTATTCCTATGAAACATTTTGTGACATTGGGTGGGAATCATGTTTGAATCGCTTTGTACTAAGTAGTCCACTAAATAGTGCAGGCCTATGTAGTGAATAAGGGGTTAGGGGCTAGGGTGGACATTCAGACACAGCCATGGTGAAATATAGCAGTGTACGTTTTAGTTTCTGTAGTGGACCAAACCAAAAAAAAAAAAAAAAAAAAAAAAGAGGCAAAGACAAGGTATAAAAAATTATGTTTAAATTTAATAAAGTCAAATAAAAATGTAATTTAACAAAGGCTCATATCAAGTAAATCATTAACAAAAAGTCAGGCCCAACTGGGGTAACTTATATCCAACTAAACAGAACAAAAACTAAACCCTAGACAGAGAACAGGTGCGTTTAAATAGACGAGGGCGACTAAACTGAACACAAGTTCACAAGTAATTAAATAGTTAATTATTTAATTACATTAAATAATTAACTAAAGCCACTAATTTAAAATAACAATTTTTTTTATAATTATAATACAGAAAGCAAGCAACAATAAAGTAACTTCAAACAAACTAACTTAGCAAAAGTGCTCCCCCCTTTGTTCGGCATTGAAGGTCCTCTGCCCGGCCACTCAAACAAAAAAAACAAGTGTAATTAAAGCCACGCGCGGCTATGGTGGCCCTCGCCCCGATTCGCAGGCCCCCCCCCCCCGTGGCCACCGTGGACCCGCGACCGCTCCGGCTCGCCACTCGCTCTTCCCGACAGCCGCCCAGGTCGCCAGCTCGTCCACCGTAAAAATTACATAATGCCCCTTTAAATATATCGTAGGAGTCAGTGCGTCCCTGCTGGGCAACCCTGAAAATTGCCCCATGTCAATAATACATTTATTTGCTTCTAATCATGCATAGAATTTAATCCCCGAATTTGGTCCAAATCCGATAATGCTGACGTTTTTTGTCTATGATAGGGGGCGCTATAGTGTTCACTTTTCATATACTTTATAGTGTATTATATTCAGGCTGAGATCAAACATTAGTGATTAAAATTTCAGCACGATAGGTCAAAGCATGTGCGTGTAATAGATTTTAAACTATTTTTTGGGGGAGTATTTGCGCACCTGCTGGCCAACCGTGAAAATTGCCCCATGTCCATAATACATTTGTTTGCTTGGAATCATGCATAGAATTTATTCCCCGAATTTGGTCCAAATCCGATAATGTAGACGTTTCATGTCTATTCTAGGTGGCGCTATAGTGTTCACTTTTCATATACTTTATATTGTTTTATAATCAGGTCGAAATCAAACATTAGTGATTAAAATTTCAGCACGATAGGACAAAGCATGTGTGTGTAATATATTTTAAACTATTTCTTTGGGGACTTCTTGCGCCCCTGGTGGCCAACCGTGAAAATTGCCCCATGTCCATAATGTATTTATTTGCTTGTAATCCTGCATAGAATTTAATCCCCGAATTTGGTCCAGATCCGAAAATGTTGACGTTTCACGTCTATGCTAGGGGGCGCTATAGTGTTCACTTTTATTATATTTCATATTTCATTACATTCGGGCCGGGGTCACGCAGTTGTGATTTGAATTTGAGCTCTGTAGGCCAATGCCTGTGGCCGTGAGAGGTCATCAAAAAAACAGGAAATGAAGGCGTTTTTTGCCGGCGTGCTACGGGTAAACCGTAAGGAGTTAAGAAAAAACATGGATGATTTATGTGAACCTATGTCTGTAGATGTGACATGTCAAATCTGAGCTCATTTGGACTAAACACAAGGGACACGAATCTTTTTGCACACACCCAAGTCAAAACGGCGCCGAATTTTTAATCCAATATGGCCGACTTCCTGTTCGTCATAGAGCAGTGTTATGAATGACTTTTTTGTTTGTCTCCCTGAGCTCTGTCATTGTTCCGAATTTTGTCAGCCTACGCCAAAATATTCTTTTCAGCTGCCCATTCATGTTGAAATTTTGATTTTTCAAGGGGGCGCTGTCGAGTGAGGTCACTTTGGGCATTGTCGCGATGCCCATTTTATCAAATTTTTCGCCGGACCGGTCGATCTGATACCCCCATGTGGGACTTTTCGTCGATGTTCAGGCCTTCAAAATCGCCATCGTTTGCAAGGAAAAATAATAACACAAACGATGAACAATAGCCCTCGCCATTGACTAAATACCTGAATACCTGGCTTACATGTTTAAATACTAAAGCCCATCGCTGCACCTCTGCCCCAGGACCAGCACCATTTTGATGACTTCTGATTACTGAAAACAAAACTTTTTTCTAACTGATCTTTAGTTTAACTTAACTTTAACTTACCAAACTACTCCTACTAAACCAAATTTAATAGGAGTAGTTGAGTTTGTAAACTACTAGTTTACACATTAAACTTTGGGCTATGGAAATAATATGTTAGAATTAATTATTCGAAGACCAAATTAACCTGACTGGATCAAAACCTAATAACTGAACTGACAGCAAGATGACGTTCAATCAACAGTGTTCAAAGATCTTCAGGATTCTGAGTCTGAAGAGACTGAAGGAACCCTGGAGATGGATGTGCAGATATCGGGAGAGATGAAAACCAACTTCACTAACTGGAGAAGGAGGAGAGTCAGGGAGATCTAGGACTGTGGCGCTTTCTTCCAAATGTCACAATTAATAAGATAAGATAAGATAAGATAATCCTTTATTTGTCCCACAATGGGGAAATTGCAGTGTCACAACGCAAGTTTCAGAAACAGTAGGAAAATAAGAGCATGCATCAAAATCAAGATAAATAATAATAAGTATTTACAATCAACTAAAAAACACAACACTGTAAGCTAAGCTAAAAGGCACAGGAACATTGCACAATAAGTGTTTTTGATTCTGAGATGATTGTGTACATTGCAGTGATGGACAGTGGTGGGTAAATAAATAATAGCAGGTACAGTGACTTTAAATAATATTGCACATTGTTATTATTACTATGGCGATTACACATGGTTGCTATGGGAATGACACATGACTAGCATTGTTCATTATACAGTCTGACAGCAGCAGGAAGGAAAGACCTGCGAAATCTCTCCTTAACACAGCGAGGGTGAATCAGTCTGTCACTGATGCTGCTCTCCAGAGCAGACAGGGCGTCCTGCAGGGGGTGACCCTCATGGTCCAGCATAGACATGAGTTTAGCCAGGACCCTCTTGTCCCCAACCTGCTGCACCGAGTCCAGAGGACAGCCCAGGACTGAGCTGGACTTCTTGATGATCTTGTCCAGTTTCTTCTTCTCCCTCTCTGTGACGCTGCTGCTCCAGCAGACCACACCATACAGGATGGCTGATGCCACCACAGAGTCATAGAAGGACCTCAGGAGTGGCCCTCTCACTCCAAAGGACCGCAGTCTCCTCAGGAGATAGAGCCGACTCTGGCCCTTCCTGTACAGTGCATCTGTATTATGAGTCCAGTCCAGTTTATTGTTCAGATGCACACCCAGGTACTTGTAAGAGTCCACTCTCTCAATGTCTCTTCCCTGGATGTTCACTGGTGAGGGGGCAGTAGAGTGGCGTCTGCGGAAGTCCACCACCATCTCCTTGGTCTTCCCCGCGTTGATGAGAAGGTGGTTCCGGTGACACCAGTCCACAAAGTCCTGCGTTAGTCCTCTGTACTCCGCGTCGTCATCGTCCGTGATGAGACCGATGATGGCGGAGTCATCGGAGAACTTCTGCAGGACGCAGCTGTCCGTGTTGTGTCTGAAGTCTGCAGTATAGAGGGTGAAGAGGAAGGGTGCGAGGACAGTGCCCTGGGGCGCCCCCACACTGCAGGTCAGTAGGTCAGACACGCAGTCCTGGGCTCTCACAAACTGGGGCCGGTTTGTGAGGTAGTCCAGGATCCACTCAGCCAGGTCACAGTCCACTCCTGCCCACTCCAGCTTGTCCCTCAGGAGCAGCGGCTGGATGGTGTTGAAAGCACTGGAGAAGTCAAAGAACAAGATTCTCACAGTGCTGCCGGGCCTCTCCAGGTGGGACAGTGAGCGGTGCATCAGAGAGATGATGGCGTCCTCCACTCCGATGCCGGGCCGATACGCGAACTGCAGCGGGTCCATCGCTGAGCTCACCGTAGAGCGGAGGTGACCCAGGACGAGCCTCTCCAGAGTCTTCATCAGATGAGACGTGAGAGCCACTGGCCTGAAGCTGTTGAGGTCTTTGGCGTGCGGTGTCTTGGGCACAGGTACCACACAGGAGGTCTTCCAGAGCTGTGGCACCACCTTCAGCTTCAGGCTCAGGTTGAAGACATGCTCCATAACTCCACACAGCTCATCTGCACAGGACTTAAGGAGCCTGGGGCTGATCCCGTCTGGTCCAGCAGCCTTCCTACTCCTTATCCGGCTCAGTTCTCTCCTAACCTGAGCTGTTGTGACAGACAAAGAGCAGGGGTGTGTGCTGGAGGTCTGGCTGAGTTCTTGATGTGGATTCGGGGGCTGGGGGGCTGAGGCTGAGGCAGAGGTGTGAAGTGGTGGCAGTCTGGGCCTTTGTGCAGGAGACAAGGTGAGCCCATGCAGCGGTGCGGGGGGAGGAGTGGGTGATTGATCAAACCTCAGGAAGTGAGAATTCAGATCGTTCACCCACTGTTGGTCTCCCTTTGTCTGGACGGGCGGAGGGCTGAAACCAGAGACACTCTTCATACTTCTCCACACCTCCCTGACATTCCGCTGCTGCAGCTGCTGTTCCATCTTCCTCCTGAAGTTGGCCTTAGCCTGTCTGATCTTCTTCCTCAGCTTCCCCTGTACAGTCCTCAGCTCCTCTTTGTTCCCGGACCTGAAAGCTCTCTTCTTCTCCTTCAGCAGAGCTTTGATGTCCGAGTTAATCCACGGCTTGTTGTTTGGAAAACACCGCACCGTCCGAGAGGGTACAGTGTTTTCAAAACAGAAGTTAATGTAGTCCGTAATACAGTCCGTGATAGCATTGATGTCCTCCCCATGGGGCTGGCAGAGCTCTGTCCACACAGTGGTGCTAAAGCAGTCCCTCAGAGCCTCCTCGCTCTCTGCTGTCCACCTCTTCACCACTCGGGGCTCCTCAGGCTGCCTGCGCACAAGCGGTTCGTACACAGGCCTCAAATGGATGATGTTGTGGTCTGCTCTTCCCAGGGGGGGGAGGGGTGATGAGATGTAGGCCTCCTTGACGTTGGCAAAGAATAAGTCCAAAGTTTTATTGTCTCTTGTAGGGCAGGTCACATACTGGGTGTATGTTGGCAGGACAGATGAGGGAGATGCATGGTTGAAGTCCCCGGTGGTGAGGAAGAGGGCCTGTGGATGCTGAGTCTGAAGAGAGCTGATGCAGGAGAGCAGAGTGTCACAAGCATTCTCTGCGTTAGCACTGGGAGGAATATACACAGCCAGTGTGATGACATGTGAAAACTCCCGGGGCAGGTAGAATGGCCTCATGCTAACAGCAAACAGTTCAATGTCTTTATTACACATCTGCTCCTTCACTGTACAGTGTCCAGGTTTGCACCATTTCTCGTTCACAAACAGCGCTAGTCCTCCTCCCTTCTTCTTCCCGCTCTCCTCCGTCCTGTCCACGCGCAGCAGGTGAAAGTTGTCCACGGTGACGGCAGAGTCCGGGATTAGCGGTGTTAGCCACGTCTCCGTAAAAACAATGATGCTAGCGTCCCTGTACTCCCGCTGGAATCTAGCGAGAGCCGCGACCTCGTCCGTCTTGTTGACGAGGGAGCGCACGTTCCCCGTAACAACGGAGGGGAGAACCGGTCTGCAGCGTCTCTTCTTTTCACGGAGTTTACGTCCCGCACGGCGTCCACGGCGTGTCGTCCGTAGGATCTCCTCGGGGATGACATGCCTGTCCCGGGGGAACACAACAGCGCTGCGCAGCGCCATCAGCTGCTCCCTTGTATAGACGAGGTGTCGGGGTCCCGTACACATCTTAAGCCGAGACAGGTAAATAATCCCCCAAAAGTGCGGAAAAAATGCAGCGTCGAGTGCAGCCCAAGCTTAACAATCAATGTTGCGAAAAATATTTACAAAAGTGGGGAGATTTAAGGGCAAAAATTTAGAAAAGTTACGAAAAGTGCGGGAGCGCTGTGACGGGCAGCTAGCGTAGCGCCAGCGCCGGAAGTCTCAAATAAACAATGACTTAGCAAATAACTGTTCTGGATGTCGATTTCATTTTTCAACATGAGTTATCAGGCCCGACTGTCAGAAGCTGACTAAAGGCTTTTTAGTATCATAAAAGTGATACTATAAGTGCACTGATAGGAAGTGAAGTGCCTGTAGTGACCAGGGACACTTGGCATGATGTAAGAATGTGCAAGTGCTTTTCGAAAATGTATCGATTATTATATTTCATTTTTTTCACAAAACATTAAAAGTCGTGCTTCTCTAATTTCTGGCTATTTCCAGTTTCCAAAAACAAATAAAGTGGTGCGTCAGCACAGAAGTAGATCATGACAAGACACAACATACACTTACGCCAACGCTTTCCACTTGAAATTTGCTAAGCATTTTTGTAAACATCATACTTTTACAAACTCCTCCTAGGGCGTTCACCCGAACACTCTCAAACTGACACATGTTCACATTATCTCAAGGGGTGGGTAGGGTTAGGTCAGGGTCAGGGTTACGAGGTTAGCGTTAGGTTAGGGTAGGGTTAGGAGGTTTAGGCATACATTTCCCAAAATTTTCAAATTTGTAAAAATGCCCCCATTTCTGTAGCAAAGAGGAAGAGAAGGTGGTGGCAGTGGGTGTAATGTAAAGAGGGAAATTGAACGTGCGATAGCGCATCCTGCTCTTGCGGTGCAGGGCATGGCGTAGGTGAGGGATGATCATTGCTGCATGTAGCTATATTCTTATATCTGTATTTGTCAAATTTGGCCCAGTGTATGACATTGTTGCTAGGTAACAGTTATGGAATTTCCTAGTGTGATATCACAATTTCCAACTAGAAATTAAAATTTGAAACTTAAAAATATTGCCAAACCAGGAAAAAATGCTAAAATTTTTAGCCAAATCTTAAATATAATGATCTTAACTCATTATGTTGTTTTACTAAAATAGAGTTGTCCAACCTGTCATAAGCACTTTAAAGGCAGGGCAAGTTTATTCACCATCAGTACGGGACCCGGAGACATGAACCCTCAAGGCATATGTGACACTGTTGTCCAGTCTAGTCCAGTCTAGTCCAGTCCAGTGCAATAGGGTGATGACATAGAGATAACAAGGACTGATCAGCTGGCAGTGTGGGGTTGGCGAAGCAGACAAATACCACTTCTCTATCAGTACTTGGTGTGAAAAGCTTAATAACCACTGCAATAAAGCTACCACCTGTAATTAGACTGGCTCACATACAGTATCACCACTATGCTATCTACATATCATAGTACATACATCTGTATACCTGTATGTCCAGTCATTACAGATATACAGGTGTGCTTCTTGTTCTTTGTTTAGTCAGTGTAAATGCTCTATGTACATCCAAATTTGTCTGCTTGTTGGATGCTATATATGTATCAGTCAGTCATTATTTTTTATTAGTATGGTAAAATAGGACAAACAGGAGGCAGATCTCTCACCAGAAATATTACATAGTGCACCTTTAAATTCACTATTGCAAATGCTGTATTTCTTCATCTGTTGTCTATTGGTTTATTTTTAAAGGTATACATATATTAAATAAATATATCTAAGCAAATATATATATATATATTTTTTCCAGCTGCGTTCATATAGCTTACTCAGTACATACAGTACTACTCAGTACATACAGTACTACTACATTAAACTCCCATAGCCTTATTTATTAAAGGCATTCTTCTGCTAATCTGTGTTGAGAGGGAGATTTTTCAGGAGCATGGTAGGAGATGAGTGGCGGGCCTAAGAGCAGAGGATTGTGGGTAAATGTGACAGTCACCTGCAGATACTTAGACAGTGGGGTGTGGAGCCTAAAGCTCAGGCCTGGTAGGGGTCTGCTAAGTATGCCATGGAAGAAAAGACATTTTCAACCTATTTGTCACTCATGGTTTTTCATAATTATTACTTGAGGCTAAATGTGACACAAAAGTATTAGACAACAGACAATACAAAACAAGCATTCATTTGGTTTTGCACATTATAACATTGAAAACATTTAATGGTCTAGTGTGGTTAAAAGTTATTCCTCACTTAACTTATGCATTCTGAGCATAGCAATTTCTTATTGAGTTTCTCAGCATTTTTCTCAACAAAGACTAGACTGCAGTTTGCCGTCTCAGTAATGCTACATCAGCTAGCATGCTAAGCACATACTTCCACATTATCTGACAGTAAAATATGCTTTTTTTCTGATCGATGTTTTAATATTGTTTCCTCATTAAAAAACATACCTGGAGTTGTGTTTTGTTTCATTCACACATTTAACACACGAACCCTGCATATTTAGCCTGAGTTCTTCTCTCAAACAGAAAACACTCTGTTCCACCTTGTGATGTCATGTGGTAATACAGGAGGTGCTCCATTGTGTTTTTAAACTCCATACACATATACCTTCACTAGAATCATTTGGAGGATTTCAGCCTTAGAATTGCAGTCTCAACTAAACGAAAGGTAAAAGCTGTTAACTTGAAAACTACCACTTCGTCACATCACAAGGTGGAACAGAGCATTTTGACTTTTGAAGATGTAGACAGACTAATAATAAAGGGTTACTCAGACATGTGTGAATGAAACAAAACACCATTTCAGGTATGTTTTTGATGAGGTAACAACATTATAACATGACTTAACGCTCACAAGAGTCAATTTTGTATAATATAGGACCTTTAAAGAACACACAGTATGCAAAATTGACTTTTTCCAAATTTCTCTTACACATAAAACCACCGGTAATAACCACCGGGTATGTTTGTGATGTGGAAACAACATTACAACATAAATAATGTAATATGGGCCCTTTAATGTGTAGACAAAATAGTGTACCTTTAATATTTAATTTGGACAAAATGTACATTCTAATTTGAGCACATATTTGAACTCTTTCACACGGTCTCATGCCACACTTTTAATACATTGCATTGAAAAAACAAATCCACTGTAAGTATTACTATCAGCTATTCTTTACAATGGAATTCCAATTCTAGAAGTCTATCAAGTTTCTTGCACTACTGTAACCTAGCAACAAGCACCATGATGACATTCCGGAACATGACATCACATAGATTGAAACTTTGAAGACTGAACACAAAGCTCCCTGAGTTTGTGGAGGAGGCCCTCGACGTATTTGGATCAGATCACACTTAGCCAGTCGACAGATAACACACAAACAGAGAGCTCCAAGCGATACCTATTGTGGGTTAGCATTTTATAGAGAGACATTCGAAGTTTTAAACAAATTATTATCTTTGACCAGAGGAAGAACAGTAACTGTTAGAAAGTAATCGTACTACTGTACTGTACTTCTGAAATCAGTGCTGTTTTAGGGGCAGTGAAACTGGAAGAAACTAAAAAACCTGAGATGCCTTCAGTTAAAGCAGAGATGGCGGCTCAGCCACCAATGTCAGAAAATACTGTCAGGGGTAAATCTCCTTGCTCTCCTGCAGAGAAGACAAAACCAGCAAAGAAGACAAAAGTTAAGCCCAAAGAACCAGTGATGGGCAGATGCAAGAGACAGGATAACTTTAAAATTCCCCAACATTTGAGGAACGTCGAGGAACACGAGGAGAAGCACATTTCCGAGACGCATATTTTCAAGGGATTTTCACGGCTTCCTCCCGAGTTGATGAATGGTGATGCTGACATGGATGATTTTATGGATCAATGTTTGAACCCGCCCATCATCCCTAAGAAGAAAAAGAAGGGAAAAAAGAAGACATCTGAAAAATCTTTAGAAAAAACTGAAGATATTGACAAAGTGTCTGAAGTGGAGATGATCACTGAATTCACTGTTCCTCTAAATAACTATGTTGATCTGACTGACAACACACAGACTGAAGAGACTGAGCAGCCTACAGTTGTAATCAAAGATGAACCTCAATCTCCTGAGTTCACAGATGATTCCAACTGTGTTACACCTGCTCTAAATGATCTTCATGGCAACAGTGATTCAGGTGAGGCAGACACCAGAGACATGAATGACCAGAAATGTCCTGAACTGGCAGAACTTTCTTTAGCTCCTCTGAAACCTGAATTTAGTGAAGCTGAACTCCAGGTTAATGACATGGAGGTATTGAAGGAAACTGTCCTTGCACCAGTGGGGCCCAAAAACAGTGAGCATGAAAAATGTTCAGCGGAAGACACCACTAAAGTAGAAACTGAACTCACAGAGAAAGAGGCTGCAGTGGAGGTGTTGCACACTGAAACTGATAAGTCTCAAACTCAACAGGGAGACCTGGAGGGCCAGACCCATAACAAGACGGAGGGACCTTCAGTTAGAGTCCAGGCTGAATCACTAAAGGCCAAAAATAATGTCAGAGATAAGTCTCCCCAAACTATACCTGCAGAGGAGAGAAAGCCGCCTAAGAAGACACAGGTCAAACCCAAGCTTACTGGCTGTCCACAAACGAACAAACCTGAAGGGCCTTCAATCAGAGCTAAGACAACACCAGTTATGCCCAAAGCCAAAGAACCAATCATTGGCAGATGCAAGAGGCAGGATAACTTCAAACTGCCTGAACATTTGAGGAACGTCGAGGAACCCAAGGAGAAGCACATTTCTGAGACGCATATTTTCAAGGGATTTTCACGGCTTCCTCCCGAGTTGATGAACGGTGATGCTGACATGGATGATTTTATGGATCAATGTTTGAATCCGCCCATCAACCCTAAGAAGAAAAAGAAGAGAAAAAAGAAGACATCTGAAAAACCTTTAGAAAAAACTGAAGATAGTGACAAAGTGTCTGAAGTGGAGATGATCTCTGAATTCACTGTTCCTACAAATAACTATGTTGATCTGATTGACAACACACAGACTGAAGAGATTGAGCAGCCTACAGTTGTAATCAAAGATGAACCTCAGTCTCCTGAGTCCACAGATGATTCCAACTGTGTTACACCTGCTCTAAATGATCTTCATGGCAACAGTGATTCAGGTGAGGCAGACACCAGAGACATGAATGACCAGAAATGTCCTGAACTGGCAGAACTTTCTTTAGCTCCTCTGAAACCTGAATTTAGTGAAGCTGAACTCCAGGTTAATGACATGGAGCTATTGAAGGAAACTGTCCTTGCACCAGTGGGGCCCAAAAACAGTGAGCATGAAAAATATTCAGCAGAAGACACCACTAAAGTAGAAACTGAACTCACAGAGAAAGAGGCTGCAGTGGAGGTGTTGCACACTGAAACCGATAAGTCTCAAACTCAACAGGGAGACCTGGAGGGCCAGACCCATAACAAGATGGAGGGACCTTCAGTTAGAGTCCAGGCTGAATCACTAAAGACCAAAAATAATGTCAGAGATAAGTCTCCCCAAACTATACCTGCAGAGGAGAGAAAGCCGCCTAAGAAGACACAGGTCAAACCCAAGCTTACTGGCTGTCCACAAACGAACAAACCTGAAGGGCCTTCAATCAGAGCTAAGACAACACCAGTTATGCCCAAAGCCAAAGAACCAATCATTGGCAGATGCAAGAGGCAGGATAACTTCAAACTGCCTGAACATTTGAGGAACGTCGAGGAACCCAAGGAGAAGCACATTTCTGAGACGCATATTTTCAAGGGATTTTCACGGCTTCCTCCCGAGTTGATGAACGGTGATGCTGACATGGATGATTTTATGGATCAATGTTTGAATCCGCCCATCAACCCTAAGAAGAAAAAGAAGAGAAAAAAGAAGACATCTGAAAAACCTTTAGAAAAAACTGAAGATAGTGACAAAGTGTCTGAAGTGGAGATGATCTCTGAATTCACTGTTCCTACAAATAACTATGTTGATCTGATTGACAACACACAGACTGAAGAGATTGAGCAGCCTACAGTTGTAATCAAAGATGAACCTCAGTCTCCTGAGTCCACAGATGATTCCAACTGTGTTACACCTGCTCTAAATGATCTTCATGGCAACAGTGATTCAGGTGAGGCAGACACCAGAGACATGAATGACCAGAAATGTCCTGAACTGGCAGAACTTTCTTTAGCTCCTCTGAAACCTGAATTTAGTGAAGCTGAACTCCAGGTTAATGACATGGAGCTATTGAAGGAAACTGTCCTTGCACCAGTGGGGCCCAAAAACAGTGAGCATGAAAAATATTCAGCAGAAGACACCACTAAAGTAGAAACTGAACTCACAGAGAAAGAGGCTGCAGTGGAGGTGTTGCACACTGAAACCGATAAGTCTCAAACTCAACAGGGAGACCTGGAGGGCCAGACCCATAACAAGATGGAGGGACCTTCAGTTAGAGTCCAGGCTGAATCACTAAAGACCAAAAATAATGTCAGAGATAAGTCTCCCCAAACTATACCTGCAGAGGAGAGAAAGCCGCCTAAGAAGACACAGGTCAAACCCAAGCTTACTGGCTGTCCACAAATGAACAAACCTGAAGGGCCTTCAGTCAGAGCTGTGTTCAGTGATCAATGTTTGAACCCGCCCATCAACCCTAAGAACAAAAAGAAGGGAAAAAGGCGTGTTGTTGTTGTTGTATATGTTGATCTGATTGACAACACACAGACTGAAGAGATTGAGCAGCCTACAGTTGTAATCAAAGATGAACCTCAATCTCCTGTGTTCACAGATTATTCCAACTGTGTTACACCTGCTCTAAATGATCTTCATGGCAACAGTGAATCAGGTGAGGCAGACACCACAGACATGAATGACCAGAAATGTCCTGAACTGGCAGAACTTTCTTTAGCTCCTCTGAAACCTGAATTTAGTGAAGCTGAACTCCAGGTTAATGACATGGAGCTATTGAAGGAAACTGTCCTTGCACCAGTGGGGCCCAAAAACAGTGAGCATGAAAAATGTTTAGCAGAAGACACCACTAAAGTAGAAACTGAACTCACAGAGAAAGAGGCTGCAGTGGAGGTGTTGCACACTGAAACTGATAAGTCTCAAACTCAACAGGGAGACCTGGAGGGCCAGACTCATAACAAGACGGAGGGACCTTCAGTTAGAGTCCAGGCTGAATCACTAAAGACCAAAAATAATGTCAGAGATAAGTCTCCCCAAACTATACCTGCAGAGGAGAGAAAGCCGCCTAAGCAGACACAGGTCAAACCCAAGCTTACTGGCTGTCCACAAATGAACAAACCTGAAGGGCCTTCAGTCAGAGCTGTGTTCAGTGATCAATGTTTGAACCCGCCCATCAACCCTAAGAAGAAAAAGAAGGGAAAAAAGGCGTGTTGTTGTTGTATATGTTGATCTGATTGACAACACACAGACTGAAGAGACTGAGCAGCCTACAGTTGTAATCAAAGATGAACCTCAATCTCCTGAGTCCACAGATGATTCCAACTGTGTTACACCTGCTCTAAATGATCTTCATGGCAACAGCGAATCAGTTGAGGCAGACACCACAGACATGAATGACCAGAAATGTCCTGAACTGGCAGAACTTTCTTTAGCTCCTCTGAAACCTGAATTTAGTGAAGCTGAACTCCAGGTAAATGACATGGAGCTATTGAAGGAAACTGTCCTTGCACCAGTGGGGCCCAAAAACAGTGAAGACGCCACTAAAGCCATATCCGCATCACCAAAATATCAAATATTTGGACAATTTTGAACCATTGTCAAGACTTCATTTGCTTGCACGCTCTCCAAAAACATACTGTTTACATTATCAGCTATTGTTCCATCATTGTTGCTTTCTTTTGGAATATTTTTTGATAAATTTGGGCCAATGTTAGAAAAGTAATTATTGAATTCGTTAACAATTTGTTCTTTCCCAAAAATATCTACATTATTTTTTGTAAAATAGTTTATATTAATATTTGAAGTTACCTTACCTTTTTGCAAGACCGTGTTTATTATACCCCATGTATTTTTTATATTGTTTTTGTTCTCATAATTTGGTGTAGTAATCTTTTTTTTGTCTTCTCATAATTGATACAAGTTTGTTTTTATATTTTTTATACCTAACTTCTTTTTCTAACTGATCTTATTTTTCCAAACCAAAGTTAACTTAACTTACCAAACTACTCCTACTAAACCAAATTTAATAGGAGTAGTTGAGTTTGTAAACTACTAGTTTACAAATTAAACTTTGGGCTATGGAAATAATATGTATGAAAATATCAAAACTTTTTTCAATTCAATTCAATTTCAATTTCAATATTTATTTCATTCATTAAAACAAAACAAATCAATGCAGCATATCTGCATACAGTATTACAGAATGAAAGGGCACAGAAAGAAGCAAAAGCTTATAATATCTGCCCCTTATCAACTCTGACTCTTATTCACTTCCAGTGTGTTGCGCTGTTACATTATACAAAATCAAACATAGATGTACAGCTACTTTACAAAAAAACAAAACACAAAATCATCCTGTCAAATAACAGTTATATACTTTCTTAATAATAATGATTTCAAGCTTTTCTTAAACATATAAATGGACTTGGATTCTTTAATATTACTTTCAAGACTGTTCCAAAGACTGACTCCCTTGATTGAAATACATCTTTCCTTTGGTTTTGTTCTAAACTCTGGTTTAGAAAATAAATCAGTTCCTCTTAGTTGATATCTACTTTCTCTCTTTAGAAATCTATTTTGCAACTTCTCTGGTAATACTTTTTTATGAGCTTTGTACATGGTTTTGAGAATGCTATATTCCACCAATTCGTTAAATTTCAAAGTTTCTAATTGAATAAAAATTGGATTTGTATGTGCTCTATAACCACTTCTATTGATAATTCTAATAGCACGCTTCTGTAAAAGAAAAACTGGTTCAATGTAGGTTTTACAAGCACTTCCCCACACTTCAATGCAATATGTCAAATATGGAACAATCAATGTGTTATACAATAAGAACAATGCATTTTTGTTGAGAGACTCTTTCACCTTGTGTAATACAGCTATGGTTTGTGATACTTTTGACCTTACTTGCTCTATGTGGGATTTCCACGTCAGCTGTTCATCAATCATAACTCCTAAAAAACGAAATGAACTTGTTCTTTCTATCTCTAATCCTTGTGTGAATAATCTTACCTCTAAATCTTTCTTTTTACAGCTAAAGACCATAAATTTAGTTTTACTAATGTTTATAGATAGTTTGTTACCATTGAACCATTTTAATATTTTTTGAAACTCATCTTCTACATTTTTTATAACCTCATTTATGTTTTTTTCTGAGTAAAATAATGTGGTATCATCAGCAAACAAGATGCAATTTAGTAATTTTGATACAGACATAATATCATTCACATAAAGGAGAAAAAGTACTGGCCCCAAGACCGAACCTTGGGGTACCCCACACGTTACTTGACGATATTATGATTTTATGTTGTTAATTTCCACAAATTGATAACGGTTCGTTAAGTAACTTGTGACCCATTTGTGTGGTACACCTCGTATACCGTACTTGTATAATTTCTGTAATAATATTTCATGATCTAGAGTATCAAATGCTTTTTGAAGATCGACAAAGATACTAACTAAATATTGTTTCTTGTCCATGGCATTGGTGATTTCTTCAGCCAGGTCCATTAATGCTGTGGCGGTTGAATGATTGGAACGAAATCCATATTGGCTCTTACTTAAAATTTTGTATTTTTCAATAAATTTATTTAATCTGCTAACAAATAGTTCTCTAAAATTTTTGAGAACTGCGAAAGCAGTGCTACAGGTCTATAATTTGAGAAATCATTTTTATTTCCTTTTTTAAAAAGTGGAATAACTCTAGCCACTTTCATGTGATCTGGAAATATTCCTGTGCTGAATGAAAGGTTACATATATATGTGAAAGGCTCAATAACGACATTTATCACTTTCTTGATCAATAACATATTAATATCAGTATAATCATTAGATTTTTTATTTGGACAATTTTGAACCATTGTCAAGACTTCATTTGCTTGCACGCTCTCCAAAAACATACTGTTTACATTATCAGCTATTGTTCCATCATTGTTGCTTTCTTTTGGAATATTTTTTGATAAATTTGGGCCAATGTTAGAAAAGTAATTATTGAATTCGTTAACAATTTGTTCTTTCCCAAAAATATCTACATTATTTTTTGTAAAATAGTTTGGAATATTTGAAGTTACCTTACCTTTTTGCAAGACCGTGTTTATTATACCCCATGTATTTTTTATATTGTTTTTGTTCTCATCCAATAATTTGGTGTAGTAATCTTTTTTTTTGTCTTCTCATAATTGATACAAGTTTGTTTTTATATTTTTTATACCTAACTTCTTTTTCTAACTGATCTTATTTTTCCAAACCAAAGTTAACTTAACTTACCAAACTACTCCTACTAAACCAAATTTAATAGGAGTAGTTGAGTTTGTAAACTACTAGTTTACAAATTAAACTTTGGGCTATGGAAATAATATGTTAGAATTATTCGAAGACAACAGTGTTCAAAGATCTTCAGGATTCCGAGTCTGAAGAGACTGAAGGAACTCTGGAGATGGATGTGCAGATATCGGGAGAGATGAAAACCAACTTCACTAACTGCAGAAGGAGGAGAGTCAGGGAGATCTAGGACTGTGGCGCTTTCTTCCAAATGTCACAATTAATCTCAAATCAACAATGACTTAGCAAATAACTGTTCTGGATGTTGATTTCATTTTTTCAACATGAAATACTCATATATTCTCGTTCCTTATGTCTTGGTTAAAGTGCATCAAAAGTAAATAATTGCTTTAGTCTTTAATTATTCCTGAATTATTCTTTAATTAGTACTAGCCATTTGTAACTGTAGGACTCAACTGTTAAAGAAAAATACATTTTAAATATAAGGATTTTTTTTACGCTTCTTGTTTTCAATGCCAGGATTGTCTACTCCATTCACTAGGAAAAAACACATAAAAAAAAAACAAAACACTAAATCATTCCAGATTGTCCTCTGTGCATCAGATTTGTCTTTATGAACTAATGAGTAAAAAGCGAAATAGAAGAGTGTTATATGGCTGTATGCTACACAAACATGTAACAATTTCTTTTATATCCCAAGTAAATATATTTTGTGATAATATTTACAAAAGTGAGAAGTTAATTTGACTTGACGTCAACTTTAGATAATTTTTGGGCCTTACTATGGATCTTAAAAGCTAATTAAAGCTGCAAGTGGCATTCAAGGCCCTCGCCACCCCTTATGGCTCAAGGGTACATGTCATCCCTGCCTATACTACCCCTCCCCCCAAATGCAGCATATACAGTACTATATTTCACAATTCATTTTATTCCTATGAAACATTTTGTGACATTGGGTGGGAATCATGTTTGAATCGCTTTGTACTAAGTAGTCCACTAAATAGTGCAGGCCTATGTAGTGAATAAGGGGTTAGGGGCTAGGGTGGACATTCAGACACAGCCATGGTGAAATATAGCAGTGTACGTTTTAGTTTCTGTAGTGGACCAAACCAAAAAAAAAAAAAAAAAAAAAAAAGAGGCAAAGACAAGGTATAAAAAATTATGTTTAAATTTAATAAAGTCAAATAAAAATGTAATTTAACAAAGGCTCATATCAAGTAAATCATTAACAAAAAGTCAGGCCCAACTGGGGTAACTTATATCCAACTAAACAGAACAAAAACTAAACCCTAGACAGAGAACAGGTGCGTTTAAATAGACGAGGGCGACTAAACTGAACACAAGTTCACAAGTAATTAAATAGTTAATTATTTAATTACATTAAATAATTAACTAAAGCCACTAATTTAAAATAACAATTTTTTTTATAATTATAATACAGAAAGCAAGCAACAATAAAGTAACTTCAAACAAACTAACTTAGCAAAAGTGCTCCCCCCTTTGTTCGGCATTGAAGGTCCTCTGCCCGGCCACTCAAACAAAAAAAACAAGTGTAATTAAAGCCACGCGCGGCTATGGTGGCCCTCGCCCCGATTCGCAGGCCCCCCCCCCCCCGTGGCCACCGTGGACCCGCGACCGCTCCGGCTCGCCACTCGCTCTTCCCGACAGCCGCCCAGGTCGCCAGCTCGTCCACCGTAAAAATTACATAATGCCCCTTTAAATATATCGTAGGAGTCAGTGCGTCCCTGCTGGGCAACCCTGAAAATTGCCCCATGTCAATAATACATTTATTTGCTTCTAATCATGCATAGAATTTAATCCCCGAATTTGGTCCAAATCCGATAATGCTGACGTTTTTTGTCTATGATAGGGGGCGCTATAGTGTTCACTTTTCATATACTTTATAGTGTATTATATTCAGGCTGAGATCAAACATTAGTGATTAAAATTTCAGCACGATAGGTCAAAGCATGTGCGTGTAATAGATTTTAAACTATTTTTTGGGGGAGTATTTGCGCACCTGCTGGCCAACCGTGAAAATTGCCCCATGTCCATAATACATTTGTTTGCTTGGAATCATGCATAGAATTTATTCCCCGAATTTGGTCCAAATCCGATAATGTAGACGTTTCATGTCTATTCTAGGTGGCGCTATAGTGTTCACTTTTCATATACTTTATATTGTTTTATAATCAGGTCGAAATCAAACATTAGTGATTAAAATTTCAGCACGATAGGACAAAGCATGTGTGTGTAATATATTTTAAACTATTTCTTTGGGGACTTCTTGCGCCCCTGGTGGCCAACCGTGAAAATTGCCCCATGTCCATAATGTATTTATTTGCTTGTAATCCTGCATAGAATTTAATCCCCGAATTTGGTCCAGATCCGAAAATGTTGACGTTTCACGTCTATGCTAGGGGGCGCTATAGTGTTCACTTTTATTATATTTCATATTTCATTACATTCGGGCCGGGGTCACGCAGTTGTGATTTGAATTTGAGCTCTGTAGGCCAATGCCTGTGGCCGTGAGAGGTCATCAAAAAAACAGGAAATGAAGGCGTTTTTTGCCGGCGTGCTACGGGTAAACCGTAAGGAGTTAAGAAAAAACATGGATGATTTATGTGAACCTATGTCTGTAGATGTGACATGTCAAATCTGAGCTCATTTGGACTAAACACAAGGGACACGAATCTTTTTGCACACACCCAAGTCAAAACGGCGCCGAATTTTTAATCCAATATGGCCGACTTCCTGTTCGTCATAGAGCAGTGTTATGAATGACTTTTT
Source organism: Taenioides sp. WSHXM2023 (assembly GCA_029959045.1). Taxonomy (NCBI): domain Eukaryota; kingdom Metazoa; phylum Chordata; class Actinopteri; order Gobiiformes; family Gobiidae; genus Taenioides; species Taenioides sp. WSHXM2023. The sequence continues at coordinate 30,060,241 of CM057094.1, read as the reverse complement.
TGTTTGTCTCCCTGAGCTCTGTCATTGTTCCGAATTTTGTCAGCCTACGCCAAAATATTCTTTTCAGCTGCCCATTCATGTTGAAATTTTGATTTTTCAAGGGGGCGCTGTCGAGTGAGGTCACTTTGGGCATTGTCGCGATGCCCATTTTATCAAATTTTTCGCCGGACCGGTCGATCTGATACCCCCATGTGGGACTTTTCGTCGATGTTCAGGCCTTCAAAATCGCCATCGTTTGCAAGGAAAAATAATAACACAAACGATGAACAATAGCCCTCGCCATTGACTAAATACCTGAATACCTGGCTTACATGTTTAAATACTAAAGCCCATCGCTGCACCTCTGCCCCAGGACCAGCACCATTTTGATGACTTCTGATTACTGAAAACAAAACTTTTTTCTAACTGATCTTTAGTTTAACTTAACTTTAACTTACCAAACTACTCCTACTAAACCAAATTTAATAGGAGTAGTTGAGTTTGTAAACTACTAGTTTACACATTAAACTTTGGGCTATGGAAATAATATGTTAGAATTAATTATTCGAAGACCAAATTAACCTGACTGGATCAAAACCTAATAACTGAACTGACAGCAAGATGACGTTCAATCAACAGTGTTCAAAGATCTTCAGGATTCTGAGTCTGAAGAGACTGAAGGAACCCTGGAGATGGATGTGCAGATATCGGGAGAGATGAAAACCAACTTCACTAACTGGAGAAGGAGGAGAGTCAGGGAGATCTAGGACTGTGGCGCTTTCTTCCAAATGTCACAATTAATAAGATAAGATAAGATAAGATAATCCTTTATTTGTCCCACAATGGGGAAATTGCAGTGTCACAACGCAAGTTTCAGAAACAGTAGGAAAATAAGAGCATGCATCAAAATCAAGATAAATAATAATAAGTATTTACAATCAACTAAAAAACACAACACTGTAAGCTAAGCTAAAAGGCACAGGAACATTGCACAATAAGTGTTTTTGATTCTGAGATGATTGTGTACATTGCAGTGATGGACAGTGGTGGGTAAATAAATAATAGCAGGTACAGTGACTTTAAATAATATTGCACATTGTTATTATTACTATGGCGATTACACATGGTTGCTATGGGAATGACACATGACTAGCATTGTTCATTATACAGTCTGACAGCAGCAGGAAGGAAAGACCTGCGAAATCTCTCCTTAACACAGCGAGGGTGAATCAGTCTGTCACTGATGCTGCTCTCCAGAGCAGACAGGGCGTCCTGCAGGGGGTGACCCTCATGGTCCAGCATAGACATGAGTTTAGCCAGGACCCTCTTGTCCCCAACCTGCTGCACCGAGTCCAGAGGACAGCCCAGGACTGAGCTGGACTTCTTGATGATCTTGTCCAGTTTCTTCTTCTCCCTCTCTGTGACGCTGCTGCTCCAGCAGACCACACCATACAGGATGGCTGATGCCACCACAGAGTCATAGAAGGACCTCAGGAGTGGCCCTCTCACTCCAAAGGACCGCAGTCTCCTCAGGAGATAGAGCCGACTCTGGCCCTTCCTGTACAGTGCATCTGTATTATGAGTCCAGTCCAGTTTATTGTTCAGATGCACACCCAGGTACTTGTAAGAGTCCACTCTCTCAATGTCTCTTCCCTGGATGTTCACTGGTGAGGGGGCAGTAGAGTGGCGTCTGCGGAAGTCCACCACCATCTCCTTGGTCTTCCCCGCGTTGATGAGAAGGTGGTTCCGGTGACACCAGTCCACAAAGTCCTGCGTTAGTCCTCTGTACTCCGCGTCGTCATCGTCCGTGATGAGACCGATGATGGCGGAGTCATCGGAGAACTTCTGCAGGACGCAGCTGTCCGTGTTGTGTCTGAAGTCTGCAGTATAGAGGGTGAAGAGGAAGGGTGCGAGGACAGTGCCCTGGGGCGCCCCCACACTGCAGGTCAGTAGGTCAGACACGCAGTCCTGGGCTCTCACAAACTGGGGCCGGTTTGTGAGGTAGTCCAGGATCCACTCAGCCAGGTCACAGTCCACTCCTGCCCACTCCAGCTTGTCCCTCAGGAGCAGCGGCTGGATGGTGTTGAAAGCACTGGAGAAGTCAAAGAACAAGATTCTCACAGTGCTGCCGGGCCTCTCCAGGTGGGACAGTGAGCGGTGCATCAGAGAGATGATGGCGTCCTCCACTCCGATGCCGGGCCGATACGCGAACTGCAGCGGGTCCATCGCTGAGCTCACCGTAGAGCGGAGGTGACCCAGGACGAGCCTCTCCAGAGTCTTCATCAGATGAGACGTGAGAGCCACTGGCCTGAAGCTGTTGAGGTCTTTGGCGTGCGGTGTCTTGGGCACAGGTACCACACAGGAGGTCTTCCAGAGCTGTGGCACCACCTTCAGCTTCAGGCTCAGGTTGAAGACATGCTCCATAACTCCACACAGCTCATCTGCACAGGACTTAAGGAGCCTGGGGCTGATCCCGTCTGGTCCAGCAGCCTTCCTACTCCTTATCCGGCTCAGTTCTCTCCTAACCTGAGCTGTTGTGACAGACAAAGAGCAGGGGTGTGTGCTGGAGGTCTGGCTGAGTTCTTGATGTGGATTCGGGGGCTGGGGGGCTGAGGCTGAGGCAGAGGTGTGAAGTGGTGGCAGTCTGGGCCTTTGTGCAGGAGACAAGGTGAGCCCATGCAGCGGTGCGGGGGGAGGAGTGGGTGATTGATCAAACCTCAGGAAGTGAGAATTCAGATCGTTCACCCACTGTTGGTCTCCCTTTGTCTGGACGGGCGGAGGGCTGAAACCAGAGACACTCTTCATACTTCTCCACACCTCCCTGACATTCCGCTGCTGCAGCTGCTGTTCCATCTTCCTCCTGAAGTTGGCCTTAGCCTGTCTGATCTTCTTCCTCAGCTTCCCCTGTACAGTCCTCAGCTCCTCTTTGTTCCCGGACCTGAAAGCTCTCTTCTTCTCCTTCAGCAGAGCTTTGATGTCCGAGTTAATCCACGGCTTGTTGTTTGGAAAACACCGCACCGTCCGAGAGGGTACAGTGTTTTCAAAACAGAAGTTAATGTAGTCCGTAATACAGTCCGTGATAGCATTGATGTCCTCCCCATGGGGCTGGCAGAGCTCTGTCCACACAGTGGTGCTAAAGCAGTCCCTCAGAGCCTCCTCGCTCTCTGCTGTCCACCTCTTCACCACTCGGGGCTCCTCAGGCTGCCTGCGCACAAGCGGTTCGTACACAGGCCTCAAATGGATGATGTTGTGGTCTGCTCTTCCCAGGGGGGGGAGGGGTGATGAGATGTAGGCCTCCTTGACGTTGGCAAAGAATAAGTCCAAAGTTTTATTGTCTCTTGTAGGGCAGGTCACATACTGGGTGTATGTTGGCAGGACAGATGAGGGAGATGCATGGTTGAAGTCCCCGGTGGTGAGGAAGAGGGCCTGTGGATGCTGAGTCTGAAGAGAGCTGATGCAGGAGAGCAGAGTGTCACAAGCATTCTCTGCGTTAGCACTGGGAGGAATATACACAGCCAGTGTGATGACATGTGAAAACTCCCGGGGCAGGTAGAATGGCCTCATGCTAACAGCAAACAGTTCAATGTCTTTATTACACATCTGCTCCTTCACTGTACAGTGTCCAGGTTTGCACCATTTCTCGTTCACAAACAGCGCTAGTCCTCCTCCCTTCTTCTTCCCGCTCTCCTCCGTCCTGTCCACGCGCAGCAGGTGAAAGTTGTCCACGGTGACGGCAGAGTCCGGGATTAGCGGTGTTAGCCACGTCTCCGTAAAAACAATGATGCTAGCGTCCCTGTACTCCCGCTGGAATCTAGCGAGAGCCGCGACCTCGTCCGTCTTGTTGACGAGGGAGCGCACGTTCCCCGTAACAACGGAGGGGAGAACCGGTCTGCAGCGTCTCTTCTTTTCACGGAGTTTACGTCCCGCACGGCGTCCACGGCGTGTCGTCCGTAGGATCTCCTCGGGGATGACATGCCTGTCCCGGGGGAACACAACAGCGCTGCGCAGCGCCATCAGCTGCTCCCTTGTATAGACGAGGTGTCGGGGTCCCGTACACATCTTAAGCCGAGACAGGTAAATAATCCCCCAAAAGTGCGGAAAAAATGCAGCGTCGAGTGCAGCCCAAGCTTAACAATCAATGTTGCGAAAAATATTTACAAAAGTGGGGAGATTTAAGGGCAAAAATTTAGAAAAGTTACGAAAAGTGCGGGAGCGCTGTGACGGGCAGCTAGCGTAGCGCCAGCGCCGGAAGTCTCAAATAAACAATGACTTAGCAAATAACTGTTCTGGATGTCGATTTCATTTTTCAACATGAGTTATCAGGCCCGACTGTCAGAAGCTGACTAAAGGCTTTTTAGTATCATAAAAGTGATACTATAAGTGCACTGATAGGAAGTGAAGTGCCTGTAGTGACCAGGGACACTTGGCATGATGTAAGAATGTGCAAGTGCTTTTCGAAAATGTATCGATTATTATATTTCATTTTTTTCACAAAACATTAAAAGTCGTGCTTCTCTAATTTCTGGCTATTTCCAGTTTCCAAAAACAAATAAAGTGGTGCGTCAGCACAGAAGTAGATCATGACAAGACACAACATACACTTACGCCAACGCTTTCCACTTGAAATTTGCTAAGCATTTTTGTACACATCATACTTTTACAAACTCCTCCTAGGGCGTTCACCCGAACACTCTCAAACTGACACATGTTCACATTATCTCAAGGGGTGGGTAGGGTTAGGTCAGGGTCAGGGTTACGAGGTTAGCGTTAGGTTAGGGTAGGGTTAGGAGGTTTAGGCATACATTTCCCAAAATTTTCAAATTTGTAAAAATGCCCCCATTTCTGTAGCAAAGAGGAAGAGAAGGTGGTGGCAGTGGGTGTAATGTAAAGAGGGAAATTGAACGTGCGATAGCGCATCCTGCTCTTGCGGTGCAGGGCATGGCGTAGGTGAGGGATGATCATTGCTGCATGTAGCTATATTCTTATATCTGTATTTGTCAAATTTGGCCCAGTGTATGACATTGTTGCTAGGTAACAGTTATGGAATTTCCTAGTGTGATATCACAATTTCCAACTAGAAATTAAAATTTGAAACTTAAAAATATTGCCAAACCAGGAAAAAATGCTAAAATTTTTAGCCAAATCTTAAATATAATGATCTTAACTCATTATGTTGTTTTACTAAAATAGAGTTGTCCAACCTGTCATAAGCACTTTAAAGGCAGGGCAAGTTTATTCACCATCAGTACGGGACCCGGAGACATGAACCCTCAAGGCATATGTGACACTGTTGTCCAGTCTAGTCCAGTCTAGTCCAGTCCAGTGCAATAGGGTGATGACATAGAGATAACAAGGACTGATCAGCTGGCAGTGTGGGGTTGGCGAAGCAGACAAATACCACTTCTCTATCAGTACTTGGTGTGAAAAGCTTAATAACCACTGCAATAAAGCTACCACCTGTAATTAGACTGGCTCACATACAGTATCACCACTATGCTATCTACATATCATAGTACATACATCTGTATACCTGTATGTCCAGTCATTACAGATATACAGGTGTGCTTCTTGTTCTTTGTTTAGTCAGTGTAAATGCTCTATGTACATCCAAATTTGTCTGCTTGTTGGATGCTATATATGTATCAGTCAGTCATTATTTTTTATTAGTATGGTAAAATAGGACAAACAGGAGGCAGATCTCTCACCAGAAATATTACATAGTGCACCTTTAAATTCACTATTGCAAATGCTGTATTTCTTCATCTGTTGTCTATTGGTTTATTTTTAAAGGTATACATATATTAAATAAATATATCTAAGCAAATATATATATATATATTTTTTCCAGCTGCGTTCATATAGCTTACTCAGTACATACAGTACTACTCAGTACATACAGTACTACTACATTAAACTCCCATAGCCTTATTTATTAAAGGCATTCTTCTGCTAATCTGTGTTGAGAGGGAGATTTTTCAGGAGCATGGTAGGAGATGAGTGGCGGGCCTAAGAGCAGAGGATTGTGGGTAAATGTGACAGTCACCTGCAGATACTTAGACAGTGGGGTGTGGAGCCTAAAGCTCAGGCCTGGTAGGGGTCTGCTAAGTATGCCATGGAAGAAAAGACATTTTCAACCTATTTGTCACTCATGGTTTTTCATAATTATTACTTGAGGCTAAATGTGACACAAAAGTATTAGACAACAGACAATACAAAACAAGCATTCATTTGGTTTTGCACATTATAACATTGAAAACATTTAATGGTCTAGTGTGGTTAAAAGTTATTCCTCACTTAACTTATGCATTCTGAGCATAGCAATTTCTTATTGAGTTTCTCAGCATTTTTCTCAACAAAGACTAGACTGCAGTTTGCCGTCTCAGTAATGCTACATCAGCTAGCATGCTAAGCACATACTTCCACATTATCTGACAGTAAAATATGCTTTTTTTCTGATCGATGTTTTAATATTGTTTCCTCATTAAAAAACATACCTGGAGTTGTGTTTTGTTTCATTCACACATTTAACACACGAACCCTGCATATTTAGCCTGAGTTCTTCTCTCAAACAGAAAACACTCTGTTCCACCTTGTGATGTCATGTGGTAATACAGGAGGTGCTCCATTGTGTTTTTAAACTCCATACACATATACCTTCACTAGAATCATTTGGAGGATTTCAGCCTTAGAATTGCAGTCTCAACTAAACGAAAGGTAAAAGCTGTTAACTTGAAAACTACCACTTCGTCACATCACAAGGTGGAACAGAGCATTTTGACTTTTGAAGATGTAGACAGACTAATAATAAAGGGTTACTCAGACATGTGTGAATGAAACAAAACACCATTTCAGGTATGTTTTTGATGAGGTAACAACATTATAACATGACTTAACGCTCACAAGAGTCAATTTTGTATAATATAGGACCTTTAAAGAACACACAGTATGCAAAATTGACTTTTTCCAAATTTCTCTTACACATAAAACCACCGGTAATAACCACCGGGTATGTTTGTGATGTGGAAACAACATTACAACATAAATAATGTAATATGGGCCCTTTAATGTGTAGACAAAATAGTGTACCTTTAATATTTAATTTGGACAAAATGTACATTCTAATTTGAGCACATATTTGAACTCTTTCACACGGTCTCATGCCACACTTTTAATACATTGCATTGAAAAAACAAATCCACTGTAAGTATTACTATCAGCTATTCTTTACAATGGAATTCCAATTCTAGAAGTCTATCAAGTTTCTTGCACTACTGTAACCTAGCAACAAGCACCATGATGACATTCCGGAACATGACATCACATAGATTGAAACTTTGAAGACTGAACACAAAGCTCCCTGAGTTTGTGGAGGAGGCCCTCGACGTATTTGGATCAGATCACACTTAGCCAGTCGACAGATAACACACAAACAGAGAGCTCCAAGCGATACCTATTGTGGGTTAGCATTTTATAGAGAGACATTCGAAGTTTTAAACAAATTATTATCTTTGACCAGAGGAAGAACAGTAACTGTTAGAAAGTAATCGTACTACTGTACTGTACTTCTGAAATCAGTGCTGTTTTAGGGGCAGTGAAACTGGAAGAAACTAAAAAACCTGAGATGCCTTCAGTTAAAGCAGAGATGGCGGCTCAGCCACCAATGTCAGAAAATACTGTCAGGGGTAAATCTCCTTGCTCTCCTGCAGAGAAGACAAAACCAGCAAAGAAGACAAAAGTTAAGCCCAAAGAACCAGTGATGGGCAGATGCAAGAGACAGGATAACTTTAAAATTCCCCAACATTTGAGGAACGTCGAGGAACACGAGGAGAAGCACATTTCCGAGACGCATATTTTCAAGGGATTTTCACGGCTTCCTCCCGAGTTGATGAATGGTGATGCTGACATGGATGATTTTATGGATCAATGTTTGAACCCGCCCATCATCCCTAAGAAGAAAAAGAAGGGAAAAAAGAAGACATCTGAAAAATCTTTAGAAAAAACTGAAGATATTGACAAAGTGTCTGAAGTGGAGATGATCACTGAATTCACTGTTCCTCTAAATAACTATGTTGATCTGACTGACAACACACAGACTGAAGAGACTGAGCAGCCTACAGTTGTAATCAAAGATGAACCTCAATCTCCTGAGTTCACAGATGATTCCAACTGTGTTACACCTGCTCTAAATGATCTTCATGGCAACAGTGATTCAGGTGAGGCAGACACCAGAGACATGAATGACCAGAAATGTCCTGAACTGGCAGAACTTTCTTTAGCTCCTCTGAAACCTGAATTTAGTGAAGCTGAACTCCAGGTTAATGACATGGAGGTATTGAAGGAAACTGTCCTTGCACCAGTGGGGCCCAAAAACAGTGAGCATGAAAAATGTTCAGCGGAAGACACCACTAAAGTAGAAACTGAACTCACAGAGAAAGAGGCTGCAGTGGAGGTGTTGCACACTGAAACTGATAAGTCTCAAACTCAACAGGGAGACCTGGAGGGCCAGACCCATAACAAGACGGAGGGACCTTCAGTTAGAGTCCAGGCTGAATCACTAAAGGCCAAAAATAATGTCAGAGATAAGTCTCCCCAAACTATACCTGCAGAGGAGAGAAAGCCGCCTAAGAAGACACAGGTCAAACCCAAGCTTACTGGCTGTCCACAAACGAACAAACCTGAAGGGCCTTCAATCAGAGCTAAGACAACACCAGTTATGCCCAAAGCCAAAGAACCAATCATTGGCAGATGCAAGAGGCAGGATAACTTCAAACTGCCTGAACATTTGAGGAACGTCGAGGAACCCAAGGAGAAGCACATTTCTGAGACGCATATTTTCAAGGGATTTTCACGGCTTCCTCCCGAGTTGATGAACGGTGATGCTGACATGGATGATTTTATGGATCAATGTTTGAATCCGCCCATCAACCCTAAGAAGAAAAAGAAGAGAAAAAAGAAGACATCTGAAAAACCTTTAGAAAAAACTGAAGATAGTGACAAAGTGTCTGAAGTGGAGATGATCTCTGAATTCACTGTTCCTACAAATAACTATGTTGATCTGATTGACAACACACAGACTGAAGAGATTGAGCAGCCTACAGTTGTAATCAAAGATGAACCTCAGTCTCCTGAGTCCACAGATGATTCCAACTGTGTTACACCTGCTCTAAATGATCTTCATGGCAACAGTGATTCAGGTGAGGCAGACACCAGAGACATGAATGACCAGAAATGTCCTGAACTGGCAGAACTTTCTTTAGCTCCTCTGAAACCTGAATTTAGTGAAGCTGAACTCCAGGTTAATGACATGGAGCTATTGAAGGAAACTGTCCTTGCACCAGTGGGGCCCAAAAACAGTGAGCATGAAAAATATTCAGCAGAAGACACCACTAAAGTAGAAACTGAACTCACAGAGAAAGAGGCTGCAGTGGAGGTGTTGCACACTGAAACCGATAAGTCTCAAACTCAACAGGGAGACCTGGAGGGCCAGACCCATAACAAGATGGAGGGACCTTCAGTTAGAGTCCAGGCTGAATCACTAAAGACCAAAAATAATGTCAGAGATAAGTCTCCCCAAACTATACCTGCAGAGGAGAGAAAGCCGCCTAAGAAGACACAGGTCAAACCCAAGCTTACTGGCTGTCCACAAATGAACAAACCTGAAGGGCCTTCAGTCAGAGCTGTGTTCAGTGATCAATGTTTGAACCCGCCCATCAACCCTAAGAACAAAAAGAAGGGAAAAAGGCGTGTTGTTGTTGTTGTATATGTTGATCTGATTGACAACACACAGACTGAAGAGATTGAGCAGCCTACAGTTGTAATCAAAGATGAACCTCAATCTCCTGTGTTCACAGATTATTCCAACTGTGTTACACCTGCTCTAAATGATCTTCATGGCAACAGTGAATCAGGTGAGGCAGACACCACAGACATGAATGACCAGAAATGTCCTGAACTGGCAGAACTTTCTTTAGCTCCTCTGAAACCTGAATTTAGTGAAGCTGAACTCCAGGTTAATGACATGGAGCTATTGAAGGAAACTGTCCTTGCACCAGTGGGGCCCAAAAACAGTGAGCATGAAAAATGTTTAGCAGAAGACACCACTAAAGTAGAAACTGAACTCACAGAGAAAGAGGCTGCAGTGGAGGTGTTGCACACTGAAACTGATAAGTCTCAAACTCAACAGGGAGACCTGGAGGGCCAGACTCATAACAAGACGGAGGGACCTTCAGTTAGAGTCCAGGCTGAATCACTAAAGACCAAAAATAATGTCAGAGATAAGTCTCCCCAAACTATACCTGCAGAGGAGAGAAAGCCGCCTAAGCAGACACAGGTCAAACCCAAGCTTACTGGCTGTCCACAAATGAACAAACCTGAAGGGCCTTCAGTCAGAGCTGTGTTCAGTGATCAATGTTTGAACCCGCCCATCAACCCTAAGAAGAAAAAGAAGGGAAAAAAGGCGTGTTGTTGTTGTATATGTTGATCTGATTGACAACACACAGACTGAAGAGACTGAGCAGCCTACAGTTGTAATCAAAGATGAACCTCAATCTCCTGAGTCCACAGATGATTCCAACTGTGTTACACCTGCTCTAAATGATCTTCATGGCAACAGCGAATCAGTTGAGGCAGACACCACAGACATGAATGACCAGAAATGTCCTGAACTGGCAGAACTTTCTTTAGCTCCTCTGAAACCTGAATTTAGTGAAGCTGAACTCCAGGTAAATGACATGGAGCTATTGAAGGAAACTGTCCTTGCACCAGTGGGGCCCAAAAACAGTGAAGACGCCACTAAAGCCATATCCGCATCACCAAAATATCAAATATTTGGACAATTTTGAACCATTGTCAAGACTTCATTTGCTTGCACGCTCTCCAAAAACATACTGTTTACATTATCAGCTATTGTTCCATCATTGTTGCTTTCTTTTGGAATATTTTTTGATAAATTTGGGCCAATGTTAGAAAAGTAATTATTGAATTCGTTAACAATTTGTTCTTTCCCAAAAATATCTACATTATTTTTTGTAAAATAGTTTATATTAATATTTGAAGTTACCTTACCTTTTTGCAAGACCGTGTTTATTATACCCCATGTATTTTTTATATTGTTTTTGTTCTCATAATTTGGTGTAGTAATCTTTTTTTTGTCTTCTCATAATTGATACAAGTTTGTTTTTATATTTTTTATACCTAACTTCTTTTTCTAACTGATCTTATTTTTCCAAACCAAAGTTAACTTAACTTACCAAACTACTCCTACTAAACCAAATTTAATAGGAGTAGTTGAGTTTGTAAACTACTAGTTTACAAATTAAACTTTGGGCTATGGAAATAATATGTATGAAAATATCAAAACTTTTTTCAATTCAATTCAATTTCAATTTCAATATTTATTTCATTCATTAAAACAAAACAAATCAATGCAGCATATCTGCATACAGTATTACAGAATGAAAGGGCACAGAAAGAAGCAAAAGCTTATAATATCTGCCCCTTATCAACTCTGACTCTTATTCACTTCCAGTGTGTTACATTATACAAAATCAAACATAGATGTACAGCTACTTTACAAAAAAACAAAACACAAAATCATCCTGTCAAATAACAGTTATATACTTTCTTAATAATAATGATTTCAAGCTTTTCTTAAACATATAAATGGACTTGGATTCTTTAATATTACTTTCAAGACTGTTCCAAAGACTGACTCCCTTGATTGAAATACATCTTTCCTTTGGTTTTGTTCTAAACTCTGGTTTAGAAAATAAATCAGTTCCTCTTAGTTGATATCTACTTTCTCTCTTTAGAAATCTATTTTGCAACTTCTCTGGTAATACTTTTTTATGAGCTTTGTACATGGTTTTGAGAATGCTATATTCCACCAATTCGTTAAATTTCAAAGTTTCTAATTGAATAAAAATTGGATTTGTATGTGCTCTATAACCACTTCTATTGATAATTCTAATAGCACGCTTCTGTAAAAGAAAAACTGGTTCAATGTAGGTTTTACAAGCACTTCCCCACACTTCAATGCAATATGTCAAATATGGAACAATCAATGTGTTATACAATAAGAACAATGCATTTTTGTTGAGAGACTCTTTCACCTTGTGTAATACAGCTATGGTTTGTGATACTTTTGACCTTACTTGCTCTATGTGGGATTTCCACGTCAGCTGTTCATCAATCATAACTCCTAAAAAACGAAATGAACTTGTTCTTTCTATCTCTAATCCTTGTGTGAATAATCTTACCTCTAAATCTTTCTTTTTACAGCTAAAGACCATAAATTTAGTTTTACTAATGTTTATAGATAGTTTGTTACCATTGAACCATTTTAATATTTTTTGAAACTCATCTTCTACATTTTTTATAACCTCATTTATGTTTTTTTCTGAGTAAAATAATGTGGTATCATCAGCAAACAAGATGCAATTTAGTAATTTTGATACAGACATAATATCATTCACATAAAGGAGAAAAAGTACTGGCCCCAAGACCGAACCTTGGGGTACCCCACACGTTACTTGACGATATTATGATTTTATGTTGTTAATTTCCACAAATTGATAACGGTTCGTTAAGTAACTTGTGACCCATTTGTGTGGTACACCTCGTATACCGTACTTGTATAATTTCTGTAATAATATTTCATGATCTAGAGTATCAAATGCTTTTTGAAGATCGACAAAGATACTAACTAAATATTGTTTCTTGTCCATGGCATTGGTGATTTCTTCAGCCAGGTCCATTAATGCTGTGGCGGTTGAATGATTGGAACGAAATCCATATTGGCTCTTACTTAAAATTTTGTATTTTTCAATAAATTTATTTAATCTGCTAACAAATAGTTCTCTAAAATTTTTGAGAACTGCGAAAGCAGTGCTACAGGTCTATAATTTGAGAAATCATTTTTATTTCCTTTTTTAAAAAGTGGAATAACTCTAGCCACTTTCATGTGATCTGGAAATATTCCTGTGCTGAATGAAAGGTTACATATATATGTGAAAGGCTCAATAACGACATTTATCACTTTCTTGATCAATAACATATTAATATCAGTATAATCATTAGATTTTTTATTTGGACAATTTTGAACCATTGTCAAGACTTCATTTGCTTGCACGCTCTCCAAAAACATACTGTTTACATTATCAGCTATTGTTCCATCATTGTTGCTTTCTTTTGGAATATTTTTTGATAAATTTGGGCCAATGTTAGAAAAGTAATTATTGAATTCGTTAACAATTTGTTCTTTCCCAAAAATATCTACATTATTTTTTGTAAAATAGTTTGGAATATTTGAAGTTACCTTACCTTTTTGCAAGACCGTGTTTATTATACCCCATGTATTTTTTATATTGTTTTTGTTCTCATCCAATAATTTGGTGTAGTAATCTTTTTTTTTGTCTTCTCATAATTGATACAAGTTTGTTTTTATATTTTTTATACCTAACTTCTTTTTCTAACTGATCTTATTTTTCCAAACCAAAGTTAACTTAACTTACCAAACTACTCCTACTAAACCAAATTTAATAGGAGTAGTTGAGTTTGTAAACTACTAGTTTACAAATTAAACTTTGGGCTATGGAAATAATATGTTAGAATTATTCGAAGACAACAGTGTTCAAAGATCTTCAGGATTCCGAGTCTGAAGAGACTGAAGGAACTCTGGAGATGGATGTGCAGATATCGGGAGAGATGAAAACCAACTTCACTAACTGCAGAAGGAGGAGAGTCAGGGAGATCTAGGACTGTGGCGCTTTCTTCCAAATGTCACAATTAATCTCAAATCAACAATGACTTAGCAAATAACTGTTCTGGATGTTGATTTCATTTTTTCAACATGAAATACTCATATATTCTCGTTCCTTATGTCTTGGTTAAAGTGCATCAAAAGTAAATAATTGCTTTAGTCTTTAATTTTTCCTGAATTATTCTTTAATTAGTACTAGCCATTTGTAACTGTAGGACTCAACTGTTAAAGAAAAATACATTTTAAATATAAGGATTTTTTTTACGCTTCTTGTTTTCAATGCCAGGATTGTCTACTCCATTCACTAGGAAAAAACACATAAAAAAAAAACAAAACACTAAATCATTCCAGATTGTCCTCTGTGCATCAGATTTGTCTTTATGAACTAATGAGTAAAAAGCGAAATAGAAGAGTGTTATATGGCTGTATGCTACACAAACATGTAACAATTTCTTTTATATCCCAAGTAAATATATTTTGTGATAATATTTACAAAAGTGAGAAGTTAATTTGACTTGACGTCAACTTTAGATAATTTTTGGGCCTTACTATGGATCTTAAAAGCTAATTAAAGCTGCAAGTGGCATTCAAGGCCCTCGCCACCCCTTATGGCTCAAGGGTACATGTCATCCCTGCCTATACTACCCCTCCCCCCAAATGCAGCATATACAGTACTATATTTCACAATTCATTTTATTCCTATGAAACATTTTGTGACATTGGGTGGGAATCATGTTTGAATCGCTTTGTACTAAGTAGTCCACTAAATAGTGCAGGCCTATGTAGTGAATAAGGGGTTAGGGGCTAGGGTGGACATTCAGACACAGCCATGGTGAAATATAGCAGTGTACGTTTTAGCTTCTGTAGTGGACCAAACCAAAAAAAAAAAAAAAAAAAAAAAAGAGGCAAAGACAAGGTATAAAAAATTATGTTTAAATTTAATAAAGTCAAATAAAAATGTAATTTAACAAAGGCTCATATCAAGTAAATCATTAACAAAAAGTCAGGCCCAACTGGGGTAACTTATATCCAACTAAACAGAACAAAAACTAAACCCTAGACAGAGAACAGGTGCGTTTAACCCATAAGAACCCAGACCCATTTTTCCTTTAAGGAAAATTATGTGGGATATACCACAGACCAAGTGGACCACATAGAACACATTTCTGATGTTTTTTCAGAATACCACTTTTTATACCAAAGATCTGTGTTGTTACATATATGTTACATTGGGCGTTAGTGGTAAACGTATTCCTTATTTGAAAATAAGTAAACCTGACAGTTTTTACTGTTTGGTAACATAAACTTGCCTTTTTATTTGCATTTCCACAACATATATCAAAGCCGTGACTATAATAGCAAGGTTTAATATAAAATTATTCTTTAGTTTTGCTTTGCGTCACAAAATATGCCAACTGCATCAAAATAAATAACACTGCCTATTTGGGGGCATTTGCAACAAGCTACCATAGATACAGAGAACTGAACAACAGACCTAAAAACATAAATTGTGCAAAAAAAATTAAATGCTGAAGAGAAATAGAACCCTTGTATGTCTGTCTGAAACATTTTATCAGTTCTTTCGTCTGTTAAGTATTTTTAGCCTTTTAGCCTAAACCAGATGGTAAAACTTGAAACAGTTTCATTCCTCAGTGAAGCTCAGTGAAACATCACATTTCTCAGTGATGTGATTGTGAGTGGTGGTTGCATTGAGTGGCCTCTTTGTGCCTGGCAAAGAATGAGGCTAGTGGCAACCTCTGCCTGGAAGCCCTTTTGTTTCAGTGTGTTTTGGATACCAAGTAGTTTACAGTCACAGCAGTAGATCAACCATGCATTAACCAGACCTATGATGGTGTGCCAGAACAAGTAGATGTACCACCTCCATGACCTCATGTGGTATTTGCACCTTGCAATGCATGCATCAAGGAGGTCTACTCCTCCCATTAATGTGTTCCTTCACAATGTGTGGCCTCCTGACCTCCACAAATGCCTTGTCCGCCTTGCTCCAGCGTTAAGTGTTATCTTGAGGCTCAACTTCACAGTATGATGAGATCAGGGTAACAGATTTGGTGTCATGACCATCCTTTCTTCTTTTTCCACCCTGGCATCAACAGATCCTCTGCCTCTCTTGGCAAGACTTTTCTCGTCTTCAAGCAGACACCCAGCCAAGCGGTTGCCCACAAAGTAGATCTTTCGTTGAAGGTTGAGCATCATGCATGTGACATGTGGTCCTTTGAATGTGCACTCAGGGGTTTCAAAAGGTTTCTTCCTCCAAGAATTTTTTTTTTTCCCCTTGGACAGTTCCTTCTTCAGTTCCTTGATTTGGTCTTGTTTTTTCCTAGGACGGATGTATTTTTGCAGCAAATTCACAATTGAATTCACAATGTGAATTCAGGGTACATCATCTGATGTAGTTGGTGGTACATCATCTGATGTACTTGATTCACTACTGTCTGAATCACCACACTCACTTGACTCGTCACTCTCCCTGTCTTGGCTATTGGGATTGTAAAGAGGGTCATCAGGGTCTTCATCTGAGCTACCGTCACATCCCTCAAACTCACTATCATCTCCCACGATGGCCTGAGTGCATCCTGAAGAGTGTAGTGCTTGTTCTTTTGCATACTACAAATTAAATATAAATAAAAGAATATAGATTATTTATAGGATAGTACAATTTTGTGAGCATTATGTACAGATTTGCAAAAAGTGTTTTGTAATACAAACCAAATACTTTCACATTATTTTGTGTTTCTATTTGTTCATTACACTTTTAATTGACCAGCTGATCATAACTCAACTTAATATAACTGTTAGGGCTAAATTAATTGGGTGGATTATTACCGTTTTTGTTATTGTGACAAATAGGTCACATCAGGTTTTTCATTCTTATTTTAAGGGTAAAAGCCCTATGTGACATATATGATACAGCAATATTTCCATAACTGGTTTGATATTACTTTCTTCAACAAATATGGTCAGACCAGGTTGAATGTAATATTGGACCTGTTATCAAAGCACTGGAATTGTTAAATGTGTTTGAAATGACCTGTAGTATCAAAAAACAGCTTTTTGAAATTAGCTGCTTCCTTGAAATTTGCACACAGTCTAAACCAGCATTTTGGAGAGCCCACTTCCTGGTAGAGTCACATGACTGTCACATGGTCATATGACTTAGGGACTTAATAAGGTCAGGTCAGACATAAAGCTTTATAAGGAGAAGACTGGGGCATTCAAAGTGTTGGTTACACTGGTGTCACCGTGGGTTCTTATGGGTTAATATATCCCGTACAAAATTAAAAAAAACCAACAGCTCCCTCAGGGTTTGGTTGCCATGGTTTTGGTGATGTGCATCAGTATTGAGTGCACTCAGGGTCAGGGCAAACATGTATTGACTTTTTAATGAATTAATCAATTGGTCAGTGGAATCAGTGGTCTATGGAATTGTATAAGGTCCAGTCAGTGGGAAGAAAAAATTATAGCTGTTATTTGTCAGAAATTTTGAGTTGCACATTTAACTTGATGTGTAACCCGCAGCCATGTGGTAATGCCAATAATTTGAAATGTATTGTTAATTACAATGTTTATTACAATGATTTAAGATATGAGTGGTAAAGTTGCAAGATTAATTGCAAACAAATGGCAATCCCAATCCATTTAGCAAATCGCAAAGGCTGCAGTTCTTTAACGTACCGTGATTTCCTCCACAAACAACAAAATATCCGCTGTTATTCTGCGTAAAAGCTGCTAACCCTGTAGTTTAGATCTGTTCATATTTCAGTCTTTTGGTCAATTCTTCTGAACGTGTTTTAATTGTGAACTTTGAACTGAATCCTATTATCAAAACATAGACCGCCATTCTAATCAAAATAGATGTCAGAAAAATTGCAATTAAATATTTCTAAACTGTTCCTGCATCCTGAGTTAATAAGCCTTTTGGGGTTTTTTGCCTCTTCCTGCAGCTACTTTTTTTATCTCGTGTGCCCTTTCTTATTGTTATATGTTTGGGTTGATAAGTGCAAAATGATAATAAATAAAGGCACTCCACAGATCTGATTTGTAACATCCTTCTGACACCATCTGCTTGTCTCCATGTAGAAGACAGAAGTTTTAATTCACAATATCACGTCTCGACAGCTACTCTTACAGTTACTTGAATACTAAATACTTTTTAACGCTGTAATTTCTTGGATTACTACTTTGTACTTCTTCTTGAGTGATATTATTTTGAAGTTTCCCTTACTTGAGTACATTTTTGGCTACTCTACCATGACTCTACTCACCTCTGATAATAACACATATGCCATATAAAAAAACAGCTCCCTCAGGGTTTGGTTGCCATGGTTTTGACTTTTTAATGACCTAATCAATCGGTCGGTGCTTTCTTTTGTATAAGGTCCAGTCAGTTACTTAAAAGAAAAAATGAACCAAGTATTTTACTCTTTTATTTATCAGAAACCACGAGTTGCACATTTGTGTAGATGTGTGACCTGCTGCCTTGTGGTAATGCCAATAATTTAAAATACAAATGTGTTATATTGTTTATCACAATGTTTATTACAATGTTTATTAGAACATTTTTAAGATATGAGCGCATGAAATTCAGATTAACGCTGCATTAAGGCTAAACATTTGAACGGACACAATTAGCAAATCACAAAGGCTGCAATTTTTAAAGTACCATATTTTTACAAAAGTTAAGTACAATACTAAAGTACATTTTACAGTGGATACTTTTTACTTTTACTTCACTACGTTTGAGAGCAGGTATCTGTACTTTTTACTCCACTACATCTAGAATAAAAGGTCTGGACTAAAAAGTAAAAAGTACTTTTATGGTTTAAGACCTGCTGAAAAGGCTGAGACTATTATTATTTTTTTTTAGCACATTTCATTTGAGTTAACCTCCCAATTTTGAGCAAACCAAATACACGAAAACACAAAAACGGCCAGACAACATAAGAAATCAGTTCAGTCACTTAAAATCAGCTAAATTCTTTTTCAAAATCACTACGTTTCATCCTTGAATTGTTCTAAAAAATCTCTGCCAAATACTTTTACTTTTTAATCTATAAATACTGGACATTTTTGCTTGAGTAACCTTTTGCCCTTGTAGCTATACTTTTCCTTAAGTAACAAAATTGAGTACTTCATCCACCACTGACCTCATGTAAAATAAAAATAAAAAACTGGTTGCCATGGTTTTGGTGATCTGCAGGGCAAACATGTATTGACTTTTTACCAAACTAACCAATTGATCCAAACGTTATGAAGTAGAAGTTTCCCCAAATACTTTTTTACTCTCTGATTTCTTGGACTACTACTTTGCACTTCTACTTCAGTAATATTATTTTAAAGTAACGTTACTCTTACCCACTTTTGATAATAACATAGTAATAGCAACCATATCCTTAGCCCAGTGGTGGAAGAAGTACTCGATTTTGTTACTTAAGTAGTACTACTCAGATAGTGAAGCAAAAAAATACTCAAGTAAAAGTATCACATGACAAAATCATGTAAAGTAAAAGTATTAAAGTACCCTTTTAAAAATGTACTTAAAAAGTAAAAAGTTAAAGTATTTTGCGCAGATTTTGAGCTCTAATAAAGCTTCAAATGTAGTGATTTTAATACAGATTTGTGCTGAATTTTGTTCAACAGAAAAAAATGAATTGATTGTTTTTTCCAGCTGTTTTTATTTGCATATTAGTCTTTACTCAAATTATGAATGTGTTAAAAAATAACCCCCCGGCCTTTTCAGCAGGTCTCACACTATTATAAAAAAATAATTTTACTTTTACTTTTCAGTCCTTTTCAGTAATGTAGTGGAGTAGAAAGTACCTGCTCTCAAATGTAGTGAAGAAAAAGTAAAAATTATCCACTTTAAATAGTACAGATACCTTTTTTTTTTTTTAAAAACTTAAAGGTGCACTACGTAAGTTTTTGGTTGGTGGTCCGTCACCTGCTTGTTTTATGGATTCTTATTTCTGGAATGTTCCACAGTATGACATTAAACAGCTCTACTTTACATTTATTCAATTACAGGTGGTTTTAGAGCTCAAAAATACCTAGAAAAACAGGCATTCTGACTGTGAGCGGGGTCGCCTCTCCACAGATCTGACCTGTAACTTGGTCTGGTTTGGTCTCCATGAAGATAGAAAGGTTTAATGCCACACTGTGAAACATTTCAGACAAATAACATCTCCATGAAGAAAAGAATTTGACGGACCCTCCACCAGAAAAGTTACACAATGCACCTTACGTACAGTACTTTACTCGTTTTACTTCGTTACATTCCACGACTGCGCTACCTCAAGACCTTCCCACGGGTCTTTCCAAACCTATAGCCCCCTACTCCACCAAACAAACGCATTCTTCTCATTTCTCTAACCAAAAGGCAGCAGAAGTCCACTCATGTCTTAATCTTAATCTGTGTATTTACTGTCCATGAGTTTGCGTCACTGCTTGTGCGTATCACATGCCTCTCCTCTTCCTCACCGATCTGACAGGCGCAGGGTTTGTCAAACTCATTGACGTCAATACCACGTCACTCAAAAAGGCGGGGATTAGCGCTGTTAGTCCCTCCCCCCTCGGCTCCGGATTGGACGAGATTAGCGCTCTGGATGACGCACGGGGGAGCGCATTGGCCGAAGCGCGTGATTGACGGATGGATGGAGGGCACAAATGGATCGGTACTGTATTTTTTCACTGTATTTAGCGAAATGAGAAGAAGAGGGACGCCTACGGAGCTGTTCATTTGAGGTAAAGCGATGATTTTTGCACTAAAAAATATCCTTAACGCCAGTAAGATTAGACTACTGCACAGTTACAATATGCATTCGTTGTTTTTTATCTGTTTTGCCATTCAACCTAGAAACCCATATCGTTGTGACGAGTGGTGATTGGATTGCATCTTTGAATTGTGAAGAAAACACGAATATCTTGTGCGCCATAAAACATAGACTTTATAATAATAATATAACTAGGACGTGCTGTGTTTTGCATTTTGCACAGCGGGCCTAACTGCTGCTTTATTTTAGATTTATTAATGTAAATACTGGTTCACAACTAGTATTTCAGTAGGCTTAGATGCAATGTAACTGCACTGGATTATGCATAACGTCTGTGGGTACCTGCTGTCTTGATCTTACATAATCAGTAGCCTAGTTAGAATTAATAATTTATGTAGTAAGATATTTTTAGTAAATCTGTCGGTCTAAACCGGGCCTAACTAGGATTAAACAAGAACTAAACCAGGTCCAAACTATAGGACTAAACCAGGTCTAAACTACAGGACTAAACCAGGTTTAAACTACAGGACTAAACCAGGTTTAAACTACAGGACTAAACCAGGTTTAAACTACAGGACTAAACCAGGTCCAAACTATAGGACTAAACCAGGTCTAAACTACAGGACTAAACCAGGTCCAAACTATTGGACTAAACCAGGTCCAAACTATTGGACTAAACCAGGTTTAAACTACAGGACCAAACCAGGTCTAAACTATAGGACCAAACCAGGTCTAAACTATAGGACTAAACCAGGTCCAAACTACAGGACTAAACCAGGTCCAAACTACAGGACTAAACCAAGTCCAAACTATAGGACTAAACCAGGTCTAAACAAGAGAAGAACGACAGGAGTGAAGCTGGACTTCTGAAGTAGGGTAAGATAAGATCAGCTGAACATAACTAGGTTTAATATTGGACTAAACTAGAACTAAACCACGTTTGAACTGTTGTAGTCCTGGTTCAGTCATGGTTTAGTCCTGGTTTAGTCTAGGGTCAGCCCAGTTTATTCCTGATGTAGACTTGTTTTGGTTCTGTCCAAGTCCCGGTTCAGTCCTGGTTTGTTCAAGATTTAGTTCCAAGTTTAATTCCAAATTTACGTCAATTTTGATATGATGTGTGTGAAAATTAATCAGGCGTCACTGAGTATTATTATATATTTATTAAAGAAATAATACAATTCAGATTGAAACAGTAACTTAACCTCAGTGTAACATTGTACACAACCTCTACCAGGTCATAATCTATTCTTCAGTTGAAGCCCAGGGACCCGTTTCACCTCATCACCGCTGACAATTGAAACCGAAACTACCTCTCCCCTTATTGAGTGGCCTATATTGTGCATGCACCCAGGAGCAGACAGAGGAACCATCTGCACTAAGTGGTTTACGCACACTCACTCCTGTTTTAGAGGATTAAAGCGCGCGCAGATGACTTAGAATACGGCTCTCATTACTACTCCAGACGTCACAGTGGAGAACACAGAGCTACTGTCTGTCTGAGTCATGCAAATGCTGTGGCAGAAAACAAAGAAATCATTATTATAGAATTTGGTTTGGTAACATAAACTGAAAGGTTGGGTAGTAATTTGTATGGAAGTATAACAATCGGTCTATCATGATAACAAATGTTGAAATTTTGTGCGATATTTTGCTTAAACGTGCACTGTGTAACGTTTTGGTTGGGGTCCGTCACCTGCTTGTTTCTATGGATACGTCATTGCTCTGCCTGGAATGTTCCACAGTATGACATTAAACGGCTCTACTTTACATTTATTCAATTACAGGTGGTTTTATATCTCAAAAATACCTAGAAAAACAGACATTCTGACTGTGAGCGGGGTCGCCTCTCCATAGATCTGACCCTCAACTTAGTCTGGTTTGGTCTCCATGAAGATAGAAAGGTTTAATCCATCATCTCCATGGAGAAAAGCATTTGACGGACCCTCCACCTGAAAAGTTAGACAAAGCACGTTTAAGTAAATATAGATGATAAACAATCATATCTAAACCAAACCATCAAGTAGAATTGTCCTCAAAAAAGTATTCTAAATGTAAATATTGTTAAATATTGTTGAGCTGTATAAATAAAGAGCAGAATACAACACTTAAGTAATTTTAGTTCATAATTCAACCGTGTACAGCTCAAATCTGATCATATTGCAGAAAAACTAACCAAAAATTTCCCACTACTACAAAGAAAAAGTACCATAATAAATACTGACCGCCAAAAATGATTGTTCTATTTATCAAATATTGAACGATAAGTCAATATAGTAATTATTGTGACAGGCGTATAACAGTATCTGAAATTTTTGTTGTCATTATACAAAAATTTAAAACTCGATTTCAATTGTGAGCTTTAAGTCTTGTTATAATGTTGTTACCTCATCAAAAACATACCTGGAGAGATGTGTTTTGTTTCATTCACACATGTCTGAGTAATAAATTATTTACCTTTTACCTTTTATTCAGTAGAGATTGGCAATCCCAGGTCTGAAATGATCCAAATGATTCCAGTTTGAGAGAAGAACTCAGTCTAAATCTGCAGGATTTGTGTGTTAAACATGTGTGAATGAAACAAAACACAACTCCAGGTGTGTTTGTGATGAAGAAACGACATTAGAACACAGACCAGAAATTACTGTAGTGTGGCCCATCCCTTTAATCCATACGTTTGTGAAGTAATATCCTTTAACACCCATTTTCATGTAAACTGTAATGGTTATAATTAATTCTTTTTGCAATCAATATAAATTTGAAAGGTTTTTGTACACATTTCTCTCAAAAAGGCTTCCAGTCTGTACCACCTATTCTAGTGTGAGTTTCACTTCCCCCTTCTATGACGTCGTGATTATGGTGTAAACAACATGTGTTGTGTCCACAAACCGACAGCCTTAAAAAATACAAAAAATATATATAAATAATAATAATATTACAGTCCTACAAACTGCTGTGGAATCAGTGGAACATAGAAAATTTATCATACTTATTTATTGATTTTCTGCTTTCTGATCATGAGGTAAGAGAACATAAGGCTGGCTTTATTTGTCCCCATGACCCAGTGTTTTGTTCAAAGAATACACCAAATATTACATATATATTTTCCTTAAAACATAAAAATAAGTAGGGATATTTTACCTGTTTGTCCTCAGTGCATCAGGTTTGTCTTTTTGAACAAACTCATGAAAAAAGTCGAATTAACAGGGCAAAATTAGGTTAAAAATATGGCAGTGTATGTTTATACAAAAATGCAACTAATTCTTTTAGCTAATGATTTTATATTCCAAATAAATCCAGTTGTCATTATTCAGTTATTGACCACAGCAGCCAGACAAATTGGATATTGGTATTAAAACCAGGACTAAACCAGGACTAAACCATCTTCAGATGACTTGACGTTTAATAGAAATGTTTGTGGTATCTCAGTTTAGTCGGTTCTATGTTACAGAATCACTGAAATCATTATAATAACTGTAATTCTCTCGCTGTTCCCAGTGGAGCGCACATATATGCCCCCGTCCCCGGTGCTGGTGTGGATGGACTCCGGCGCGGCGCCTCCTGCTGCCTCCTCAGGGGCGGTGATGGCGGGGCCCTCGTCCGTGTGGAGACTGACCGATCGCAGAAGCAGGAAGGCGGGCTCTGCTAACATCTTCAGCTCGGTGCACCTGTGGCAGCTCCAGAGACTGTTCAGGGCTGCGGGGGACCAGGACGCGGAGCAGAGGGCACAGCTGGTGTGGGGCAGAGGGGACGAGGCGGAGCTGGCACAGGCCCTCATCGCTCTGAGGGCACGAGGGCAGAGGAGGGGGCTGAGGAGCAGAGGAAGAGATGCACTGGGAGCTCACTGGATCAGAGCCTTCAACCACCTCAGGTACACAGAGAGTTTGTAGAACTGTCAGGAGGTTTAGCTCTTATGACATTATAGTCAATGTAACAGCATTTCCATACATTTATTAAAGTGATGTGACAAGGCTTTAAATATTACTAATTAAGTATACAATTTGTACAGAACAATTTTCCTGCGGCAAATTGATCTATTTTGGAAGATAAAAAAAAGATTTTTATTTTTCCCACTTTTTTATATTGAAAACTGGGCCATGCAGCTTTGAAATCAGTGAAATCAGTGAAATTAAGTTGTTTAATACAGTAGTTTCTTTTATCTCATTCCTAAAAGATTTCTATAAATATGTTTTTTTCTGTAGAACATAGAATATTTTTAGTGGAGAGGGGGAAAAAAATTGAAAAATCAAAATAAATCACGTAAATCACCCAGGTTTACGTGGCAGTTTTTGAACTAGTTTTTGGGTGAGTATTAGTGTTACCCAACACTAACATGTCTGCTGACATCAGACTGGAATGTCACTTATTTATTATGTGTAAATATTGGTCTTAAGCATTCTAAGTATGCATTTATGACCCAGGAGTCTACTTTTCATTTCATTATACTAAATTGTAATCGTGCTGTAGGGCTTTTGATATTGTGGTCACTCCAGTTGTCGTCTATGAAAACATGAAACATGAGCGTGACATGAGCTGTTCGTGACTGGAACAGAACAATGAAACTTCCTCCACTGGTTTCAGGATCGGAGAGAGCTCCCAGAGTCCTGCAGACAAAGACCCTGAAGACCCCTGCAGCGAGCCAGAGTCCGACCTGCATCACAGCGCCCCTGCTGACCAGAGCTGGGACTGCCCCTCTCCCCCAGGACCCAGAGAGACACCAGGGGAGCGGCCGGGCAGGAGCGGGGCAGCAGGGGGCAGGAGAGGAGGAATAGCAGGAGGAGGGGAGGCAGACCCGGACAGATACCTCCATCGAATCCTGCACTGACACAAACCGATGGAGCGGACAGTGAATGAGACATTCAGTGAGGAAAAGCAATATCTCCAAAAGCCCTCCCTTCGTTCTTATCTTGGTGCTGTACTGTTCTGTCCAGTGTTTGCTGTGTTTAATGACTGTAGTTATTCCTAAAGCTGCGGGGTTTTCAGATTATTTTACAGTCAGCCAATTTTCTGTTTTTAGTAGAGTTTATACCAAAGTGAAGTCACGTGATCCTGAACTTTAGACAGTGTTGGGAGAAATACTTAGTTAGACTACAACTGCTGTATTTAGCATAATTAGAACACTTTAGTATCACATTTAGTGGTGTTATATTATAGTGTAGATACCATAGACTGTATATATAAATGGACATAGCTAACCTGCTAGCTGCCGCCTTACAAATGACTCTGGCTGCAGTTCACTTTGTATTGAAAAAAAAAAAATTGCGCTCTCTCTCTCTAAAATCACACTCCCTTAGTCCACTTCTTTATACAGTCCATGGTAAAAACATGACATAGGATTAAAACTACTGTCACTTTATTAGACAGAAAAATAATAATCTCTCACTAAACACAGGCTTTATCTTGTATTTCCAGTGATGGCAACTTCACCAGCTTTGGTTTGCTTCACATAAAAAGGAAAAATCGCACATGCACAGACCGCATAGCCATGTTTTTTCTTTTTCTAACCTCAAAATTAGAATTATGAATACGTATTTTTGTTATTTAGTTACTTCCCAACACAGCTCGTAGAATTAAAACCAAATATATATAATGTTATTTACTGATCAAATTGTTTCCAGATTAAAACCAGGACCAAAACAAGGCTCTATTACAATTTAAAACTTATTTATTAAAGGTGCATTGTGTAACTTTTCTGGTGGAAGGTCAGTCAAATGCTTTTCTCTATGGAGATGTTATTGTTTTGTCTGGAATGTTTCACAGTATGGCATTAAACCTTTCTATCTCCATGGAGACCAAACCAGGCCGAGACAGAGTTACAGGTCAGATCTGTGGAGAGGCGACCCCGCTCACAGTCAGAATCCCTGTTTTTCTTGGTATTTTTGAGCTATAAAACCACCTGGAATTGAATAAACTTAAGGTAGAGCTGTTTAATGTCGTACTGTGGAACATTCCAGGCAAAGCAATGGCATCTCCATAGAAACAAGACCCCCAACAGACCCCCAACCAAAAAAGTACACAATGCACCTTTAACAATGTTTTAGTTGTGTCAGATTGAAAAACTGAAAATTTAGTTTCTCGAGTACACATTTCACAAAAGGACCCTACTTCTTTCTTCTTCTTTATTTCAAGGCAAGCCAAATGAAATGTATATATTTAACGTATACTCTTTTTATTTTTGGGAATGTCATGAAGCTGCACTGTTTTACCTTGCAGTTTTGATTTTTGCCTTATGATTTTACAAACCACAGAACACTACAATGCATGATGATCCCAGTGACTGTTTTTAATGTATTTTATTTGCAAATGACTGAGAAGGTTTTGATAACACTTTCATTTTTACACTGAGAATAAACTTGACGAATTAAAGCACATTTATTTGTATTCAGGGTCTTATTTTAATATTGACAGTAATGTTTGTAATTATGTAATGGATAACGTGCCATAGGAAAACATAGGAAAGCATAACACCATTAGTCCATACACATTCACTAGAATCATTTGGATGAGTACAGCCCTGGAAATGCCAATCTACGACAGAATCAGCAAAGGCGTATATGCATGCCATGATATTCAGCCACATATCTTACTGCTGTACCACATGGTCTCATACATCAGAGGCCGTCCTGAAGCCCCTAAAGTCCCTCTTCAAAAAAACATTGAAAACACACAAAAAGTCACTATTGTAATATCTTAAGTAAGTATAGTATTTTGGATCTTGAAAGTTATCAGGTATTTATGGATGCTTGCCTTATTTTTAAAGTAAGGTAGAGTAAAAAAAACTACTGACCGAGTTAACACGAGAGCATTGACCAGAGGAGACGATAACATACAGAGACGCAGGACCAGATTTGGCCAAATGGTGACGTCTATCAGACAATCACAGTCATGGAACACATGACTTGCCCCTGTCAGGAACTGTGGATCCTTCTCTACCGTCAAGAACACTCTGAAACACTGGCTGAAAAATAATCAAACATGCTTACACAGGGAGATTATCTTCTTCTTGGGGCTCTTAAACTCAGAGAATGGTCTATTGTGGTTAACTCGTCATGTCTATGTGCGTTTTTGTCTCGTCTTTGTGTTTCTCTAAATGTTCTCTGTTTCTGACCTGCCTTAGGACAACGGATGTAAAGTAGCTCTTGTGCTAATTCCAGCATATTTACAATGATGCTGTTTGTTGACATGTTGATTAATATGCACTGTCCTAATTAAAATAAATAAATAAATACATAAAAATAATAACAATAAATAAATACATCTACTGAATAAAAGGTAAACGGTAGCTGTTAACTTGAAAACTACCACTACATGACATCACAAGGTGGATTCTGAGTGTTGGAGATGTAATGATAAAGTGTTACTCAAACGTGTGAATGAAGCAAAACACAACTCCATGTTTTTGAGGAGGTAACAATATTCTAACATGACTTAAAGCTCACAAAAATCGATTTTGCATAATATAGGATCTTTAAGAACGGTGGTCACACAAAAAATTAAGAATTTCACTTTTGTTTTGTTATGTGTCATTAATTGTGAAAATATGTTAAAATGTGATGTTTCTTCTCACAATAGCTGTGGTTACAGACACACTCAAAGTCAGATTATTATTCCATTTTTGGAGGTCTTAAAATGACATCTTTCAGATATGGTCCCTCTATACTCACATGGGATTTTGCAGTTTACTTGTAATTAATGTAATTTTAAAGGTCCAGAAATCAGATTATAATCAGATTTGGTGTGCATATGAACAAGGCCAATAATCTTAACACTAAAGTTTGATATCGTGACAGCTCTCGTTTTTAGGCATATGAGTTTTGTGTTTTGAGTTTCAGCGGTGGTTTAAAATGAGGCTTGTGGTGAGACTGACCCACTTTACTAATGTGGTGAGGGGAGATTGTATTGATCAGACTAAGAGACATTCATGAGGCTGCAGCACAACAAAGGAACACATGATTTTAATTAGGTCTCAAGCAGATTTTGAAGTTGAAAGAAACGGCTTCTGTGGGTTTTATAACCTATTTTCTAGTGAAAGAATTCAGAGGTGCAGTTTTTGTTATCAACTGAATTTGTGCATTTCAGCATATGTGACTGAAAGGAATATGCCAGAGTCAGAGGTCTAAATTGTCTACAAAATAATAATAATTATAATAATAAAATACTACAAATAAGTAATAATAATATAAAATAAATTAACTATTAATTATTATGTTCTGATATGCTATTTGAGTTACTATAGAGATGACAGTTATGCTCAAATGCTTTTAAATATACTGTAATAGATTTACCTATTACAAAACCATAGTAGATTTACCTATTACAAAACCTTTTGCTATGGATTCTACCTGGACGACTGAGGGATTCTACACACTGCAATTTCCCCATTGTGGGACAAATAAAGGATTATCTTATCTTATCTTATCTTATATTACAAAACCTTCTCTTTTATAAAATCTCAGTTACTTTTTTGTTCATTTAAAAGGGACCATGTGCATTAGTCCATACATGTAGCCATTAGATGCCATCCACTTCATTTTCTTCCGCTTATCCAGGCTGGTTGTGGGGCAGCTTTCTGTTTTTGAATCGACTTGATTTGAAGTGTCTCCAAACTATTTTAATTTCCCGTGCAAATGTAATTCACTTACATAATTAAAGTGACAGTGTCACATGACACCCTTTGTTACCTCCTCAAAAACACACCTAGACTTGTGTTTTGTTTCATTCACTCATGTTTAAATAACCCTTTATTAATAATCTGTCTACATCTCCAAAGCTCAAAATGCTCTGTTCCACCTTGTGATGTCATGAAGCGGTAGTTTTCAAGTGAACAGCTCCTTTTACCTTTTGTCCAGTAGAGATTGGCAATTCCAGAGCTGAAATCCGAATGATTCTAATCAATGTAGAGTTTAAAAACACACTGGAGGATTTCCTGTATTACCACATGACATCACAAGGTGGAACAGACTGTTTTCTGTTTGAGAGAAGAACTCAACCTAAATATGCAGGGTTTGTGTGTTAATGAAACAAAACAAATTATATATAATAATTATAAAAACATTATAACATAGATCAGAACATAAACGTATGTCTTTTAAAAACACATTGATCTGAACCGTTACCAAACAATTTAATTTCCCTTGCAAATGTAATTACTATTCACTTACATAATTACAGTAATCATCTTTTTTGTCACATGACCACGCCTAACCCCGCCTATTCTTTAAAACCCTGCCTCCTGATTGGCTGTCTGACCTGTCCATCACTCCGTGTTTCCTCTCCGGGCAGCTGTCAGATTCAACCCTTTTCATCTGCAAAACACGGCTTTTCCCCCGAGCTAAGATGATCCACACAGACTTGACAGCGTTTGGACAATGACAGTGACATAAATCCAATCGGTAAGCACTGCAAAATGTGTAGACATAATGAAAAATGCCGATGCTGATGCCAGATGTGTACGCGGAAGCCGTTAGCCGTCATGTTTTTAGCATGTAGCTCACCTTGCTAGCCCAATCAGCTGGAGGTGACAATAGCTGATTTTGCGCGGCGTTTAATGAGCGTTTATGCGGATTTATCATCGTTTTTGTATGGAAAATGGACAAACTAATGGTGATTTCACTGTGCTCAACATCGTGGGGGGTAGCCATGCAAATCTTTTCTAGTTATTAATTATTTATAGCGAGATTTTCCAGGCTTTAACTTCAATACTATGAAATACCAGGAATGCATGCGATTTTCTTCCATGTAGTTTACTGTACAAAATAGGGTTTATGTTTTACATTTGATTTCAATATATTTCATTTTTTAATAATGAAACAGCATGCTAATTAAAGTTGGTGACATAAATAGGCAGTTTTGTTTTGTATTATTATGATTAATTTTTTTTATGTTTTTTTTATTTATTATTATTATTAATGACATTTGCATTATTGTTGGCTACTGTCTGGTGCTCAGTTTAACCTTTTAGTGGTTTTAACAGATGCCTATATTTAGATATTGGGACAAGAAGCTTATAATTTTTACAAATATCAGAATAAACTTGCCAAAACTGTTTGCTGTAACCGGATTCAGTCACCCTACCAAAAAACAAAACAAAACAAAAACAAAACATAAAGCCTCAAAACAATTCCTTTATACATCGAATCCAGTCCAACTTTATTTATATAGCACATTTTACCAACACAAAGTCTCCAAAGTGCTGCACAATATAAATTAACACATTAAATAAAATAAAGCATAAAATAAATAAATAAGAAAGTCAATAAAAAAACATAAAAAAAAAAATACTAAAAATAACAAATAAAGTCAATAAAAGACTGTCAGGACCACACAATTCTCACGCCATGTTAAAAGCCAGTGAGTAAAAGTGTGTTTTTAAACGAGACTTAAAAGAATCGACTGAAGGGGCGGTCTTAATGGGAGGGGGGAAAGCGTTCCAGAGTTTGGGGCCAACCACAGAAAAGGCCCGGTTACCCAGGCTTATGAGTCTCATTTTTGGAACGATAAGTTGGAGCTGGCCCTCAGACCTCAGAGTGCACGGTGGAGTGTAGGGAACAATGTGGTCTGTATACATTGCCTTTAGTTTACAATATGCCTTAAGGCTGGATGATTTTGGTTATATGGTTAGATCTAAACCTGGACTTTATCAAACCTAAATGTGAGTTACATTAGATTATATATGCTGTCAAAGATGATTAAAAAGAGGACAACAACATTTATTTCTCAATAGAACAAACATTAAAACTGCAGTGGACCCTGCATACCACCAGAAGCAGCCCGTATATCACCAGTGGTATACACGTACTCCAGAAACACTGATCTGAATAACTGCAGCCTTTGCGACTCAAATTGCTATTTCGATTCAGTTGTGATATATAATGCAGTATTCCGTGTGCTTCCTCTTCTAGACCTGCAGATTCTCCGGCCCTGTCCAGTGTGCTCCGGTCGCCATGGAGATGGTAAACAGCTACGTATTGATCCATGGGAAAAACATCTCCCACAGCTCTTTGGGCGGGTCTGCGGCTGGACCACAGATGTCTATAGACAAACTGTTTCCTGCTCTCCTGGAGTGCTTCGGCATCATCATGTGTGGATACATCGCTGGGAGGTATAAACGGGTGGAAAGAAACTATACACAAAAAAATACTTGCGTTAGTGTAATTGAGTATATCTTTGGTGGTAATTATACTTTTTTGAGTAGATTTTTAAACCTACTTTTACTCAAGTATAATTCTAGCCATGTAATTGTAATTTGTTACATATAAAACCATAGGAACACAAGTCCCAGTTGTCCCAAAAATACAACTGTCTCACTAGTCCAGGAGTCTCCAACCTTTTTTCTCCCGTGAGCTCCAAAATGAAAATGCCAGAGACCTACAAGTTTTAGCGGTTGCAAGAAATTGAGTGAATATCAGAGCCATGGCCTTTGATGGGTACAGTTAGATGCTTCTAAAACCATTCTCCTTTTACTTTGCAGGACTGACATCATCACAGAGACCCAAGCGAAGGGTCTGGGTAACTTCGTGTCTAAGTTTGCTCTCCCGGCGCTGCTCTTTAAAAACATGGTGTTGCTGGACTTTGGGGATGTCATTTGGGCATTTCTGTGGAGCGTGCTGGTGGCAAAGGTAAGTGAGCAAATAGTATTTTTCATTTTCATCATTGGTGCAGTGGATCTTTGACTTAGTGCTTCAAGTGCATTCTGTTGTTGTACCTATAAATCTGTATCTGTAAAACCGGAATACTAAACTGTTTCGGTGTGCTTCCTCATACACAGGTGACAGTATTTGTGCTGGTGTGTGTGCTCACTCTGATGGTGGCCAGCCCCGAGAGCAGGTACAGCAAGGCCGGTCTTTATGCCATCTTTGCCACTCAGAGCAACGACTTTGCTCTGGGATACCCCATAGGTGAGGCCCACTGTCTTATTTTTATCCCATTATAAGATACATTTTTTGCAATGCTTCATGCCACATTATTTAAACCTTTAAAAGAAACAGTCACAATAAAAAGAATTGTCAACCATTAAGAGGACGTACTTTCAGGTGGAGAAAAAGGCTGAGATCTTTTGATGATACTGAACACTTCTTCTTTCTGTGTGATTGTGTGTGTGCAGTGGAGGCCCTGTACCGGACCACATACCCAGAGTACCTGCAGTACATTTACCTGGTGGCCCCCGTGTCCCTCATGATCCTGAACCCCATCGGCTTTGCTCTGTGTGAGATCCAGAGGTGGAGACAGGCCAGCCACCCCGAGCGCAGCACTTTAGCCATCGTAGCCGTCGTCATTCTTCAGGTACTATTTTTATAATCCCATCTACACTGCAAAAATATGGTTATACCATTTTACCATTATTAGATCACACAAGCTTCCATCTGACAGAGATTCATAATTTTCTTGAAATTTTAATTTAGCTCACTAAAAAAAAAAAAAAAAAAAGAAAATCCACAAAAAACATACGTCTATGATTTTTGGACCAAATCTGTCACAAAAAAATATTAGATTACATTTTGTTATTTGTTAGTTTTATATACCCATGCCTATACTATAAAATCATATTCTGGAATGTGGTGAAAGCAGTCAATAATAGCTTCTCCAAATTATTTTTTACTCCTACTTTAACAATTTCTTGGACTACTACTTTCAGTTCAAAAGTACAATGTATGGCTACTCTTCCCAGTCTGTCTATAATACTACAATACTATAATAGTATAATTGTGTCTGTGCTCAGGTGTTGAAAAACCCCATAGTGTTCATGGTGATGGTGGGGATCGTGTCTCACTTTGCTCTGGGGCAGCGGATCCCCTCTGTGCTCTCAGAGTTCATCGATGGACTCGCCAACTCTTTTGGAGGAGCGGCCCTGTTCTACCTCGGACTCTCTATGGTCAGTTTGCCTTTGGGTCACTTAAATGGAAGAATACATAATAGATACTAGAGATAAATGATATATCAGGAAGAAATTTGAACTTTTTAGAATATCGACTATTGGCCTTATATTTTGTTTTGGACAATTTGCTGCCTAAAATATACATACAAAGCTTTATATTAACACTTTACTATGAAGAGATAGCTGCACAAAACGTGACTACACAGCTCCATTATTGGTTTGTGGTAAAAAAGAGCTTGGGGGGAGTTTGTAATAAATTTCAGTGACATAATTTGGGGAATATCGGTAGAGCTTATCTTATATATTCTAAACAATCAGTATCGGCATCAGCCATGAAACAACCCATATCAGTCGATCTCTACTAGATACTAGATGCAAAGTATCAGTTGTAACAATGCATCTTAGTCTCGTCCAGAAATATGGACTTCTTTTCTTTGCATTATCTAAAACTAAGTTTAGTATCAAAGTTTAGTTTGAAGTTTTAGTACAAACACCAGTACTCTTAAAATATCTGAAAATATTCACTTGATATTAAAATGTCTGAATTGTAAACACTGCATTGTTGATTTCCTTTGGTAATCACAAAGTTATATCCTGACCTAATTTTTTTTTTTTTTTTGCTTCTGCCTTGACATCTTTCCTGCAAATTTTGTTCACTGCAAATTTTACACTCTGAATTTTGACTGTTGAATTTGAGTGCTTGAAAATATTTGTACTGGATATTTAAAAGGTGATTTTAACTTTGAAAATGTACAACATTTCATCACCTGCCATTCAGAATAAAAATAATTCAAACATGTTTTTTCAGAGTTAAAAAATTCAAAGTGAGAAATTCAGCAGCGTTTAAAATTCAGAATCTAATGGAACAAATTATCTTCCGTACTTTTTTGTCTTGTATTTTCAGGTCGGCCAACTTAGAAAACTGACTCGGGACACTGGAGTCGCTTTGATCCTTTTAATTACAGCCAAACTGTGAGTAAAAACACAGATTTACTAGGGATGAAATGAACCACAATTTTTATGAGACATGTCACAAGATTTGGTCCATGAGAATGGACAAGACAAGATTTTGATATAATTTTTAATAAATAAACTGTGCCATTAATTTCACAGTTTTGACTGCAGTTTTTCATTTATTTAATTTTATAGTTGCTGTCATTGTAGCACAGCTTGTTGGTATTATAGCTTCTAAAGAGGAGTTGATCAGCAAAGTTAACTATCCTTTTTTTTTTTAATCTAAGGCAAATGTAAAAATATGAGGAAAAAAAAATCACAAGATCATTTTCCTCATATGCGCACAATCTTTTGGCAATTTTATCTCACGAGATCTTGCCCCATCCCTAATATTTACCTAACAAATAAAAAAAATAATTATCATTAAAGCTCCTAGTCCATGAAGTCTTCTGTATGTGTTCCAGTCTGGTGATGCCTCTGGTGTGTAAGGACATGGTGGAGATCCTGGATGTTGGAGTCAACAGCAGCAGTCCGAACCACACCAGTCTGTCCAACTTTGCCTTTCTGTATGGAGTTTTCCCCACAGCCCCCAGTGTGGCCATCTACGCAGCCCACTACAACATGGAGCTGGAAGTGGTATGTTATACTTACATACTGTAGAAAGTTACTATGAATTATATTGGATTCTATAGCTCCTGTGTGACCGCCAGAAATAGAATAGGAAGTGTCTTATGTATGAAAACAAAGCAGTCCCCATAAACACTGTGGCAATGCAAGAGCACAGTTGGTACACAGAATAATTCAAAGTGCTTTACAGAATAAGAAAAACATTATAATCACAATACAAGCTGTGTGTGTGTGTGTGTGTGTGTGTGTGTGTGTGTGTGTGTGTGTGTGTGTGTGTGTGTGTGTGTGTGTGTGTGTGTGTGTGTGTGTGTGTGCGTGCGCGCTCCTCATGTGTGGTGTCAGTGTGATTGAGCTGCTCTGTCATATTGTAACCACCAAACATCAGCAACGCTACAGTAACAGCCGATAAAACAGAGTGTCAGGGGCAGACGGCGTGACGAACACAGAGACGCAACATACAAACTCAGGAAATAGCTAAATAATTATTACTCATCTCTTGTAAAGTTGTACATTTAAACCGCAGCATCTTATCCACATTATTCATAGAATTTGTCTTCCACAAATAATAACACTCAGTCCAAAAAAACCACAGCTGTTAATGCAGTTTGAAGCGTTCCTTAAAAAGTAAAAAGGTGAGTAGCTCCTCACGTTTGTCTTTTTACATCCACACAGCGCACGGATCAGGTGAGGCTGCAGATTAGCAATAGTGACTCTACTTCCTGTGGACTTTATCGCCAGTCTTTTATGCTTTCAAAATCATGTATCTGAAGTTTTGCACCACATTTCACAAATAATAATAACACA
The DNA here is from genome assembly GCA_029959045.1 of Taenioides sp. WSHXM2023. Taxonomy (NCBI): domain Eukaryota; kingdom Metazoa; phylum Chordata; class Actinopteri; order Gobiiformes; family Gobiidae; genus Taenioides; species Taenioides sp. WSHXM2023. The sequence continues at coordinate 30,024,459 of CM057094.1, read as the reverse complement.
GTTTTGACTTGTATCTAAACTAGAAGTGCAATGCTCTGATCTTTTTAACACTCACTGCGAGTTTTACTGTAAGCAAGAAACAGTTGACACAATCGCGCTCACAACTGTGTAGCCTGTGGAACGTAGCCGTATCCCGCTGCAGTCTTTGCGATCTGAGATTTTAAGTCTCATACGATTCTCCTTGTGTCTGTGCTGAGCGCGTTTTGTCGCATGTTTAAAAATCATTTTAAGACTGAAAAATCCTGTAGTGTGTGGCGGCCTTAACTTGTATTTTGAGTGAGTTGTAGTTGGTCACATAGAGTTATCTGTATTGTCCTCTATTTGAGGTTTGAGTAGTCAGAAAATTGCAGTTCATCACTTATCCCCAAGCATACCTCAGTACTTCCTGCAGTTTTTTTATTTACCCTTTTTTCTGGACAATACACATCACATAGCCATTTTTCACAAATTAAATAGAGGTTTGAAGGGGATTTAGATGCATTTGTTCCTGTACATCTTTCCTGGGAATATACACATCTTCAGTACTTTATGAAGATGTAAGTCTGGTCATCGGTGATTTCAGATGGCTGTGATTGACAGGTGGATTAGCCAATCAGAGACACGCATCATTCGTCCATATCAAAACAAATATGGCTGCAAAATGGGGAAAGAAGAAGGGAAAGAAATCTCACAGGAGTCTAAAAAAACACCGCAAATTTCTGCAAAATCAATGAGTAAAGCACTAAATTTACTACGTTTACGTTTGTCCAGGTGACCTCAGGCATGGTGATCAGCACGTTCCTCTCCGCTCCCATCATGTACGTGTCGGCATGGTTACTGACGATCCCTCTGATGGACCCCACCCCCCTCATCACAGAGCTGCAGAACGTCAGCTTCAACATCAGCGTCATCTGTCTCCTCGCTCTGGTCAGGGAGAGCCCTTGTCTTTACAAATCTATACTACAGTATACTACTGTACAGTACTTACTTCATATATGAGCTTGTACTGAGATATGCCTTCTCTCTCTCTGTGCAGGTGTGGACCATAGCTGTGATGCTTCTGAACAGGAAGTTCAACAGACTTCCTCATGTTTTTGCCCTGAATCTGTTCTTGGCTCAGGTCAGAAACATCATATTAGATCATCTTAGCTATTAGTTTACAATATACTGAAGCTTGTAGGGTTGTGAAAAGAGTTAAAATATGATACTTGAACTAAATACTGCTAACAAGTATTGCCACTGAACAAAATAAATAAGACATACATTTAGCTTTCGTAATAGTTTTAGAATGATCTTGATAAGAACACTTATTACATTCTACTGTCTAAAAAGGAGCATTTTCTGTTTTTCTGTTCTGAAACTATCTGCAGAAACAATATTTAGCTTCAGAAAATACTGTGCGTACTAAACTGTTCCAATTCCATTTAATAGAAAAGGTAGCAGTAAGTCTAGCCTGGGAAGGGGATGTGGCCTCTGTGTCACCTGTACTGTCACTGTAACCTCCTCTCCTGTCCACAGTTCCTGGTGTGTGTGAGTATGATTCTGTGGAACTTCCTGGTCAAACAGGAGGAGAACCTGGTGGGCAAAGTCATCACCTTCACGTTGCTGTATGGCTCATTATACAGCACTTACATCTGGACTGGTCAGTCTCTGCAGTACAGGCATAAAAGTGGTGAATATGTCTAACATGTGCGACATTGTGGTTTCAGGTCTGATCCCTCTGTGCTTGGCTCTCACAAACAGAGATGACCTCCTGAGGCTGAGGCCAGGGGTCTTCATGGTCCTCGGCTGGGGGTAAGTCTGCCCCAAAAACAGAACTACCGTATTTTCCGGACTATAAGCCGCTACTTTTTTCTCACACTTTGAACCCTGCGGCTTATACACCGATGCGGCTAATATATGGACGGATTATTCGTCTATGAACACAGCGGATGCGCGCGCAGCTTGAGTGCAGAAAGCGCCGCTGTCTGTGCGGTGAACATGGGTTAGGGTTAGTTAGAACACTCGCTAGCGCTGTTGTCAGCACTAAAACAGTTTATCGCTGCGTGATAAAATAAGTTCTGCTGCTAAATGAACATTAGTGAGTGGGATACGTCTTAATGACCCTTATGTGTTAAATGCAGGTGAGGCTTAAATGACGAGACGAAACGTCTCAAACTTCAGTAGCTGGACATCCACTCATACATGATCGATACAACTAACCCCGACCCCCGGGAGAGCCTGAAATCCTGTTGAAATCCTACAAGACACTGACATGATACAAGACAGGACAGCGGCTCTTTCTGCTCGAGACATGCGCAGTAGAGCGCCAGAGCGACTCTCGCGTGTGACGAACTGACTCAATGCAAAAAGACGACAAAAGCTTTAGAGGCAATACAAGCAGATGCTCGGAACTTGAAAACTTCTTGAAGACGTGGACACCTGCGGCTTATAGACAGGTGCGGCCTATATATGTACAAAAATAAAATTCTTTGAAAATTTAGTTGATGCGGCTTATATTCAGGTGCGCTCAATAGTCCGGAAAATACGGTAGTTCATTTTAAACAGTTTGCAGTGATCCTGAGTTATTCCTCACTTTACCTTATGCATTCTGAGTATCCTAATTATTCACCACGATGAGTTTATAAGCGCTTTTCACAAGAGACCAGTGCAGAGTTTTATCGGGACAGTAAAACTAACATCAACTAGCATGCTAACACACACTTCCTGATTATCTGACAATAAAATGCTTCATAATTAGATGCAGTCAGCACAGAGGACAGATTTTGACCTCAAGAGCAGCTTATACAATATATCTGTACTTCTAGAAGTAAACAAGAAGTTTGCTCAAATACATGGGAAAAAGGGCCTTTAACTCACTTAGATCCTGATCCTCTGTTGTCCTTCATTGGAGACGTGAGTGCTCAGAAAATTTCAGTTCCCCCCTACCCCCTATGTGCAGTGAAATGCTACTATGAAGAGACTAATGATCTATGTATATGTATGTTTGTACCTACCTTCTAACTACCAGAAGGAAAGCATAATGTTTTAATGATGATGATGTCAATCCAAATGTAACTGGTGTGTTTGTTTGGCAGAGTACCTTTTCTTATGGTGGGATGTCTTCTGCTTGTGGGAGAAAGAACAGACTCCATAGACTCTGCCTTCTTCTACGGCAAAGCTCAGGTTAGTTAGATTTCCTGAACCTACAAAACCTAAAAACTATATCCACAAAGCACACACACACCCCCCCCGCACACACGCACGCGCGTACGTGTACGCGCACGCGCACGGGCACGCACACACACGCACACGCACACACACGTACGCGCACACGCACACGCACACACACACACACACACGGGTAAACACACGTACTGGTGGTATGTGAATACAGTTTCCTCTGCAGTTCAAATAATTGTCAAATTTACAGGCTATTTAATCCACATTTTTGTCCTTTTTCGGGCTTGTCTTTGTTCAAGGTTGGCACAGAAGAAGTGTAGTCCTATTACAGAGCTGTTTTTTTTTGCCATGCCAACATTGCATTTTAGGCCTATAATGTTTTTAGAATTTTTTACCATTTAACTTTGGCCAAATTATTAAATCTCTACTAAAACAGCAACCTCAAGCTTTCAATCCATGGCTCAGATTCTTAGAAAGTAAGTTATAAAGAACCACTTAATGCCATAATATAATATGCATGTTCTGTATATCTTTGTCCTTTGTAGATCATCTGTAGTGCAGTTGTATTAGCCGTCAGTCTCCTGCTGGGGGCGCTCTCTCTGATGGGGCTGAGCCAGGGCAGCCGGGAGCAGAGCGGGTATGAGGCTTTGGGTAGAGCCGCTGTCACCGGCCTCACAGACGACCTGCAGCCCCCTGGAGGAGGGGAGGAGCAACAGCAACAGCCCCCCCTGCTGGTCAGCTCCCCCTCTGCCTTCAGCATTAACTCAGGTACTCTATGGATTTGTGATTTTGTATCATTGCTGTATATGTCCTTCTGATTGTCATTTAGCAAATTAGCAAATAAATAAATTATAGCAATATAAATAATAATTGTTTTTTTTGTTTAATTCCAGACATGCAGAATGGCTCTCCACCTCAGTCCATACCTGACATGATTGCCAGCACCCAAAGAGAACGCAACCACCTGGGTAAATAAGTAATCTCAATGAAATATTTTGTATTGATTTCATTGATTATGGTTTTAAGAACACTTCTCTGGATTATGCATGTGGCCACTACAAAGCTGGAAATGACCTTGTACATAGGCCTGTCACACTAACAAATTTTGAAGCACGATATATTGCTACAGAGAAATGTTGCAATAAACAATAATATTAAAACTACTTTATGCCACTGACACACAGCAGGATAATCCCAGTCAAACTTTCTAAATAGAAAGTAACATTAAAAGGCCTAAGCTGCAAACAATACATGGCAGAATGAACAGATAATTAGCCATAGAAGTTAGTTATTCTACTCTGTACAGCTCAAATCTTATTACATAAAAATGGCAAAAATCTTCCCACTATTGCAAAGAAAAAGTACCCAATATTAAATAAATATTTAGCCCCAGATATTGTTCCAGCTTTCATATATTGAATGCTAAGTCGATATTGTAATGATCATAACAGGCCTAGTTGTACGTGTGTTGCTCCGTTGCCCCAGACACTCTCTCTGAATGATTGACAGCTGAACCACCGCGCTGAGCCACCACTGTGTTAAGATAAAATCTTTATATTTTATGGTGGTCAATTATGCAACATAAGGTTGTGTGTGGCTGATGTAAAAGAAGAAGAGCATAGGAGAACAGACGTGAATGAAGAACACACTAGAACACTACACTTGAACACAACATATGAAACCCTCAGATGCACTTATTGTTACGCTAAAACTCCACATAGAAGACACATAGAGGCTTCTGTCCATCCTCTGTGTTCTGTCTGTATTTTGGTCCGTCTCCTCAGAACATGTAAAATCTTGGCAACGGAGCTGTACATGAGCTGTCCACTGGGGGCAGTAGTGAACACAGCTCAGTGGAACAGTGGAAACAAACTGCAAAACAAAAAATGAATGCTTCTCTCACAACAGATGTGATCTAAAACCTGCAGTGTTTGTTTATTTGTTGTTCTATTTTGTCCTTTTTGGTCAATTCTCAAACTGACCTTTAGCGCCCTCTGGTGATTTTTCTAATGTCAACAGACTCGACATTAGAAACGTTTGGAAGTATAAAAGCAGTGATGGTTACTACTCTTGGAACGCACACAGTCTGTTGTAAAGTCACCAAATTACATTTACAGAATAGATTTTCAGCGTCCAGTGAAGTTCTCTCTCTCTTCTTCAGATGATGGAGCCCAGTCTGATGGTCCTCCTCTGTCCGAGCAGCCCCTCAACCTGCCTCCTCCTGGTCCTCCTCCAGATGAGAAGCAGACGCTCAGACATGTGCTGCTCTGTCTGCTGCTCAGCGTTAGCCTGCTAGCAGTAAGAACTACTTTGACCATGCTAACATAAACTACAAGAATCTAATTCCTACATTCTCTCACCTGTCTGTTACTGTCAGCCAATCACAGCTGCTGCCTTTGCCACTCAACCAATCAGCTCTCAAGGCAGTCATATTATTATACTCAAGACTTCGTGCTTTTAGCTACAGCCCTCCTTTTCTCATTCTCCACCACAGCAACAGAACCATCAGCCTCCTCAGCCTCTCCATCTCCTCCTTTTTATTTTCTCCAACAATTCCATCAACTGTTCAAAGCACCTCTTTTACTTAAAGGTGTTGTACCTGATTTTTATTGTCTTTTACACATGGAAAACAGAACTAGTTCATTTTAAACTTTTTGCAGTGGTCCAAAGTTATTCTTCACTTACCTTATGCGTTCAGAGCATCCTAATTATTCACCGCAATGAGTTTGTAAGCACTTTTCTTAACTTTCAGAGACCAGAAGAGAGTTTTGCAGTCATGGTAATGCTAACAACTAGCAGTGTACCAGCCGTATTTCCTGGTTCACAGCAATTAAAAATGCACACACTGGTCTCATTTATACCCTAAGAACTGCCTTTACAATATATCTGTATTGGGGCAAGACACATTTTACTTTTACACCAAATCAAGTACAGCCCCTTTAAGTCTGTCCTGGTTGAAATATTTGATAGAAAACATTATAATCTGTGGACTGTATGGGTCTAATATAAACTCTGTATTTAGAACCTGTCCAGCTGTATGTGGTGGCTTCTGAACAGAGATCCAGGCCGACTGTACCTGGAGCTGCAGTTTTTCTGTGCTGTGGCCAACTATGGACAGGTAACACTCTGTGTGCTACTGTGGTATACGTATATTACTATTACTATAGGTCAGAAAAATCTATACATGTCTCTATATTATCCATCCATCCATCCATTTTCTTCCGCTTACCCGGGGCCGGGTCGCGGGGGCAACAGTCTAAGCAGGGACTCACAGACTTCCTTCACCCCAGACACTTCCTCCAGCTCCTCCAGGGGGGACCCCAAGGCGTTCCCAGGCCAGCCGAGAGACATAGTCCCTCCAGCGTGTCCTGGGTCTTCCCCGGGGCCTCCTCCCGGTGGGACATGCCCGGAACACCTCCCGAGGGAGGTGTCCAGGAGGCATCCGGAACAGATGCCCAAGCCACCTCAGCTGGCTCCTCTCGACGTGGAGGAGCAGCGGCTCTACTCCAAGCCCCTCCCGTGTGACTGAGCTCCTCACCCTATCTCTAAGGGTGCGCCCAGCCACTCTACGGAGGAAACTAATTTCGGCCGCTTGTATCCGCGATTTTGTCCTTTCGGTCATTACCCAAAGCTCATGACCATAGGTGAGGGTAGGAATGTAGATTGACCGGTAAATTGAGAGCTTTGCTTTTTGGCTCAGCTCCCTCTTCACCACAACGGTCCGGTACAGCGACCGCATCACTGCCGACGCTGCACCAATCCGCCTGTCAATCTCACGCTCCATCCTCCCCTCACTCGTGAACAAGACCCCGAGATACTTGAACTCCTCCACTTGAGGCAAGGACTCTCCACCCACCCGCAGAGGGCAAGCCACCTTTTTCCGGTCGAGAACCATGGCCTCAGACTTGGAGGAGCTGATCTTCATCCCAGCCGCTTCGCACTTGGCTGCAAACCGCCCCAGTGCACACTGGAGGTCCCGGTTCGATGAAGCCATCAGGACAACATCATCTGCAAACAGCAGAGATGAGATCCTGTGGTCCCCAAACCGGATCCCCTCCGGCCCCTGACTGCGCCTAGAAATTCTGTCCATAAATACAATGAACAGAACCTGTGACAAAGGGCAGCCCTGGCGGAGTCCAACATGCACCGGAAACAGGTCCGACTTACTACCGGCAATGCGAACACAGCTCCTGCTTCGGTCATACAGGGACCGAACAGCCCTTAACAAAGAGCCCCGGACACCATACTCCCAGAGCACTCCCCACAGGACCCCACGAGGGACACGGTCGAATGCCTTCTCCAGATCCACAAAGCACATGTGGACTGGTTGGGCAAACTCCCATGAACCCTCGAGCACCCGATGGAGAGTATAGAGCTGGTCCAGTGTTCCGCGGCCGGAACGAAAAACACACTGCTCCTCCTGGATCCGAGGTTCGACCATCGGCCGGATTCTCCTCTCCAGTACCCTGGAATAGACCTTACTGGGGAGGCTGAGGAGTGTGATTCCCCAATAGTTGGAACACACCCTCCGGTCCCCCTTCTTAAACAGAGGGACCACCACCCCGGTCTGCCAGTCCAGAGGCACTGTCCCCAACCGCCACGTGATGTTGCAGAGATGTGTCAGCCAAGACAGCCCCACAACATCCAGAGACTTAAGATACTCGGGACGGATCTCATCCACCCCTGGAGCCTTGCCACCGAGGAGCTTGCCAACCACCTCAGTGACTTCAGCCAGGATGATGGACGAGTCCGCCTCCAAGTCCCCAGCCCCTGCTTCCTCCTCAGAAGACGTGACGGTGGGGTTGAGGAGATCCTCAAAGTATTCCTTCCACCGTCCGACAACATCCCCAGTTGAGCTCAACAGCTCTCCACCCGCACTGTAAACAGTGTTGGTGAAACACTGCTTCCCCCTCCTGACGCCCCGGACAGTTTGCCAGAATTTCCTTGAGGCTGTCCGATAGTCCTCCTCCATGGCCTCTCCGAACTCCTCCCAGCCCCGAGTTTTTGCCTCTGCGACTGCCCGGGCTGCAGCATGCTTGGCCCGCCGGTACCGTCAGCTGCCTCAGGAGTCCCATGAGCCAACAAGGCCCGATAAGACTCCTTCTTCAGCCTGACAGCATCCCTTACTTCCGGTGTCCACCTCCGGGTTCGGGGATTGCCGCCGCGACAGGCACCACAGACCTTACGACCACAGCTACGAGCAGCTGCATCGACAATAGAGGCCGAGAACAGAGCCCACTCGGACTCCATGTCCTCAGCCTCCCGGAGGTGTGAGTTGAAGGTCCCCCTGACAGAGGGCTCTGCCAGACGTTCCCAACAGACCCTCACAATACGCTTGGGCCTGCCAGGTCTTTCCGGCTTCCTCCCCCGCCAGCGAACCCAATTCACAACCAGGTGGTGATCAGTTGACAGCTCTGCCCCTCTCTTCACCTGAGTGTCAAAGACACGCGGCCGGAGGTCAGATGACACGACAACAAAGTCGATCATCGACCTCCGGCCTAGGGTGTCCTGGTGCCATGTGCACTGATGGACACCCTTGTGCTCGAACATGGTGTTCATTATGGACAAACCGTGGCTAGCACAGAAGTCCAGTAAAAGAACACCGCTCGGGTTCAGATCAGGGAGGCCGTTCCTCCCAATCACCCCTCTCCAGGTGTCACTGTCGTTGCCCATGTGGGTGTTGAAGTCCCCCTAGTAGAACAACGGAGTCCCTGGTCGGTGCACTGTCCAGTACCCCTCCCAGAGACTCCAAGAAGGCCGGGTACTCTGCACTGCTGCTTGGCCCGTAGGCCGACACAACAGTGAGAGACCTGTCCCTGACCCGAAGGCGCAGGTACGCGACCCTCTCGTTCACCGGGGTGAACTCCAACACACAGCGGCTGAGCTGTGGGGCAATGAGCAGGCCCACACCAGCCCGCCGCCGCTCCCTGCGTGCAACGCCAGAGAAATGGAGAGTCCAGCCCCCCTCAAGGAGTTGGGTTCCAGAGCCCAAGCTGTGCGTGGAGGTGAGGCCGACTATATCTAGTCAGTAACGCTCAACCTCCCGCACGAACCCGGGCTCCTTCCCCCCCCAGTGAGGTGACATTCCATGTCTCCAGAGCTAGTCTCCATGTCCGGAGATCCAGTCGTAGAGGCCCCTGCCTTCGACTGCCGCCCAGATCTCTCTGCACCGGCCCCCTATGGATCCTCCCGCGGGTGGTGGGTCCACGGGAGGACGACCCCACGTCGCTCCTTCGGGCTGTGCCCGGCCGGGCTCCGTGTCTCTATATTATTTATTCCTATTTCTGTTTCAGGGTTTTCTGTCATTTGGGATCTTTGGCCTGGACAGACACCTCATCATTCTCCCATTCAAAAAGAGGTACTACACTACCAGTCACAGCCTCTCATTTTCTCATTCAATGTTTTTTGTCTTTGTTTACTATTTAGCACATTGTATACATATGTAAAATATCAAATAAGTGAGAGGTGTGAGATTATGTCGCAAAGATTTAAGATTCTGTTGAAGTATGTGTAGAATCCCTCAGTCGTCCAGGTAGAATCCATGGCAAAAGGACAAATTCAATTTGTCAACTGGACAAAAGTTTATTTGGTCGAATACATTTCGCAGCTCATCCAAGCTGCTTCTTCAGTTCTCCAGAACTTGCTCCATGGAGATAGATACGTTGACCCTCCTCCAGGCCAAGTAAGAGTCAGGTTTGTGGAGATGCAAGCTTGCTCAGAGGAAAGAATGCATGTTTTTCAGTCCAATAAACACATCAGAAATTAAAACAAAAAAACACTTTTATTTATTTCTATTGTTTGGGTGAAACGTTGAACATGGAGCAGCTTTAATCAAGTCATAATTTGTACTTTTATTTGGATTCGACGTCTCAGCTGTACAAAGGTACTTCACAGTATGCATAAAGAAAATGATCCTACTGCACTCAGTGACTGCCATAGGACAGTGATTTAACTCAAAGAAGGTCCACGTGCACTCTTTAGAGTGTGTTACTGACATGAGTGCACCATCCATCTCACTTGAGACAGCCCGGTTATATGGAGCTCTGGGCCTCTACAGAACCCTTCACCCTTCACTATGTAAACACAGCTTTAATGGCCACTCTCACTGTAGTGTGCTGTAAAATGTGATTTATTGACACTGACTATGGTCATTGACTCCTTTTTAAAACAAACCCAGTAGTATAAATCTCCTATCTGTTGTATTTGCAGGCTGTTATCCTTATGGCATGGTCGGGACAGCTCAGAGCTGCCCTCTGCTGGTGTCCCTGAAGAGGTGCGGCTCACGTGCACTCAGTTTGTGCGTTACCACAAAGAGCAGTGTGTGCAGGACGTGGTGCACACCCGCAGGTACAGGAGGCTCTGCTTATACACACTCTTTACACACTCTAATGCTTTACTAACCTGTTCCTCTGCATGAGTCCCACTGGGCCTGTAGTATAGAGCTCTCATCTCCACACTGGAGGTGAGCAGCTGGACTCATACTCTGGGTCTTATAGGAGTGTATTGCGGTCAGCTCTTTATAAATACATTTCAGCTGTATGCATTTTAACAATGAAGCTCCAGTTTCACAAGATACAAGATCATGTTTTAAGTGATAGCTGTAATATATGCTCCTACGTAGTGATTTTTAAATAGCAATGTAGTAAGATCTGAGGCTGGAATGCCATTAGCCTCATATACACTTTATATCATATAGAGCAGTGATTCTCAAACTGGGGCTTGCACCCTGATTTCAAGATGTGATCTTTAAACTATGATACTTAATTGTAGCAACACTACTTTTCAACTGAAAACTGTGTGATTTAGTAAAATTAGCAAAGAATTTGATCAAACAACCGAATTAACTACACAATCAAACCTAATTTTAACTTCTATTTTGATGATATTTTGGGACCCTGGCCTGAATATTTGGGAAGTCCTGAATAGAGCTCCCTTGGGGTTAAATAAATAATGACATTGCCTTGTAAAAACATGTAAGAATCACGAAAAACAAGAAAATGCTGTCTGTGTATTGAAAAAAATGTTTTAAATTTTTAAAACATGACATTTCTATATACTGTGTAATATGATAAAATAGCTTGTATTGTAAAAGCGTTGTCAAAAGTATTGAAAATCAGATACTTATGGAAACTAAAACTAGTATCGAAACCAGATACTCATTTGAGCAGGTACTGATACTGAAAAAGTCACATAGGATAAAATGTGACCTTTCTTAACCCAGTTTCATCATGAGTTTTATCTTACTAGTGTAAGACCATAAGGTATAATAAACATACTATTATTTTGTGCTAATAATTACAATATTGTCTAAAAAAGAGATCATTTGGGTATAAAAATATGCACTAAGTATCAAATCTATTTTTTTGTATTGAAATCGAGTTTGAAATTTTATCATCATGCCTAACTAACTAACACTAACTGTAAACATAATTGTATGAAGTATTCTCTTAAATCTTTTCTATATTAAAATGTAAATGTATTTATACTTTACCGCAATACCATAGTCTCTAACACGCGCTTGGTTTCACGCTTTGGAATAACCCTCTGCTTCTTCTGCTCTTGTGGCTGGCCTCCTCCCCTCCTCTCCCTCCTCTCCCTCCCCTCCTCCCCCGCTCTAGTGGCTCTGGGGAGAGTGTGACCGCTTCCACCGGTGAATCCTTCCTCTGATAATGACAGGTTAGCGCGCCCCCCGGTGGACACGGACGGAGACGCGCCCCAGACTGAGCCTCCACCCCAGCCCCCCCACCCCGACCTGGAGAGCCTGTTCCGGGGCAGCGACCTGGTGGAGTGGTTGATGGAGAGGGGTTTGTGTAGGGGGAGGGGAGAGGCGCAGATGTATGGAGAGTTTTTACACCAGGGAGGAGTGATAGAGCATGAAACTGGACAGTACAGCTTTAAGGACGAAGAGACGCTTTTGTATTATTTCAACAATGAGAGCCAGAGATGGACAGAAGCAGCTCAGGATCAGAGGTGGGTAGAGTAGCCAAAAAGTGTACTCAAGTACGACTAAAGTCACTTCAAAATAATATTACTCAAGTAGAAGTACAAAGTAGTAGTCCAAGAAATGACTCAAGTAAGAGTAACTTGAAGAGTAACTGACAGGACGTAACATCTGATTTATAATTCAAAGTTAAAGGTGCACTGTGTAACTTTATAGGTACAGGTCCAGAATGTGGTTGTGTCCATGGAGATATGCTAGGTGGATTGCATTCCCTGGAATGTACCACAGTATGGCATTAAACTAGTTTATTATTTAATTAAATTTTTACTATAAAGCAATACCTGGAAATATAGGCATTGTACTCTAAGTGGGCTCACTTCTCCACAAATCCGACTTCTAAATTGGCATGATGCTTGTCTCTGTGGAAATACAGTCCCTGACAAAAGTCTTGTCGCTTATCCATTTTGTAGAAACAAAAGCTTATAACCTGACTTTAAATTAATCGATTGGTTTTAGAAATGTCTCATATGAAAGCTAAAACCCTCCCAAATTATGCTCAATATACTAAAATAAATTTGCTTCACTGAAGAAAGATTGATCATTTAATGAACACAGAAAGGTCAGATTTTGGCAAGACAAAAGTCTTGTCGCCTACAGAAAATTGAACAAATAATTTACTTCAAATACAAAAATATGTTTCATAACGTCAGTGAATTAAGTAGTGGTGCTGTGAGATCCATATTTAATATCTTGTATGACTTCCATGAGCTTGAAGGACTGCATCCATGCGGTTCAACAATGATTCATACAATTTGTTGATGAAGTCATCAGGAATACAAAGAAAGCAGTCTTACATGCCTCCCAGAGTTCATCAAGATTCTTTGGTTTTGCCTTCCATGCTTCCTCTTTCATTCTACCCCAGACATGCTCAATGATGTTCATGTCTGGTGACTGGGCTGGCCAGTCCTGGAGCACCTTGATCTTCTTCGCCTTGAGGAACTTTGATGTAGAGATAGAAGTATGCGATGGAGCACCATCCTGCTGCAAAATTTGACCCCTTTTATGGTTGGGAATGTAAGAGGTAGCTAATACTTCTTGATATTTTAGGCTATTGATATTGCCTTCCACCCTGCAAATGTCTCGCACACCCCCATACTGGATGTAGCTCCAGACCATGATTTTTTCGCCACCAAACTTAACTGTTTTCTGGGTGAATCTTGGATCCATGCGGGCTCCAGTAGGTCTCCTGCAATAGTTGCGGCGGCTGTGATGTAATTCAACCAAGGATTCATCTGAGAAATCCACCTTCTGCCACTTTTCCAGTGTCCATCCTTTTAGCAGGCTGTGGGCCTTGGCAAATGCCACACGGTTTTTTAATTGCCTTTTGTTTAGTGCTGGTTTCTGTGCACTGATTCGACCATGGAGGCCATTTCGAGACAGAATTCTACAAACTGTTCTGGTTGACACAGGGACTTGAGGTGACCAGGCCTGGTGGAGCTCTGCTGCAGTGGAAAAGGGGCTGGCCTTGGATTTTCGAATCAACAAACGGTCCTCCCGAGCAGTTGTCTTGCGGGGTCTGCCGGACCTGGGCTTGTCAAAAACATCTCCAGTCTTTTCAGATCTTTTTCTTATTCTTTGTACTTGACGCTGAGACACATTGAAGGTGTCAGCCACCTCAGCAGTGGATCTGGTCTTCAGCCTCTTGATAATTAACGCTTTGGTCTCAGGGTGGATCTTAGGCATGTTGTCAGAGGTCAAGTTGCAGTTGATGTGAAGGTCTGGTGTGCTGGGGTTCTTTTTATACACACCCACTAATTGATTGATCAGTAACTGATCACAGGTGAGGCTGTAATCTAGGATTGGGTGCATCATATGACAAGGCGACAAGACTTTTGTCTTGCCAAAATCTGACCTTTCTGTGTTCATTAAATGATCAATCTTTCTTCAGTGAAGCAAATTTATTTTAGTATATTGAGCATAATTTGGGAGGGTTTTAGCTTTCATATGAGACATTTCTAAAACCAATCGATTAATTTAAAGTCAGGTTATAAGCTTTTGTTTCTACAAAATGGATAAGCGACAAGACTTTTGTCAGGGACTGTAGATAAGTTTAATATCATACTGTAAAAAAGAGGCAAAGAAACAACATCTTCATGGTGACGGACCCTCCACCCAGAAGGTTACACAGTGCACATTTAATATAATTTGAAGGACAAAACATTAAATAATACATAAAATCTGGTATTTTCAAAGGAAAGAAATTAGAAAAACAAAATCAGATCTGAAGGAGCTGCAAGAAACACAAATGTTCAAATCATTTCATATTGTTCACATTTACTCACAGTGGGAAGAGTAGCCAAAACATTTACTCAAGTTACTTCAATAAACATTTTACTTAAGTACCAGTAAAGGAATGCTGCTAGAAAAGTACTCTGAAAAGTACAATTTATTTTAAAATGTTACTCAAGTAAATGTAACTTTGACTGAGTACTACCCACCTCTGCTCAGGCTGCATGATGGAGCAAGAGGAAAAGGAAGAATATTTTTGTTATGTTGGGGCATTCAGGCTCTGTTCTGTTAAAGGAGCTGTACCTAATTTTTACTAAAAACATGAAAAACAGAACTAGAACTATTTTAAACGGTTTACAGTGGTCCAAAGTTATTTCTCACTTACTTTATGCATTCTGAGCATCCTAATTATTCACAGAGATAAGTTTATTACCTATAACCCTTTATAACCTCCTGATTATCGGACAGTAAAACACTTTATAATTAGATGCACATGACACAGCAGACTTATTTTGACCTCAAGAGCTGCTTATACAATATATCTGTTCTGGGCCGAGACAAATTTTGCTCAAATACATGGGAGAAAAATTTGGGTACAGGGCCTTTAAAATGCTGTCAAATCAGATATTTCATGTATACCCCTTAAAATCAGCAATTTTACGACTCAAATTAAGTTCAAGACATTTTAAAGTCCAAAGGTTTGTAATTTTAACCCACATAGCAGGTTAAAATCCTTAAAGGAGCACTGCGTAACTTTTTTCTACTACCTGTCTCTATGGAGATGTTATTGCTTTCTATCTATCTGTCAAGAATTTATTTAATTAAAGGTGTATATAATGCTAAAATATTACTGTGAATGGGATCGCCTCTCCACAGATTTGATTTGTAACTCTGCCTAATTACATGTTTTATTTTTCGCCATGGAAATACTAGATATATTTGAGGCCATGTTGTGGAACATTTCTGGCAAACCAATAACAACTCCATGGAAACAGGAACCCCAGAAAGTTCCACAGTGCCCCTTTATGCTATTTCAATATTTTATCTTACCGTTTGCCATAAGACCCTTTACAAGTTGCTGCGTTTTTGCGTACACTTTATTTTGTATAGTCTAAATAAGATGTAACAATACAACCAAAATGTGACAGATTTGTATTATTTTAATACATATTTTTTGTAACAACTTGGATAAAACAGTTATATATTATATTATTTGTTAAAATATTTATCAAAGTTAAGGACAGTGCTCACTACTTCCTTCTTCCGTCTTCTGAAATTTCAAGTTTTATTATTATTTTTGTAAATTAGCTTTTTTTTTTTTTAGTTTTATTGTTTTATTTATGTATTTTGCTTTATTTTACTAACAAGTATTTGTGTCATTTATGTTAAAGAGGGGGTATTATGCAAATTTGACCATGTTATAACGTTCCTTTATCAAAACCATGCCTGAAGAGGTTTTAGATATCATCCATGCATGTTTGAGTAATTTAGCGATCTCTCCCGAGCCCTATTCGAACCCTCCTTACAGTTAACAGTATGAGCTGGGAGAATGCAGAATATACAAAACAATACACCACAACTTCACAAACCTGATGCTATGTGTAGTAGTTTCATTCACGGGATGCACACCAATTGTGTTTGTGATAGTGCTCTGAAGGGGGAGTGACTTAGCATGGGAGCAAAGGGAGGGGACACTCAAAACAATAAAAGGTAAGATGGTGATCTAAATATGTTGTGTTAGCAGTTAATACCCCCTCTTTAAGAAGATTTAAAGTCTGCCTGCACCAACCTGAGCCTAAATCCTCTCATATTCTGGTAACGACAAATAGTTCATATTTCAAGCACTACCAGATACTGTTTCGAGAAGCCAAATGTTTTATGTTTTACTGTTTTTGAAATGATCTTGCACGAAAAAGACTGCATGACCTGAAGCAGTTCAAATGGCCGCTCGTCTGGCACACTTGCACTATAACACACATATACTGGAAATCTGGTCAAAATGCAGATAACATTTTGCTGCTGTTACGTTAAATGCTTATTACTGTTTTGTAAAACGGTTCATTATGAGTTCTGTTTTGGTGTAAATAAGCACAAGTGGCCTCTGCGTAATGGAGACCAGAGCACAGCAATGCATGTGCCTGAAAACTCCCAAATAATGTTCAAATGTGATGTTTAGTTTCATGTTTACAACAGCAGGGGGCAGTATGCTGTCTTTGTCGATGCTTTAAAGGTGCACTGTGTATGAGGCTACGTTCACACCATAGACTCTGTATATAAACGGACATGGGGGCACTTTTGGCTCCATCGACTTTGGCTTCAGTTGACGTTACATTGAAAAATGGTCACTCCTCTCTCTGTAACTGCTGCAGTGAGCCTTGTCACTATTTTGCCCGTGAATAAATTATTATTCCTAATATGGAATTGAGCCCCATGGTTCCAGATCAATAAGTCATAACAGGCCTCCACGCTATTGATACTTAGCATCAGGCTGGGGAGTGCTTTATGTATGTCTATGATTGTCTGGAAACTCAAGAAGGTGTTGAATATGAGCATTCATGGTCCAGTTTAGGTGTTTGATTTTCTAGCATGTAACTGTAATGTTATTTGAGAGGGACTTATTTAACAGCACAAATCAGCTTTCCTGTTGTAGTTAAATCAGCTCTTTTTAGTCAGATTGTGATAAACCAAAGCTCAAATGAAAGTCGAACTCGAGTAACAGAGCTTCAGACAGAGCAGTGCCTCCAGTTAGCTTGTCACATTCTTTTTTCTCTTTAAAATCTGAACTACCCAGTGCACCTTTTAAGCCGAGTCTTCCACCTGTGCTGTGTGTGTTACGGCCGTGCGTGTGCTCATGTGTCTGACTGAACACTATGCACAGAAGTCCCTTTATTCAGCCTGTGTGAACGTGTGCATGATTTTGTCTTCCATCAACTGAACAAAACTGTTTGCATTTTTGTTGTAGAGTTTGTTTATTTGGATCATTTTGTGAGTGTGTGTGCGTGTGTGTGTGTGTGTTTGTTTATGGTGACTGGAGATGTTGTAATCCAATGAGGTCCATTACTTTGTGACCTAAATAAAGCCACTATACAACTGAGTCTGTTGTTTTAAGTAATTATGGAATAAGAAATATACAGTACAATATACACACAAAAAAGACTTGTTGAAACCAAAGAGAAAAGAAAACTAATTTCTCCAATAATACACTGCAAAAATACTTAAGCATAGTTATAACATATTACACCTTGTAACGTACAGTAATAAACAACTAAGCTTTTCCTTTACAAACATTAAACTGTATCCGTCTGAATGTTCAATGTGACTTTTTCAGCACAAACATGTACAGTATAAGACATAGGGGTGGGTGATGCTATTGTGCAATACTATTCTATAGATTTTCACAGTAATAGAATGATGATGTCAGGATAACTGGGATAACAAGGGATACAAACATTTCCTTAACTCTTTTATTGTTAAGAAAATGCTAACCATGTTTCCTACTGATTTACAGTCTTCATAGAGTTATGAATGCTTAAGTTTATTCATATTACAAATAAAGTACTAGAAATAAATACTATGTGTAATTATAGAGCTGTGCAGTGAGGTAAAGACTATATGTTATTATCAATATATATTAATATAAAATAGATATAATATGAATAAAGACGTCCTGGTATGCCTCCAGTCCAGCTGTGATACTAAGTGCTTTGGGGGAGGTCCCTGATCTCAGACCTCTGCAGCATTAGGGCCTGTGTAAAACATCTGCTCTCCTCTGATGTGTAAAACTACTCCCAGAAAAAAAACCTCTTTCTCAAGTATTAAGACACATGAGCACATTTCACATCAGACACAAAACAGAACGAGAATAAATATGTAAGACATGTAGCACCACTCTCTTAAAAATGCAGCTTAAAAATAAGTGCTCAGGATCCTGAAATAAGGCACTTTGAAATCTCGTGACACAGTAAACACTTTGGCAGTAGTTGGTGCACTGTAAAGACATGTCCATCTTGTCCCCTGTCCTCCTGTCCTCCTCCTGTTCACTGGGGGCTCTACAGTCTCCGGGGCTCTACAGTCACCGTCTCTTGCGCTCCCTGTGCTCTGTCTCCTTGTGTCTCTGGTCTCTGCTCTCTGATCTCTTCTCCTCGTGACAGTCCAGGTCGTCCACGCTCAGATGGCCTTTGCTGTAGTGTTTGATGAGGGCCCCCGGGAGCAGGGCCATGAGGGCGATAGTGAGCAGCTGAGCTAGAGTTCCCCAGGAGAAGATATCGTCCAGAGAGGAGATCTGTGAGAGGATGGAGCCGGTGCGCACGCAGATGAAGTTATACGGGATCAGGCCTGGAACACACAGGGCACACTGAAAACTACTGCACTGTTAGGCTGATTTTAATATCCATATGCACCCTAGTCCCCTGTGGTGGACACAACAGAAGTACTAGTACAATATTTAAGGATTTAAGGGTACTGTAGAGTATTTTAAATTTAGTATGAATTTTTAAGATTGATCAGTGGTCTGAGATTATTAGCAGGGTGGTGCAATAGGCTTGGATGTTACAGACTCCTGGTCTAAACTAACTTGGCTCATGCCAGATTGATGCGTGTCACTCTAAATTGAGTTCTACAGATTTATCAAACTGGGATGGCTCTCTCTGAAAGTGATCGGAAAACACGAAGCATCATGACAACTATTTGAATCTGACTGGCCAAAGCGTCACAACAGCAGAACAAACCGAAAAAATCTAATTTTTGTTACATCCAGATGAGAGAAAAGCACAGATATCTTCACAAACTAAATAGTCGTACTGGCGATAAATAGGCTGACGTACGTCTGACAGCGCTGCCATGTTTGTTTTGGTTCAGTTGAGCGCTTCACCTTTGGTTTCCACCCAATAGATTGACTACACATCCCATTATCGAGTTTTAACAAAGGAGTTGGAGATACGGCAAAAAATGAATCACATTTGATTTTTGCATTTCAAAAACCAAATAAAGAGTTTTGAGTTTAGATTCTATGCACATGATCAACAGAGTGCCATTTAACACAAAAATAGTCAAATTTCTTCCTCCAAAGTCTCCGATCACTCATGATTAGAAATACTAAATCTTGATCTTGATTTCAAAGTGACCACTTGCTCGAATGAGGACCATGCAGACGCTCACCTATGAAGACGGAGGAGAAGAAGATGGGCATGGGCACACTGAGCACAGGGCACGTGATGTTCAGGAACCAGTTTGGAGTCATGGGGAAGAACCTCAGGAAGAGCAAGAAGAAGAACAGACTACTGCGGTTCTCCTCCACCTGACAGACCGGCAGGACAGGAGCAGACAGGTGCAGAGGAGACAGGAGCAGACCGGAGTAGACAAGAGTAAAGAGGAGAGGAGCAGGGTGGACAGGAGCAGACAGGAGCAGGGTGGACAGGGACAGAGGTTACAGGAGCAGACATGACAGGTGCAGATGAGAGTACAGTCAGGGTGAATGGAATAGAAGGAGATAAAGTATATAAGTTTAAAGCGTACGTACCTTCCTCTGGAGCAGGGCCACTTTGTCGGGGAAGAACTGGACCACGTACTGTTTGCCGAAGGCGGAGGAGAGCAGGTAACAGAAGGTGGAGCCGGTGGTGGTGAGCAGACAGGCCAGGAGCAGCCCCTCCCACGGACCAAAGATGGCCCCCGCCAACATGTTCTGACCAGGGACACAGATTAAGTTACTTCATTACAATAATTGTTACACTATAGACAGTACAAATTGGAATTAAAAGCTGTAGCATTCTGGGCCTGTTACTACCAGTACTGCAGTGGCTCTAGTGCAAACTGTTGTTGTGTCTTAGTATGTTGTGAGGGTGCGAGCGTTGGTGGTGGTCAGAGGGGCCTATGGTGCAGATTGGTAACCTCACTTCTGTCAGTCTGCCCCAGGGCAGCTGTGGCTACAGTAGTGTCTTACCACCACTGAGTTTGGAGTGAATGAATAATGCTGTGGGTGTCTTGAAAAGTGCAATGCAAATCCAATATGAATACTGCACGTTTCTGCATTAAATATGGCATTGTATAAATTACTTTTAAATACAGTGAGTCACATACATCACAGGTTCTTCTTATGTTTTTTAAATGAAAGTGAACATTGGTAAACATTACATCTTGTAAACCTATTTCTATAAAATAACAGATAAAGTAACAGTCATCACTGCTGTAGGAGCCTCACACAGATCAGTCTGATCATCTGCAGTCTGTATGTGACTAAACTTGGGACAGTTTTCTCACAGGGCTTTAATGATGAGGCCCATTGAGATACATGCAGTGAGAGGTTCTGACCAGGAAGGAGGAGCCTGGGATGGCGAAGGACTGTTTGTAGAGGTAGGCGGAGCAGAAGAGCAGCACCACGTATCCATGGTGATCTCTCTTGTACAGCTTCAACATGTATGCCAACTCCTTCAGCTCATCCAGGTCCGAGGGGAACTTCAGACTGACACAAACATACAAAGAAATAAACATGAAATAATGCAGACACATATAGAGATGTCACAGTATTCAGACTGTGTAAGATGATCTATGTGTTCTACTAATGCTGTTAGGCAGGGCTGCAACAATTAATCGAAATAATCATCAAGATCATCTTCATATTTTTATAATCGTAACCTCCATCTGGACTATACACAGTCTAAAACACATGCAAAAAGCCCTTTAATAACAAAAACAAAACAAAAAGGCAGTATTAAATGTAAATGTGACAAAAGAATTTCTGCTTTTACTCAATAAAACATTTTATTTGTAAATATTTTCAGTCTAGATGCCCTCAGTCAGCATATTTCAACCTTTATTTATTGTTTTTTTTAATTATTCTTTATTGTTTCCTTATCACAAACAGCCCTGGAGTTGTGTTTTGTTTCATTCACACACGTTTAACACACAAACCCTGCAGATTTAGGCGAGTTAGAATTTCATCTCGCAGACAGGAACCACTGTTTCCACCTTGTGACGTCAAGAGTCAATTTTACGTAATATAGGACCTTTCATAGGTAATCCTAGTGAAAAAACAAACAAAAAAAATGATGGCTATAGTTGGCTCTAAAATAAATGTTAGTTGATTCCATGAGAGACTGTTGCTGACATAATTTACAGTGCACAAATACTTAGATCCTAGCCTCACACTGATTCCCAAAGGTGATTTCCTAACCCTATATTTATCTTAAGAAAGTCACTGGATATGTTTGATTGACTCTTAAAATAACAGGAAACCGAAACCACTCCTCAAACATACATTCACTCTCACTCGCACTGAAACTCAAGAGGGCCATCTCCAGGCACCTGCTGTACCCCTCAGCATTCCTCCTTTTCACTGGCCAACAGAAGAACGTACCACGCTCTGATTGGTGAAGAGGCGGTGGGCTGTTTGGACACTGGACACTGGAGTATTTGGGGGTAAAATGTGCGGAGCTGGCACTTCTGGATGTGCATAAATAGCCCCGCCCCCTGAGGAAAGATGATGTCACTGCACGGGGGATAGTCCAGACGCCCCTCGTGTCGACTGGGAACAGTGTGGTGCTGAAGGAGGATCAGGTTTAATGTCAGAATCTGCTGTGGGCTTCATATAAAGAATAAGACGGGTGAATATAGCTTCAAAATATAGATTCAGGGTATAAATAAAAAACACCCATCTTCCAATAGTATGTATGTGCTTTCTGGGGCTCCACAGTATGTAGCAGTTGAATCAAAACTGTAGTAGCAGGTGCATTTATCAAGTCGGAAAGATCACAGTTATTTAGATATAGAATGTTGTCTGTAAATTACAAAACACTGAAAAACTAACCCTGTAGTGTTCAGACCTCGACATGTTTTGAAATTCATGGAATTGTTAAATGATTTTAATTTCATATTAATATTCCTGGGCATGTTTGAAATGTGCATTATGAACAGTAAACAGGGAGAAAACATGAGCTTAAAGAACATTCACTTAACATCTTTTTATTGAAGGTCTTGAGCTGAGACTGAGATGTGATGTGGGTTAGGTGAGTCGACTAAAGCAAAGTATTACATGGCACATGCAAAGACTCACATGCAAAGTGTAAAGAGGGAGATTAAACTATTCACGCTTTAAAGTTCAGCTGATGCCCTGTGTGTCCTGTTTACTACTGTGGATTAGTTATGGCCAAACCTCCTTTTATCAGATCTCAGAAGCTCAGCAGGGCCGGGCCTGGTTAGGACTCGGATGGGAGACCGCTGGGAATTCCAGGTACCACAGTGGGGCACCAGCCAAAAGCTGTTGTTGTTGTTTCCTTTCATTTTTTTCCACTATATCATTTGTTATTGTATCGTATAATACTACAACACTCTGTGGTATGATGTGACCTCAGTGTATGACAGCCACATTTGGCACAATGAGCTTCAGATTGGCAGGGACAATTACGTAGGTCATCCTGAAACTTTGAGAAGGTAATAAGACACCAGTCCCTCTGTAGATCATGTCATTAGGAGGCCCTGTGCTCAGCGGGGCCCCTGCTGCACAGAGGAGGAATTACACCTGTGTGTGGTGGTCCTGGTCTGGCCTCAGAGGGACTGGCTCTGCGTTATTCTATCAGCCTTCACTCCTCCGGCTCACACGCTACTGCACACACACATGCGCACATGCTTCAAGCACACACACACACACACACACACACACACACACACACACACACACACACACACACACAGTATGATAATGATAAATATTGATAAAGATGAGCCCTGTGCTCACTCAGAGCTGTAAATCTGACTGTCAAAGAGAGACATTATGTAACCTGACAAAGGTGGAGATCAGAGCAAAGAACACTACTGAACTTCTCAAACTAACTTGTCTATGACAGAACATTTCCTTTTACAAAAGTGTTTTCTTTTGTTTGTTTGTTTATTTACAAATACAAAACCATATTATTCATGTATTATTATAATATATATTCATATATTAGTCATATATAAATCAACAACTGGTCTAAAATGAAGGCAATGCCTTTACATTCATTTAAATGACCACCACAAGGAATTTAGGATTTGGGGTTGAGAATCTCAAAAGGGATACAGTGTAGTGGACCACATTATATAGAGCTGTACCCCAGCCTCCAGTAGTGTACAGTATAGTGTAGTATAGTGCAGTATTGAGCTGTGTGGTGTATGACAGATGCTGTACTTTCGGGGAACTGGACTGACTCAGATTGTGTTACTCACAGGAGGTTTGAGGTACTTTCTTTGGGGGGTTCATGTCTAAAGCTTAAGTGAGTTATACTGCTGAGCCTGTTAGTCCCCAAAGACTGTTTATAAATGGAGATAACTAACCTGCTCCAGCCACTCAGTTTCCAATTAACTTTACATTGGAAAATTGTTTCCCCCCTCTCTGTCTATATGCTGCTGTCAGGTACCTCATTTTGGTCTTAAAATGTTCGTATTAACTCACTCTACATGAGGCTTAGCTCCAAATTCAGCCTTATAACTGCCAGCATTATGAACTTCATTTCATTTGTGGAGCGAGCGCTATGGGTGACGTCACTTTCTTTATACAGTCTATGTTTCTCCCACACAGTGGCATTTACTCGTTTACCTGAATTACATTGAATTACCTTGTTTCAAAAACTTGAAAAACATGAATTCTTACTGTGAGTGGGCTCATCTTCACAGATCTGACCTGACTTGGCCTGTTGACGTGACCTGATGTCTCCATGGAGATAGATATGTTTAATGCCATACTGTGGAACATTCCAGGCAAAGCAACAGTATCTCCAAGGAGACCAGCGAGTGACAGAGGCTCCGCCAGAAAAGTTACACAAACACCAGTCATCTGTAATATTTGTATGTTTGTTTTGTTCTACTTTAATGTAATAAAATCCAAATGTGAGTAAAACAGCCTAAAGTCTAAAAAGTCAAACTATAAAAAGCTCTATATTCTTTCTTTAAGCATCAGTTACATCATGAAACCATTAGCCTACTGTCTGAAATCCTATTCAGCCCAAGTCTTTGGCACAGTTAATCTTAGTCCTCACTGTAACACATTTCTCTCATTTGTAAACAAATAGACTCATTATATCCTTGTTTGGGGATATTTTACTTAGTAGTTACAACACGGCAACATTAGTTCATACATAAGTAACTGAATAAAAGTGATTTGGATCTTTTGGATAATTGTGCTGTGATGCTGTGCCCCGCTGCAGCCTGTCCCTCTATTCTCCCATAGACTGCATGTATAGCCTCCCCTGTATGGGTCCTACCTGTATTCGTGCTCGTGGTCCTCCAGCTCCGCCCCGGGCCCCCTCGGCCTCACTCCCCGGGGAAGGTGCGTGGACAGCAGGTACAGGTACACGCTCGCCGCCGCCACGATCACCGCGAGTCCCACCAAAGAGCGCATGTCTCCGCTGAAGTTCACCGTTCAGCCGCTGTTTGCAGACACTTTTCCAGAGTCTGCTCCAAACTTTAACTCTCGTGTCTGAATTTAAGAAGCGGGAAAAACCCCAGGAGCACAAAAGTCGACGTGTAGCTGCTCCGTTGGACGACACCGGGGCGCAGGCGGTGTCACTTACCGGTGTGCGGGCTCCACATGACGGCTGACATACCGCACGGGGCTCGGGTTCAGCGGAGGAGTCACATGGCAGCAGCCGGACTTCCCTCAGACTGACTGGAGCTCCATTTGTCCCGATCAGTCAAAAATGTCCAACTCTTACCCAGGACAACTGGAAATATGGAGTGGACAACCTGCGAAGACGTCCATGTTGAGTCTGGGCAAGTTAAATCCAGGTTATTTTTAGTCCCTTTCAGTGAAGAGTTAAAAGGAGCTCCGCAGGTTCTATTCTGGACGTGCACTTGCACCAAACGGCCAGCAGATGGAGGTGTGGCACAACAGAAACAGCAGTGCGCTTTTGATTTACCAGACTAAAGGCGCATTGTGTAACTTTTCTGCTGGAGGGTCCGTCAAATTCTTCTCTCCATGCGTTGTCTGGAATGTTTCACAGTATGCTATTAAACCTTTCTATCTGACCAAACCTGACCAAGTTCCAGGTCAAATCTGTGGAGAGGCGACCCCGCTCACAGTCAGAATGCCTGTTTTGCCTTATTTTTACGATAATTATTCACAGTTTAGGCCACTTTATAAAAGGTATGGATGGATGAATGAAAATTTATTCCAAAATAGGTTTCACAAAGAACTTAAAAGAGAATGTTACAAATATGCCTCACATAAGAGATGAAGATCTGTATTACCACGTGACATCACAAGGTGGTACAGAGTGTTTTCTGTTGGAGAGAAGAACTCAGTCTAAATATGCAGGGTTTGTGTGTTAAACATGTGTGAATGAAACAAAACACAACTCCAGGTCTGTTTGTGATGAGGAAACAACATTATAACAGATAAGAAAAATAGTAATAGGGGCATAATATAGAAAATAAGAGAAAGAACAGAGCAGTGGGATGTACCGGTGATTGTGAAAACGGTAGATCGGGGCAATGGCGTTTTGAATACAGGAGAATAAAGATGACTCAAACATGCAATCACTATAAATACAACTATAACATGTTTAAAAGCTTTGTAAAGACCATTTTGCATTATACACCTCAGCAGTTCTAACAGAAAGATAGAGATTCTTATGTTGGATATAAATCAAGAATAATTTTCCTTTGAAAGAAATTAGAAAACAAAATAATTATGAAACTATAAATGGAAGTTATAATAAGCATTTCCATTTATTTAGTGCTCATACAGGAGGGTTTGTCCTTTGGTGTGTATTGGCTGTAGCTCAGTTGACTGCCCCTGGTGGTGGGGGGCGGGATCCTGCAACACAAAACATGAGCGACTGTAGAAATGACATTAACATTATCCTCTTCTTACACAGACATGTATAACATATCTCAAAAGAAACCGATTAGTTTCTTGGCCGATGGAGCTCAACAGTGGGCTTCTGAAAGTGAATCTTCTATTTGTAAAACTATAAAAAGCAAGTGTATCAAACCATTTAGTAGAATTTGTGTAGAATCCCTCAGTCGTCCAGGTAGAATCCATGGCAAAAGGAGAAATTTAATTTGTCAACTGGACAGAGTTTATTTGGTCGACCAAATTTAGTAGAATTGTACGTTTTAAAGGTCCTATATTATGCAAAATTGACTCTTGTGAGCTTTAAGCCATATTAGAATGTTACCTTCTCAAAAAAAAAAAAGTTTTGTTCATTCATTCATTCATTCTTCCTAGGCCCCTGTCTTCGACTGCCGCCCAGATCTCCCTGCACCAGCCCCCTTTGACTCCTCCTGCGGGTGGTGGGTCCACGAGAGGACGGCCCCACGTCGCTCCTTCGGGCCCGGCCACCAGACGCTTGCTGTTGAGCACCCACCCCAGGCCTGGCTCCAGGGTGGAGCCCCGGTAACGCCAATCCGGCCTTGCTGTTTCTCGTCATTGGGGCTTCTGAACCGCTCTTAGTCTGACCCGTCCCCCAGGATCTATTTGTCTTGGGTGACCCTACGAGGGACATGAACCCCCGACAACATAGCCCCCGGGATCATTCAGGCACTCAAACACCTCCACCGCGTTAAGGTGGCAGTTCAAGGAGGGGTTTGTTCATTCATACATCTCCAAATGTCAAAATGCTCTGTTCCACCTTGTAATGTCATGTAGTGGTAGATTTCATTTTGTTCAGTAAAGATTGGCAATTCCAGGGCTGAAATGATCCAAATGATTGTAGTGAAGGTGTGTGGAGTTTAAAAACATAGTGGAGCACTTCCTATATCGCCACGTGACATCACAAGGTGCAACAGAGTGTTTTCCAATGAAATGAAACAAAACACAACTCTGGGTGTGTTTGTGACGAGGAAACATTAAAACACAGAACATGAAAAGAACAACAGTGAGGTGCTGAAAGTAAATGTTCTTTTTATATTTTCAATAGCCATAAACTGCTAGAATTCTAAGTTTAGATGCATGTTTTGTTTAGTTTTTTTTTTTTAGACTGAAAAGAAGTTATAAACACTCTGTCGTGCCTTTAAACGGTCAACATTGGAAATTTTCAAACAATCTATGGGGCAACTGAATGGAAAATGTACTGCTAGAACCTTCAAAATGGGTGGAACTTTTGAACATTTTAAGTTCGTCACACCTAAAAATATGAAGTTAGCTTTACCTCTGCCGAGTATCCTGTATTCCTCATCGGATATTTCCAGATCATCGTGGAAGATCTGCTCCAAGGCCTCATCTTCAGTCAACACTATAAAAACAGAGTACTTTGGAAATGATTTATATTTACTGGCTACAGGCCCCGAGGCTTGAATTCAAATAGGAATTCACAGAAACGGCAAAAGTTACAAGTCAAATTGTGTTTACACCATAACTTCAGCTTTTATATCTTGTGTTTTAAGGTTAAAGTTGATGAAAAGTTCTATTATTTACTGCGCTAAAGTACAAAACCTATTGATATGATGGAACAAAACCAAACTTAATTGGTTGGTTAAAAATGTACTATATCTATTCGCACTTACTTTTATACTTTAAGCAGATATAAGTGGGTTTTTTTTTAGGATCTGCGGACCTGTTCTGGAATACATTGGAGAGGATCATGCTAACACACTAACAAAAAGATTTATGAATGGGAAAAAAAACGAATAAATAATAAAAAGTATCTGTATACTTGTCTAGGCCCAGAAACTCTCCCCATACACCATACTTTTTCTCAGATCTTGTTTTTGTTTGTTTTCTTTAAAAAACCCCAAACATACTTCGCAGCTGACGTCATCCGCATTTCCTGGAGGTGTGATGCTAACTGTAGGCACTGCTTGGAATGTTCAGCAGTTACCATGGTGACACAGCGCACACATGAGCCAAAAACTGCAAAAAATGTTTTAATATCGTCTAAAAACTCAAGAAAACCCCCCAAAATGGATTTAAAGAGCACATCTTCAGGAGCCTGTGATCGATACGAGAGTTCATGGTCCTGTTTAGTTTGATTTCCAGCAAAAAGGCGAAAGTGACTAAGCGAAAAACTGTTGGCTTTTTTGTGTGAGACTTCTTTAAGCGCACAAATCATCTCACCTGTTGTAGTTCCAACTAAACCAGCTCAGATTCATTCGAACTTGAGTCACAGACCTTCTAACAGAGCAGTGCCTCCAGTTAGCTTCACAACCCCAGGGAATATTGATGATATCCGGTGCAAAGTATCAAAAAAGGCATGTAGCTTGAAAAAATAAAATTAAAAAAATGAAATGAAATGAATTCTTACCCAGGCCATCTCCCATCATCACCTCCTGCTTATCCGCTGTGATGTGGAGCACCCAAACGGTCAGCGCGAGCAGGCTAACAAGCTGCACCCTCATGGTCCCGCCGAATCAAAACTAGCTTCCAGCACGACCGTAAGCCAGCATCAAAGTGGAGCTGAGCAGAGTTCAAAACAAGCTGTAGTCTGTGCGTCGCTTTGAATAGACAATATCTGATGAAAATGAACTCACTGGACCAGTTTTCCAGGTACAAGAGAAAAACAAAGCATGTGAACGATCTGGTTTGCATTCGGACTTAAGTGAAACAAAACATGGTGGTTAGCGGCGAGGCTAACGTCAGAGCTATTTTTGGTTCAATAGGAAAAACAGTGTTGGTTTAACTTAAGCAGTACGTGTAAACGCACATTTCTGACTGTTTTAAAGGGCCCGTATTACACTATTTTACGATCTATGTTCTAATGTTGTTTCCTCATCACAAACAGACCCGGAGTTGTTTAACACACAAACCCTGCAGATTTAGGCTGAGTTCTTCTCTCAAACAGAAAACACCTGGTTTCTGTTCCACCTTGTGATGTCATGAAGTGATACAGGAAGTGCTCCATTGTGTTTTTAAACTCCATACACCTTCAGTAGAATCATTTGGATAATTTCAGCCATGGATTTGCCGATCTCCACAGAACAAAGGGTAAAAGGTAGCTCAAAAACTACCACTTGATGACATCACAAGGTGGAACAGAGCGTTTTGAGCTTTGGAAATGTAAACAGACTAATAATAATGCAGGGTTACTCAAACAAGTGTGAATGAAACAAAACACAACTCCAGGTGTGTTTTTGAGGAGGTAACAACATTCTAACATGACTTAAATCTCACAAGGGTTTATACTTTGCAGCTGATGTCCCTGGGGATGTGATGCTAACTGTAGGCACTGCTCTGTCTGAAGCTGAAGTTACTTAAGTAAGCCTTTAATCTTTAAAAAGAGTTTTATTTTAACACAATCTGACTTAGCTGGAACTACAACAGGTGAGCCGATTTGTGCTGATAAACAAGTCTCTCACACATAACATTACAATAGAGATACATGTAGAACACCCCCAGCGTGATGTCACTGCAAAGCATCAATAATCTAGAGTGTAACATAGACAAACAACACTCACTCAGGGTCATTCACTGTAGTTGAGATTTATTCCATTCTCCTGTACAGAAGAATACGACCTCTAAGACCATAACTTAACTCTTTCTACTATGTACATGACATCTGCTGACAGCAAAACAACGTGGAGCTCACACACATGGCCATACAGACAAATATACAAAATATGATCTGAATATTCACAATCAAAAGCATTCTGAAGGACTTAATACAGACAGTGGTATTTCATCTTTCACTGTTCTATATTCTAAACACAGCACTCAAGTCTGCTATTGTCTTTTACTATTACATTTTGTTATTAAATTGTACATGTTTTATCAATTTACAGCTGTACTTTTTGTGGGTTTTTGTGGGAGTTTGGGTATTAAATGAAGGTGCACTTTGTAACTTTTTGGTTGGGGATCTGTCACCTGCTTGTTTCGATGGAGATGTCACTGTTCTGCCTGGAATGTTCCACAGTATGACATTAAACATCTCTACTTTACATTTATTCAATTACAGGTGGTTTTATAGCTTAAAAGTACCTAGAAAAACATTCTCAAGACATTCTGACTGTGAGAGGGGTCGCCTCTCTGCAGATCTGACCTGTAACTTGGTCTGGTTTGGTCTCCATGAAGATAGAAAGGTTTAATGCCATACTGTGAAACATTCCAGACAAAGCAGTAATGTGTTTTGCCCCAAGTACAGATATATTGTACAAACAGCTCTTGAGGTCAAAATAAGTCTGCAGTATACTGTCAGGAAGTGCGCTGTTAGCATGTTACCTCTGATTAGCTCTAACCTGATGCCAAAACGCCGCTCTGGCCTCTGAACATTGTTAGAAACTCATCACGGTGAGTAATTAAGATGCTAAGAATGCATAACTTTGAAGTACTGCAAACTTTCAAATGAACTTGATCTGTTTTTCACGTAAAAAGCAGATACAGTGCCTTTAATTGTTACCAAATTATTCTTAACCTGGTTTGGTAACACGTTTTATTTATTCATTTTTGCTGGGTTATTTTGGCATTACACTTGTTTTGTCCTCACTTAATCCTTTAGTATAGAAAAGTCAAATCCGTAGTGTTATTTTTAGCAGTATATGTATGCCAGGTTTGCTTGGGTTTAGACTTGAGTTCTCCTCCAGGGCCCCATAGCACCATCTAGTGGCCACACACTTGTATGTACGCAGTTAATGTTACACCTTTGAATCTGGGTCAAGACATTTCTAACTTGTCCTAGAGTCTAAAGTCTAAATTACAAGTACTTTTAGATTATTTTACATTTGGACAGTGTTACATTCTTAAATATTTGATAGAGGGAATTTCAGTCAACAGTCGCTCTGATCACAAAGTATTTAAAAGTGCAGCGTGTGACAGGTGAATTACACTGGAATTAGCTTGAAATAGAAATGAACAGGAAAAGATATGAACAAAAGTGAAGTTTTTTTTGCTTTTATTTATGTTTAGTCTTTGTAGGCTGCTCTACGGTAAAGTTAATTGAAGCAGTTCTTGAGACGTCCAAGAATACAATATTGTCACAAAATTGAATCAAAACAATTGGACTTATTCAATTTCGTTATAATATCTATGGTAGTGCATGTAAAACTTTCAATCCAGACTGATATTTCTCTGTATTTTTAATACAGAGGGATCTCAGTCTGGATCGCCACTCCCTCTGTTGCATCTTGAGCCAGAACCAGACAAAATCGTCCAATCAGATTTGTTATTTCAGTGATGGGATTTCAACGGAGATGCACACTTAACATGTAAATAAAATGTAGTTAGCACCCTGTAAAGATTTATAAAACGTAATATGGAATTATTGTTTTATTGTAGTCTCATTTCGGACACTGTGCAGTTGCCATTTGAACATTTTAGTATGAAAATGGGGTAAAAATCTATAGGGGTGCATTGGCCATTCTAGGGGAGGCTAGGCCGTCCCTGCCCCTGTGACATTTTTTTTATTTGACTTTTTTTCCTCGTAAGCAGCCATATTTGTTTTGATATGGACAGACCGTGCGTGTCCCTGATTGGCTAATCCACCTGTCAATCACGTGCATTTGAACTCGGGGAGCAAACTCACATCTTTGAAGAAGTGTGCATTAAAAAAAGTTGTAATTGTGATTTAAATTGTTACAAGACGACATCCTAAGACTAAGTAAACATGAAATATATTGCGGTATAACCAAGTGTACACTGTACCTTTAAACAGCATTCAGAAACCCTTCACACGTCAGTAGTGATGGTTTCATTTCACACAAAACTCAAAACAAAACATCAGTTATTTATATCAGTTGTGGATAAATTGTGAATTCCAACTGGCAGCCTAAAACATTCCCATCATACATCAGTGGAGTTTGGACAAAGGCAAAAGGGAAGCGTGTAGTTAGAATTTGGGTTCAGAAATTATCACAAAATGCAAAAATAGAGAAAATAAAATAAAACATTAAAGAAATCTATCATGGCTTTGTTATCCCATTCTCATATTCTCAAATGGTGAGTCAAATCAAATGACATTGGACTAAACCAGGTCTGCAGCAGAGGTGGGTAGTACTCAGTTACATTTACCGAACTTGTACTTTTCTAGCTGATACTTTTACTCTTACTTGAGTAATATTTGTATTGAAGTAACTGTATTCTTACTTGAGTAAAAGTTTTGGTTCCTCTTCCCACTGTGAGTAAATCTACAAGTGACAAAAGCTTTATGTGACAATATGAAATGATTTGAACATCTGTGTTTCTCCTTCACGTTTTTCTCATTTGTGTCTATTCTTTGAAAATACCAGATTTTGTGCATTATTTAAAGTCCTGTCCTTCAAATTACATTAACCTTAAATTATAAATCAGATGTTGCGTCCTGACAGTTACTCTTTACTTGAGTAGTAGTTTTCCAAATACTTTTTACTCTTACTTACTAAAACCACTACTTTGTACTTCTGCTATTTTAAAGTTTTTTAAAGTATTTTAAGTATTTTAAACGTTACTCTTACTTGAGTGCAATATTTGGCTACTTTACCCACCTCTGTCTGCAACTCGGCCCTGAATAATTTTAACTTTGTACTAAACACTTTGCCTTCCCCTACGCATAAGGCAAACTCCACCAAAAATAAAACTTAAAGGTGCATTGTGTAACTTTTCAGGTGGAGGATTCGTCAAATGCTTTTCTCCATAGAGATGTTATTGCTTTGTCTGAAATGTTTCACAGTATGGCATTAAACCTTTCTATCTTCACGGAGACCAAACCAAGCCAAGTTACAGGTCAGATCTGTGGAGAGGCGACCCCGCTCACAGTCAGAATGCCTGTTTTTCTAAGTATTTTTGAGCTCTAAAACCACCTGTGATTGAATAAATGTAAAGTAGAGCTGTTTAATGTCACACTGTGGAACATTCCAGCCTGATCAATGACATATCTATAGAAACAAGCAGGTGACGGACTCCCAACCAAAAAGAAACCAAAAACATTTATGAACCAACATTACCGAAATATAACCTTTGCATTGAATATTATGGCTACGACAACAATCAAGCTAACAGTCTCAGGGCAGTTAGGCACATATTTCAATGACACAGAACATGAGGAGAAAGGACTACAAAAACTACAAACATGGCCGCTGTGATGGGAGATGTGTGGAGTTGATGGTAATGGCGATTTATGTGTTAGATTCTACAGGTCTAGTGTCTCCATGGAAACCCCGAAGGCTTTCCTCCAATATACAAACATTTATTTGTTTATTTACGTCACACTTTTAAAGGGTAAACTGCTGGTATCACTTAAAAATGCAACATTTTGGTGTGGTTTTTGTACAAGATGTTACAAAGAATACACAAAAAGGTAGAAAAATGTTTAAAGGCCCTATATTACACAAAATTCACTCATGTGAACTTTAAAGGTTGTATGGAGGATTTTTTTTGTTTCAAATAATCAATGATAGCATTACAGAGATGCAGCAGCCTTGTAAGGGTTAACTGTGGACGTGGTGGGGCCAGATAAACATTAGCAAATAGATAACGAGGCTACATCATTATCTTCTAGCGTATCTAAATTACGTGGTTTACATACGCCTCTCACACATTCCACAAGACGCTGTTTACTCGACCAACGCAGCGGTTCTTAGCAGCTTTTTCCAACTGCAGCTTCCTCGCAGTTTGCACAAATTTTGTTGTGATGGAAAACAAGAATCCACTACCAGTTAGCCAGAAAAGAAAATCCGTTTCTGAGGTCGCTGAAAGAAGAAAAGGGGAAAGGAGCGAAGCTAAACTAAGGTGATTCTTGGAGATTCCTTCCAGCGATGACGTGCACTGAAGCAGAGGATCTAAAGTCTGACGCGTTGGTCGCTAAATGACTTCTGGACAGGAAACTTCTGCTTATCATTTGAAAATGTACAGTATAGTTACAGCAGTAACAGCGATTCTGAACGTGGACCGGCTGTAAACAAACAGCGTAAGCAGAAGGAGGAGGTGGGAGGAGGTGTTTCTACTTAAGGAGCTGTGGGGGGGTGGGGTGTCACACATGTGCAACATTTGAAAAAAGACAAACAGTCGCTGGATTTCTCATTCCTTGGAAAATCCTCTATAGAGCTCCTGCAGATGACGTCACGCTATCCCAGCATGCACCACCGGGCGCCATCTTGGCAGGCATTATTATAAACAAACAAACTAACTAGCCTACAAAACTTCCAGCTTACAACGATGGTAGACTCATGCTGTGCCCCTGGATGCACAAACCACCGAGGACAAGTTAAAGATAAAGCCTTTTATCGCATTCCCAAAGATCCAGCTCGGAGGGAAAAATGGATTTCTGCGATAAAACGGGCAAGAAGCGCGCTGAAGAAAACTGAGCGTTGGAACCTGTCACCTAATGGATGTCGCTTGTGCAGTGCAGTTTTATCTTTGTGAATGATTCACTTGTAATTAAAAGAAGTTCTAAAAACTGTCGCTGTTTCTACAAATAGCTCGCGGTCTCGCGTCATCATAACTTTAGCCTATGCTAACTAGCAAAACGGTACACTACTTACCCTGGCAGTAACAACAAAACAACTCCTTTGTGGTAAACTCCAGAGTAGCACCTCGATCACGAATCCCGACTGAGTCCATTTGTATCCTTCCAGGCTTTTGTACGCCTTCAGTGAATCTCCGGTGTAGTAAGAAGGAAAGTTAATAAGATAGTTGTAGATATCGGGATATTGGACATTTGGAAGTCCCGAGCCTCCTTCCGCTACCTGAACTACGGTTTTAAAAATAACACCAGGCACTAGATAAGGATCACTAATTTGTAATCTCTGAAGTTTAGTGGTGTAACGATGTTTGTCTCTGTCCGAAAGTTCGTTGCTGGCATCCATTCCTCTCGCTGGTCTATGCAAATATCTCAGTCTCTCGCTACTTCTTGCCTGCCAACATGGCGTCGTAAACAAACCGGGTCACGTGACTGCAGGAGGTCTATACAACCTTTAATCCATGTTAGAATGTTGTTACCTCCTCAAAAACATAGCTGGAGTTGTGTTTTGTTTCATTCAAACGTTTGAGTAATCCTTTATTATTAGTCTGTCTACATCTCCAAAACTCAAAATGCTCTGTTCCACGTTGTGATGTCATGAAGTGGTAGTTTTCAAGTTAACCTTTTACCTTTAGTTCAGTAGAGATTGGCAATTCCAGTGCTGAAATCATCCAGCTGATTCTAGTGAAGGTGTATGGAGATTAAAAACACAGTGGAGCACTTCCTGTATTACCACATGACATCACAAGGTGGAACAGAGTGTTTTTAGTTTCATAGAAGAACTCAGCCTAAATATGCAGGTTTGTGTGTTAAACTTGTGTGAATGAAACACAGCTCCAGGTCTGTTTGTGATGAGGAAACTACATTACAACATACAGTAGATGAGAAAATAGTGTAATATGGGCCCTTTAAATGAAATAATTTGACTCATTTTGACAAAGTAACACATTGTAAATCCACGGTTGGAATGGTTCTGTTGGACATTTGGTGCAGTAGACACACTTCAAGGAGATGTGTTTTGATGAGTGGTTCTTACAGCGTGGCAACAATATCAACTTTCTGTTCCATTCATTTTAACAAGACAAAATAAAAACATGAACTTGACATTTGTAATAATAAAGATCTATTTGACAATTTCTTTTTCCATTGTTAAAGATACACTCTGAGACTTTTCAGGTATAGAGGGTCCGTCACCTGGCTGTCGCCATGGGGATTTTGTTGCTTTGCTTGGAATGTTCCACAGTATGGCATTAAATTGATCAGCCTTAAGGTAGAGGTGCGCGATATATCGATTAAATCGATTAATTCGAATTTACAGTTCAGAACGATGTGTTTTTATGAAAATCGATTTTTTTTATTATTAGTATTATTTTTTACACGCGAGCGTCGAAAGCGGAACTAATGCGCTGCAGCGCTCTACACGGGTAAGTTAGCGGGGCGCAGAGCGGAGGAGGTGTCGTATTTTTCTACTACGACTGACCTGTGGTCCAGCCGAACGATGCAGCTCTACTTGAGTTTAACGGTACATTTTGTTAATAGTAGCTGGGCGATGCGAAGCGTTTGTCTGCAAACAGTGTATTTTCCCGAGGATCACAAGGGGGGATTAATCGCGCAAGGATTGAAAGATGCTTTCACTTCGTGGAAACTTGCAGAAGACAGACTCATCTGCATGACAACAGACAGCGGCAGCAATATGATCAAAACTTTCTAAAAGTAGCAAAAGGAGAAATTGATTTGTCAACTGGACAGAGTTTATTTGGTTGAATACGTTTCGCAGCTCATCCAAGCTGCTTCCTCAGGTCTGGTCAGATGCTGGTGGACACTGCTTTATATCTGCCTGAAGGGAGGAGCTAACTACAATGAAATTACTCTGAGACTAACACACCTATTTGTTTATAGTTCCTGTTAGTTAGCTCGGCCTATTGAATATGCACTGAGTGTGGGGGTCTTGTTAGCATAACCATTCAGGGCCATGATGGGTGTTTTCACACCTCTGGACATGTCCTGGACATGTCCTTTCTAAAAGTGTCCTTTCTAAAAGTGTTTACAATGGCCTGGTCTGCCATTTCACTTACAAGTATGTTTTTTGCTTGTCAGATTGCACTTTAATCCTAAATTTAAAAAAAGAATAAAGTTAAAACTTGTTTTGAGCCATTTATTTGTCATCTGTTATTTGTTTTTGAGTAGGGCAGAGAAAAATCGATTAAAATCGGAAATCGGATTTTTTGTAAAAAAATCGGAGATTTTATTTTTAGGCCATATCGCCCAGCTCTACCTTAAGGGTCTTATTATATATTACACAAAATGGACTCTTGTGAGCTTTAGGCCATGTTAGAATGTTGTTACCTCCTCAAAAACATACATGGAGTTTTGTTTTGTTTCATTCACATGTTTGAGAAATTCTGCATTAATTGTCTGTCTGCATCTCCTAAGCTCAAAATGCTCTGTTCCACCTTGTGATGTCATGAAGCGGTAGTTTTCAAGTTTCAGTTACCTTTTACCTTTAATTCAGTAAAGTTTGGCAATTCCAGGGTTGAAATTATCCAAATGATTCTAGTGAAGGTGTGTGGAGTTAAAAACACAGTGAAGCACTTCCTGTATTACCACATGACATCACAAGGTGCAATAGAGTGTTTTCCGTTTCAGAGAAGAGCTCAGCCTAAATATGCAGAGTTTGTGTGTTAAACATGTGCGAATGAAACAAAACACAACTCCAGGTCTGTTTGTGATGAGGAAACGTTATAACATAGATCAGAAAATAGTGTAATACAAATCAGATCTATGGAGAAGTGAGTCTGCTCGCACACAGTAAGAACGCATGTCTTTCAAGATATTTGTTTAGCAGTGAAAACAGCTGCCATAAGTCATACCGTTCTTAAATGCCATACTGCGAAAGAAACATCTCCATGGAGACAAAAGGGGGCAGACACACCAAAAAAGTTACATAGTACTTGGTTATGGAGATTTTTGTGTTTCTGTGGATTTCTTGTGACTATATCATCCATAAGTTTTGTACAGTACTTCTTTATTGTTTCATTTAATCCTATATGCTACATGAGGCTGCTGGGTAAATTAAAAATGGTTGTGAATATTATAATTAAGGATCTACAGTATATTTCACAAAAAGGAAACAGAGATCAGAAAATAGAGCAATATGGGCCCTTTAAGGTAATATTGGTTGTGGATTTATAAAAAAAAAAAAAAATACATTGGACCCAAATCTTTGTATCTTTCATTGCTTTCGCATTTCCACAAACAGCAAGTCACTTCTGAAGCCATCTGGGGTGGTAGAACAAGTTTGAAGTTGTGAGTGTGCTGTGTCCTGCGCTAAAGCTCACAATTTGGTTTGAAAAAAAGAAGTCAGTGTTCTTCAAAATCCATTCACCAATGTAGAGCTTATAGATACTGTAGTAGGAACTAGTGCCAATACATTCAGTGATAAATTTTGGTTAAAATACAGAGTGGAGGCTCTGGCTGTAATTTTAAAAGATGCACTATGTAACTTTTCGGTAGAGGGTCTGTCATCTGCTTGTTTCTATGGAGATTGCTTTGCTTGGAATGTTCCATAGTATGACATTAAACAGCTCTACTTTACACTTATTCAATTACAGGTGGTTTTATAGCTCAAAAATACCTAGAAATACGTGCATTCTGACTGTGAGTGGGGTCGCCTCTGCACAGATCTAACCTGTAACTTGGTCTGGTTTGGCCTTCATGAAGATAGAAAGCTTTAATACCATACTGTGAAACATTCTGGATGAAGCAATAACATCTCTCACCAGAAAAGTTACAAAATGCACCTTTAATTCAGAAAATCATACAATTAAACACATCGTCCTTGTTCACAGATTAAATAGTTGTGAAAGGTGCACTTAGTAGTTTTCTGGTGGAGTTTTTGTGCCTGGAATGTTCCACAATATAGTATTAAATCTATCTCCACATATACAAGTTAGCAGGTGATGCCAAAAAGCCAAATTACATGTCAGATCTGTGAAGCAGCAACCACACTCACAGTAAGAATTCATGTTTTTAAGGTATTTTCAAGCCGTATAAACACCCATAATTATATAAATATATTTAATGCCATACTGTTCATACTGTTGAATATTAGACTGTATATATAAATGGATAGAGCTAATATGCTACCTGAGCACGGGCTCGCTTCCGGCTCCATCGACTCTGGCTCCAATTCACATTATATTGAAAAAACGTTGCCACTATCTCCATAACTGCTGCTGTGAGCCTCGTCATTTTGGTCTTAAAATGTTCGTGTTAACCCGCCCTACGTGATCCTGGGGTTTTTATTTTGCTATTTTGTCCATAAATCAAGATATTGATACATTAATAACAGAGAAATCAGATGCCTTCTTTCCCTCAGGTCACTCCCGCTAGTGTTAGCAACATTACCTTCAGCAGCCCCGCTTCTGAATGGCTCTGGTTGCTATGATACTTGTGATCAGAATTCCTAATATAACCGCTGCCCTCAACTAGCTTCATTTGACTGTCGAACACTATGGGTGACGTCACACTCACTTAGTCCACTTCTTTATACAGTCTACGGCTCAGACAAAGCAATAACATCTCCATGGAGACAAACCAGAAAAGTTACGTAGGTCACCTTTAACCTTACACTTTAAGTCCATTTGGAGAGACAATATTTTTATGGGTTGGCACATTGGTTTGCTTACACACACAAAAAAAAAAAAAAGTCTGATACCTCGTGCTACTTTGCTAACCAAACTGTACATAACATCACTTTGAAAAACGCCAAAAAAGCCAACTTCTTACTAGTAACTGGACCACGTTTAGAATGGCGCAGTGGTCCCTTTCTATTTCACTACTCCTAGGATCACCACATTAAGGAGCACAACATTACACAAACGAGAGAACCTGCTAAACTTATTCAGAACAGGAGAAGTCAAACATGGCGGATGGCTACAGCATGTGGGTTGGTCATGTACTGCGGGCAGTGACACAGGGAAGAACACTGTGCTTGTTATCTTAACTTTAAACGAGACATATTATGCAAAATCGACTATATTATGAGTTTGTTTGTTATAATAATGGTGATCCCTCATTATTAGCTTACTCAAGAGTTGTGTTTTGAGTCATTCATGCATGTTTGAGCAGTCCTGCAGTTGAAGTTTGAGAAAATTTGTGTTTGTTCCTACCACTTATCTCCGTCCACGGCCGTGTACTTGCAAATATTAATAGATCAGATCATACAGTTTTTAAAAATGTGGTGCAGTATTTTTTCAGTGAGTTTTACAATGCAGGTTTAATACTAAATACATGGAAAAACATACTATGTCTTCTTTAAAGGTCCCATTTTACTCCTGATTTAGCTACTCTTAGCAATTTTGCATTAGCGTTTGACAATTAGGGAAGCTGAAAAGACTATGATTGACATGGATTGCAGGATTACTCAAACATACATGAATGACAATGAAAACATAACTCCAGGTGCGCTACTCTAGGGGAAAAGCATTATTTCACTTGCTCAAATAAATCGAATTAGCATAATATATGACCTTTAATCCTAATTTTCACACTTGTAGAAAGCTCTCTTATTGTAGCAGTAGTTCATGACAGGATACAAAAGAACAGTCAAAGTTGAGGCCGGTAAAAACAGACTGGTACTGGTAGTCGATCCCAAGGATAGTTTTGGAAAGTTTTGGAAACTGCAAAGCTCCTGTTTTCCTTCTGGTATCGTCCAGGTCGCAAAGTCACTACCGGATTTGACTCGCCTCTGCTAGCTGTGTGTCCCCGCCCTCCCCTCTGGCCTCTGATTGGTGTTTGTAAAGGTCACATGGCATGAGGGGGAGGGGCTGACCCGAGTCCATCAGCACAGACTCGTAGGGCGGGGCCTCCTCCATGGGGTAGGAGATGGAGGTGACGTGCTGTCCCGAGAGGCAGTGGGGGGTGGGGGAGAACCAGGAAGTGCTGGCTGAGCTATCTGTGCTGGTGCTGTGGTGGGTGTGGCTAGGCTCCTCCCCTCGCCCCGCCTCTTCCTGACATGGGTCCAATAGGGAGTAAGGGGGCGGGTCATCTGTGGGGATGTAGATTTCGGTCGCACCCGGGCCCACGCACTCTTCGTAACTACAAGAGAGAAAAGTGTTAGTGACAAGAAGGCTATGGGCTTTTCTGTTCTTGCTCCACACATGCATTCTCTGTTACTATCTTAGACTGTATAGATGGACATTGCTAATTTCAAACAGGAAGTGAGCAAGGGCACAGTTTGGCTCCATTAACTTCTATTGAAAAATGGCGGCCCCTCTCTCTGTAGCTGCTGCTGTCAGACTCGTCATTTTGGTCTTAAAATGTTCATATTAATCCGCTCCATGTGGTCCTGTTTTTTTTTAATTTAGCTGTTATGTCCGCAAATCAAGACATTAACAATATTAACAACCAATCAGGTGCTTTCTTTCCCAAAAGTTAGGTTTGATTGGCAGCTATCATGCCTCGTTGTAAGCCGTGCAAGCAGGAAGGGGCGTCTACCTTCAACAATGATTAGATTCTGATTGGATTCTGAGCGTGTAACCAAGAGGCCAAATCAGCCGCTACAACTTCTACCGTCGATTGGCTTCATGTGGCTGTGGTTCACATGTCACACTCTGAGCAGACCACCAGAACATCCAGGTCCACAAGTCACAATGACTCCAAGCTCCAGACTGAAACTCTCCTCTGACCTCAGGGACTGTTAGAATGTTAGAAAAGTCATTCTGGAGGGTCAGCACTGTCAACACTGATTTGTATTTGCATGTAGTAAATTGTAATGTAGGATTATGGTAATATCTGACTTGTATTTGAGTAATTTTAACTATGGAAATGTGGAGAGTGCATGGTTTGATTGTAAATAGATGGATGCCTGGATCTATTTTAGTTGTGTGTTAACCTGCCCGAGGACTACAGATGGAAACTGGCTTTAGCTAAATCTGGTGTAAATCATCTATTCCTTTACGAAATTAAAGAGTTTGCACATGGTTCCTGTTAAAATAAACCACTAAACTAAACACTCCTTCAGTTCTCTTCTATACAGATTGCTACTCAAACAGCCATTCACAACTGTCCAAATGTTGTGACGTCATGTGTATAACCTGTATTCAGGACAAAATTTGTACAGCCTTCTAACACTTCACAAACATATTTAATACAATTACATTCATTCTGTTAAAATACTACATGTCCTTTGCTAACCACTGGAACATGACACATCCTGCCGGCTTCTGTTCTTCCACACGGACACAGCCTTAAAAGTGCTCGCCTGAGGTTAGATTAGCGTCATCCTTTCACCGGACACGGAGAGGAGAACATCTCAAATAAAATCAGAGTAAATGAAAAACACAGTTATGGCTCTGTGCGGTGGTGGTCTGTGCATATGTGCGCGTGTGTGTTTGTGTGTGTGTGTGCATTTGTGTGTGTGTTTGTGTGTGTGCGTGTGAGACAGAGGAAGCCTTCAATCAGAGTAACTGGATCAGACTCTGGGTAAACGTATCAGAGGATCCAGAGCACAGCA
The DNA here is from genome assembly GCA_029959045.1 of Taenioides sp. WSHXM2023. Lineage (NCBI taxonomy): Eukaryota > Metazoa > Chordata > Actinopteri > Gobiiformes > Gobiidae > Taenioides > Taenioides sp. WSHXM2023. Next base: position 29,982,242 of record CM057094.1, on the reverse strand, counting down.
CTGGTCTGCGAGGGTGGAGAGGGTGGTGGGTCTGACAAATGATCACAACCAGACCTCTATCTAAGCAGCTGCAGTCACTGTGGTCAAAGGCTGTAGTCATTGAGGACACAGGCAAGTAATGAGAACGCAAGAGCCAAAATATTTACTGTATAGAGCCGCACCATCCTTCAACCGATAGAATCAGGAGACCACAGAGAAACAAAACTGTCACCTTTGGCTTGCAGCCGTGTGATTGGTCCAGTGGGTCTGATTCACTGGCGGTTTGAGTCCAAATGAGTGGATGAATTTGCTGTGGTAACTTCACTGCCTTTTTACTCTGCTCAGGCAGGGAACATACCATAGGATTTTTTTATTTTATAACCACATAATGACAATCCAAACTAACACTGTGTGTGTGTGTCCGATGATGATAAATGAGTTGGTGTCCCGCAGTTTCTAGTTTATGACCATCACTAGGCGACGGGTCCCTGGTGCTGTCTGGGTGCTCTGATTGGCTGTTGCAAAGTTGACGCAAACGGCAATTGTTAATAATTAACATGTTGGATAGTTAAAGATTTTGGACAAAAGTGCAAAAGTGAACAGATTCTGAGGAGATCTGAGGAGGGCCTCACACATGAGGTCTTAGTCAGTCACATCCTACATATTCATCCTGCTCGTTGCTGTTTCCTCCTTGTTTCAATTCTCTGGTCTAAATTAACACCAGAGATGTACATTTTGTCTAATTGAATGTGATCAGAGGAAAACACCTGAGTCTGTCCCACATGCCTGCACACTGGAGTCCCTGGAGCAGGTGTGAGGAGCTGGGGCGTCTCAGGGAGAGCTCCACGCCACATGTGCTAATGGGAACTGCGTATGTTAATATGAACTGCGAGCGCTAATGTGCAGAGTGGAGGTGTAAATTGGAGCGGAGGGGCAAGACTGAGTGAGGTGTGGGGGCTGTGGGGACACGGTGGATCCCTCTGCTCTCTGCCTCTGGAGGGATACAGGCTCACAGCACAGACTGAGAGGGCTTAGATAACATGTTCTGTGTGCTAACGTAAGCTAACAGGAGGTAACATTGTGTCTACGTGGTGATTCTGATGTGGGCATTTCTAATGAGACTAGAGCGGGAAGTTGCATTACTGGTTTGTCTGGACTGCCTTTTCCCAAACGTTACAAAGACATAAGGTCTGGTGCTGGTTCCTATTCTGGCATGATTGACAGGTGGATTTACCAGTCAGAGAGAGGCATGGTCCATTTGTGTTAAAACAAAATGGAAACAAACCTCGTAAGCAAAAAAGAAAGAAAAAAAATAACTTGGGCTTGAGAAACAGCCAAATCAACCAGTGAAACCTAAACTCTGAAAATCTGAAGTCAAAGAAGTTTTATATTTTGTCCTGAATGTTACAGGATGACACATATGCAAAGATGTTCATGTGAAAAGTTGCCCTTGGATGCTCCAAAAGCCCTACCGGCCACTCACACATTCATGTTGGAAACTGTATAATTCAGTGATAGTTCAGCAGTATGCCTGTGGTGAGGAGGACCTGACTGGCTCTGGTCCTGTTTGTTTATGACGTGTGGGTTCTGGAGCTGGTACAAGCCTGGCTCCAACATATGGTCTCCTCACTGTGAAAGAGAGAGAGGGGGAGGGAGAGGAAGAGACAGAGAGAAGAGAGAGGGAGAGATAGAAAAGGGATAGAGAAAGAGAGAGCTAGCTAACACATGCCCCTAGCACTCCGCCCACGGCACACGCTATCAGCTTTTACATGAAACTTAAACACAATCTGCCCATCGTCACAGACGCTGCACTGTCACAAGTCAATTCAACCAGAACACTGTATTTCCTCTTCTCTTCTACCTTCTGTCTCTGTTGGCCAATCACAGTGTCCAACTGTCCTCTTAACCAATCATTTCTCAGGCTATTCATATAAATGCACTCTCTCTCCATGCTATTATTCTTGTTATTTCGGCTTCAACCCTCCACTGTAGCAGCAAAACCACCAGCCTCCTCATCCCCTTCTCTTCTGCACCTCAGGGTTATGTTTTGGCACCAAGGAAATTCATAATAATCTTCCTTCACATCATTGTCATCTCTACCTTCCAGTATCTAACCCTTTTTACAAAGAGCCACAAACTGAAACAAATACTAAGTGTAGGACCACAGAGCCTTTTAAATTAGCAATAAAAAGAACTGCCAATAATTTGGGCCAATTCAGCCTGAGGTTTGAGGGCCATCAAAAACTGGTCTGAGGTCCACATTTGGGCCAAGTGAAAGCGGAGCTTTGGGTAATGACCGAAAGGACAAGACTGAATTGAGTTTCCTCTGTACGGTGGCTGGGTGCTTCCTTAGAGAGGGTGAGGAGCTCGGTCACACAGAAGGAGCTTGGAATAGAACTGCTGCTCCTCCACGTCAAGAAACTTCTTGGGGAGGGATATCTTAAATTTTTTTATTTATTTTTTTTTGCCTTTCACTTGCTGAGCCTCATCTTAAGATTAATATTCAGAATTAGACTGACCTCTCTATTACTAACAAAGAGCTTAATAAATGTTGTTCTAAACAATCAGAGCATTTTCACTGTAGATATTTCATTTTGAACTGAATGACATACTGTATGAGAGATGATAGGGCTCTTGTGTCTGTGTGACCTTATTGCCTGATCCCTGAGTGTCTGTGGAGTGTCATCCTCACAGTGAGAACAGCTGACCTCAGATCTGTCCCGCTGAGTGCTCATTTCAGTCACCTCCACAGCCTCTGCTCCACCTCCAGAACCAGACTATGGTGTTCACTTTCACCAAACTCTTATGAAGATGCAGCTCTAAGTGTCAGTGCAGTACAGATAAATAAACAAAATGACAATGTTAATTGGCCACCGGGAGCGCTAAGTCACTCCCCCTTCAGAGCGCTACGACAGCCAACGGACTATATAGCCTATATAAATGGACATAGCCAGTGTTCCCTCTAAGGTGTGTGTGCGATCTGCACTGCTCAGACGTTCAGTGCGCACATCAAATTCTTTGCAGTGCATAAAATAAAATCTAACCTGAATTGATAAACAAAGAGCTGGTTTGACGCAAGGAACGGCCAATCTGATAGATTCAGATTGCACACGTGAATGTGCACACGCGTTAGGGACAAGCCAACTACAAACAGATACATTTCGACCGCATTTCGCTCGCTTCCTTCAGTATGACTGTAGTTGTAGTGCACGTCGCCGCAGCTATCGCTGCTCAGAGCAGCAGGTCCGCACACACTCCACGGAGGGAAGAACACATGAAGAGGAGACAGGTAGAGCCATGTAAGGTAGTTTTTTCTGAGCCAAACAGACATGACTTTGTGAAGTGTGAAGCCTCTCCCCAGAGCATCATACCACAGAGCTGGTATTATACTTATTTTGGAGATCATTATTTTGGGAAAGATGATCCACAATCCCTAAAAAATCTGCAGCTATATGAAGGCTATATTTATCAAGCTGAAAAACCCTCTCTTCATGTGATTTTATAGGTTTATACACTCTAATTTTATTTATGATGTTATTTTTCAAAATATTGTAATGTTCAATGTTTCACTGACAACAGCAGGACCCTCACACTGACATACAACATATACAAAGGTCATGAACAACAAAATTTGTGTCTTCGTCATTCTAAGTGGGCCAAACAAATCTGTTATATTAAATGGAAATAACTGCAGTCATTTGATGAATAAGCTGTAACTTGTGATGATCTCAGGTGTGATGCTGGTGTGGCCACAGTGTGCATGGTGGATGTTGCTCACAGGAGTCCAAGGAATGCTCAGGGAGTTGGTGTGTTTGCCCAGAACCATGAAAAATTAGGGGGAACATTGGTCACAGCTAACGTACTAGCCACCATGTTCCCAACAGGAAGTGAGCATGGGCGCGATTCAACGCGATTCAATCAGCTGTAATTTACTTTGTATTGAAAAATCATCGCCGCTCTCTCTGTAACTGCTGCTGTCAGGCTCCTCATTTTGGTTTTAAAATGTCTGTATTAACTCACTCAACATGATCCTGAGTTTGTATTTTGTTATACTGTCTCTAAAACAAAATATACACATTAATTACAGACCTATCAGCTGCCCGTTTCTCAGAGGTCAAATACTGTATATATCTGTATATATCGTAAATATATCTTAAAAATAAACAATATTATCTGTTGCTTTTACTTCCAATTAACAATTACGTTTCCTGTATAATTTCTCTGGTCCGTATGAATGTGGAGTTCACCTCTGTGCCCTCGACATACAGTCTACATAAGGCACATTCACGCTGAGGCTGTGATCCAGGTGCTCTATGTATCTCGCCATCTGTGCACATGCTAGCACACACTACATGCTAGCACACACTACATGCTAGCACACACGGGCACCTGCCTGCGATCCACCAGGGACCACCTCCTGCCAACACTGTCTGTGCTAAAGCCATTCTGCCTTTACGTACATTCTGTACATCTGCGTTACATAAGGGCTGGAGGACGTCCAGAGAAAACCTTCAAACGGCTGTTGAAGTTGGCAGAGAGGTTAGTGCCCTCACCTCACAGCGAGAAGGTTCCGAGGTCGATATCCAAGCATGTATTTCTAGAGTCCTGTGTGTTAGAACAGTACTTTTGTTATCTATCAGTTTCATGTGAAGTGGTTTGAGCTAATTCCATGTTTGACGTTTGTTAGTAGCTCAACTGGAACAGGATTTCACCCACTAACCTGAAAACCACGGAGACAGAATCCCAAATACTGTTTTTATGATTCTTGGCATAAAAACACTTTCCACATCCTTGTTTGAAATTGTAACGTACCAAATTCTAAAACAACTTCAAATTCTTCTTAATTCTTCTTAATTCAATCAACATTGTTACTGTATGTCAAAGTGCAGCTTGGTACAAACAGTGGACCCCGTACAGACCCATTTATTAACCATGTTATCAAGAAAACAAGTATTAATGAGCCCCCAAATTATAGTTATCACAAAGACAGAGAGTAGATTTCTTTTAAGAAATAATAAAACATCAACATATCATTAAATTATCTCATAAATTATTCAGACTTAAAGTGGCTATAACTGATTTTTCCATGTTGTTGAATAAAATTAATTTTGCCCCAGTACAGATATACATTTTGTAAAATCAGTTCTTGGGGTCCAAACAAGATAATAATAAAGCATTTTATTATCTGAAAATCATGAATTACGCTGTTAACATGCCAGTTGTTAGCACTACTGTGATATCTCTGAAAGTTATGAAAAGTGCTTATAAACTGTAGTGAATAATGATGATTCTAGGAAGTGAGGATAACTTTTGACCACTGCAAATCATCTAAAATGAACTAGCTCTGTTTTTTCATGTTTTAAAACAATAAAAATCAGGCCTTTAAGTCAAATCATGATTCTGAATTCAAATCATTTTAAACTAATGCTCCAGTTTTCTCTTTTGCAAAGTACTTCCACATTATGAGGGCCTTCTGTGTGGACCAGGAGGAAGCAGGCGGTCTTCCACTCTACAGGAGAGGAATGTATGTGAATTATTAAAGGTGCCAATTAGAACTGCTGACATTTGGATCAAAACACCATGACATTGGCCTTTAGCTCTCTCTCTTCTTTTCTTTCTCTTTCTCCCTCTCTTCTCCCTCTTCTCACGCGTTTACCCACAAACACTTGGGCTCCACAGTTACAAAGGGCAGGGGCAGCTCCTTAATAAATGACTGGCTCCACAGAAGGGTCAGGGCAGTGGACAGTGAGGCCCAGCTGACATTTGACATAATTGGCTGATGGAGAATGGTTCTGTGGGCGTGGGTTCACCGGGAGTTTGTTCCTGAGATAAAAGGTTTTAAAGCAGACCTATTATGCAAAAATGGCTTTCATGATGTTGTGCTATTCAGGCTTTATAATATAATAGTGATGGTCGGATGGATAGCTCATATATTTATACTTTGCATCAACATTCCCTGGAGGTGTGAAGCTAACTGAAAGCACTAAATCAAACACCTAAACAGGACCATGAACACTCGTATCGTATCCAGGTTCCTGAAAATGAGTTGTTTATATCCATTTTGTGTGTGTTTTTTTGAGTTTTTAGATTATCTTAAATGTTTTTGTCAGTATTTGCTCATGTGTGAATTGTGTCACCATGGTAACTGATGAACATTTTGCTAAGAGAGATATGTAGAACACCCCCAGCTGCACGGATGTATTGAAAATTTGCAGGTTTCTGGACAGATTTTATTTCTTGGTAAATCCAAAATGATCTCTCTCTGTATTTTTTTTATACAGATGGATATCAGTCAGGTCCCCACTCCCTCTGTTGCATCTCAAGCCGGGCCAAACGTGATCGTCCAGTCAGATTTGTTTATTTCAGTGATGTGTGAAACGAAGAAGCTCATTGGTTACCTGTCATTTATAAATAAAACTACATTTTCCTCACCTCGGATGGACAGAGTTTAGTGTTTCACTTGTTGATTTTATGGAAATCTGCAATGTGTTTTAGTCCCCTGTGATATTTTTCCTTTATACTGGTACCATGCGTGTCCCTGGTTGGCTAATCCACCTGTCAATCACACCCATCTGAAAATGTTCTCTTTATATACTGGGAGTAATTTCAAATAATTTCACTTCCTGCTGGTGACAAACAAGAGAGGGCAGACATATGCTGTAATTCAAACGTTCAAAAGTCAAGTGAAAGCAGATATCCAAAAAAATAAGTCAAAATAATACTTACAATTTCCTCTTTAAAATCTACCAGATACAGTATGTGTTTTATAAAGGGCAATGCTGTAACAGTGAGATTAATGATGAAATAGTATGTCATTGTGAATCTAACTTTGATTATACGAACTGTGTAATGGTCAGAGCAGGGACGTCTGACTGGCCTTTAAAACAGTTATACAGTTTATACCATTGGTCCTGGCTCTGCTTCCACTTTTATTTCTCTGTTTTATTACAACATAGACGAATGACAACACCACAGTCATATCTGGCTGAGTGTTCCAAGACTTTGTGGATACAACATTAGTAAATATAGTCTCAAGCCCGGACAAACGTGATCGTCCAAACAGATCCGTTTCTTTCAGTGACTCGTGTGAAAAGAAGGAGCTCATTTACAAGTAAAATTAAACTTTTACATCTCACATTAGCAGAGTTTAGTTCTTGGCTCATTCATTCTGCAGAGATCCATCATGTTTTAAATTTTTTTCCAATATGGATGGACCATGTGTGTCCCTGATTGGCTAATGCACCTGTCAATCACTGCCATCTGAAAAGTGGAAGATTTAACGGTGACCAGACTCACATCTTCGTAAAGTATTATTGAAGTGCATATTCTGGATCCTGACCAGCCAGTCCCTTCTACATTCTGTTCGAATACAGGAGAGACTAAAACAGGACCATAGAAGTTATTAATCTGTATCACGTGTCTCTCAAATGCAGAAGACATTTCTCGAAAATTCTCGTAACATTCAGACCACAATATATAACTTCTTCTTTTACCTGAGATAAGTAATAGTTTGGTGCTTCGATTGTTGATTCTGTAAAAATCCGCACAGTTCTTTATGTAGATTTTTTATGTGTTAGCAGCCATGTTTGTTTTACCCGCCAACGGAGCGTGCGTCTCTCTGATTGGTTAATCCGCCTGTCAATCACACCCTCTGAAATCAGGAAGACAGGACACGGCTCAACATCCAATCGTCTTTGTAAAATGTTGTCAAAGTGTGCGGTTCTGGCTGGACAGGTCAAATGGATGGACCATGTGTGTCTCTGATTGGCTAATCCACCTGTCAATCATACCCATCTAAAAACTGGGAGATTCACGGGTGACCAGACTCACAAACACACATCTTGGTAAAAGTATTGAAGAAATGCATATTCTGGATCCTAAGCAACTGTAGCAATATATTGTGCTTTTTATGATTATTTATGTTTTGATTTGTTTGTATTATGATTTTAATCTGTTTCTTATTCTGTGACGCACTTTGAATGATTTGTGTAACAATTGTGGTATACAAATAAACTTGCCTTGTCTTCAGATTTTATTATTGTGACAGGCCTAAGTAGATACAACAAAATAATCTCAAAGTCACGATCACTCAACCTATCCCACTTTGCCTGAGGTGGCTCTTGGGGACCACAGCAGTTCTTACCGTGGAGGAGAGTCTGGGTACAGGCCGGTGAGCTGGTCCAGACCTTCTCCATACGAGTGGAAGTCCAACCCAGGGGGAAACTCCTCCAAACAGGTGGATCTCAGCTCCCCCACCGAGCCCCCGTATGAGAAGCCATCCTGACCTGTACAGAGGAATTCAGCTGTTACCATCTACTTACATTAAGGCTGGAAAAATAAACGTGTTAAATGTGCATCGTGTAACTTTTCTGGTGGAGGGTCCGTCAAATGCTTTTCTCCATGGACATGTTATTACTTTCTCTGGAATGTTTCACAGTATGGTATTAAAGCTTTCTATTTTCATGGAGACCAAAGCAGACCCTGCTCACAGTCAGACAGCCTGTTTTTCTAGGCATTTTGGAGCCATAAAACCACCTGTAATTGAAGGCAGAGCTGTTTAATGTCATACTGTGGAACATTCCATGCAGAGCAATGACATATCCATAGAAACAAGCAGGTGATGGACCCCCAACCAAAAAAGTTACACAGTGCACCTTTAACCTGACTAATTTGTTCATTCCAGTTGAAAAGCGTTGGTGAGGCAGGGAGAGGATGATCAGATGTGACAGATGTGTTTAAAGGTAATCTGAACCAAAGAAGATCAGGAGGGTGGTAAATGTAAAGTGTGGTTCTCCAGGTGAACAGTACGAACAGGGTTTAATACTCTGTCATTATCAATAAACATCTACACTTACATTAGAAGTGATCACATTAACAGCAGAGGAAGGTTTGATGGGTGCCTTTATGTCTAGACTTCTGTGTCATCTTGGTTTTATCTAATAAGAGTTTTATATCATGGACCTGACCAGTAAATAAATGTACAGTAGCCAGCGTGTTTACTCATTTTAACAATGAATTACAATCATAACTGAAAGACATTTTAGGTTTAAACACACTGGATTTCAGTATTAAAACTGAACACAAATGAGGTTCATTCTGCTTACTGATTGGATAATCGTCTTGTGGCCTTATCCTGGTTCAGGTCCTATTTGGCCAACCGTAGTTTTACCGTTCATGTTGGTGATGCTGTGTCCTCCCTGGCCCCCCTATCCTGTGGAGTGCCCCAAGGGTCGGTACTCGGGCCTCTACTCTTTTCAATTTATTTGCTGCCTCTTGGATCAATTCTCTGAAAACATAGGATAGGATTTCACTTTTATGCAGATGACTGCCAGTTGTATGTCCCTTTGAACAAGTCTTGTGAAGTGCCTGGATGAAGTCAAGTCATGCATGGCTTCCAACTTCCTTCACTTCAATGAGAAAAAAACAGAGGTAGTGTTGTTCTCTCCAAGTGATGCTGCTGTGGTTCCTCCTACTGAGTTGGGTTCCTTATCCCAGGCTGTGAGCCCAGTAGTGACAAACTTAGGCATAAAAATGGACTATGGTTTTAAACTCGATGCCCAAATTAGCTCTGTGGTGAAGACCAGCTTTTTTCAGATGAGGCAACTGGCCAAAGTGAAACCGATTTTATCTCGCCACAATTTTGAAATTTTAATCCATGCTTTTATTACCTCTCGTTTAGATTACTGTAATTCACTTTATACCGGTCTTTGTAAAACCTCCCTTTCCTGCTTACAGCTGGTGCAGAACGCAGCCGCTCGTCTTTTAACAGGATCACATAAATTTGACCACATATCCCCTGTCCTTCAGTCACTTCACTGGCTCCCTGTGCACTTTCGCATTGATTTTAAAATTCTTTTATTTGCTTTTAAATGCCTCCATGGTCAGGCCCCTCAGTATCTGTCTGACCTGCTTGTACCTCACACTCCCCCTCGTGCTCTCAAGTCCGCAGATCAGGCTCTCCTCTGTGTGCCAAAGACCAGGAGAAAAAAGAGAGGGGATCGGGCATTTGCGGTGGCTGCTCCGAGGCTGTGGAATCAGCTCCCTCTGCATATCAGGCTGACTGAATCACTACTTGTTTTTAAGTCCCTTTTAAAGTCGCACTTTTTTTCCTTGGCTTTTAACACAGTTGAGAGTTGACTTTTTACCTGCATTTGTATTGTTTTATTCTTGTTCCTGTCACTGTACCTGTCGATGTTTGTTATTTATTGTGTACAGCACTTTGGTCAACTGTGTTGTTTTAAAGTGCTTTAGAAATAAAGTTGAGTTGAGTTGAGTTGAGTTGATAATCAAAACACCAAATTATAGCACAAACAACTTGGCCACCATGTCTGTTTTTGTAATTCAGAAAAAAAATCAGGATTACAACTGCATTATATTTGTTTTACTCATATCTGGGGACACATATGCCCACCCATGCCCATCCTGACTCATGTGCCCCTCGTGCCCCCCATGCCCCTGGACTGACCGTAGCTGGCTCTGAGGTGGGGGTTGCGCAGGCGGCTGTCCTTGCGCAGGCTGCCCACGATGATGGTGATGCAGGAGAGGAAGAGCACCAGGCCTATGACGATGCCCGCCACCACCAGAGGAGACACCAGCAGAGAGGGCTCCCCCACAGGCTCACGCTCGCTCCTGCACTCCGGGTACTCCCCATGGCTCTGGTTGGAGCTCACTGCTGACCACAACACAAAAGCAGTTAGAGACAAAAAGACAAACTGTAGTCTTTATTATAAAGGTATATCGGAATGTGGGCAATGCAATGTGTTATTATGGGATAAAGATATCTATAACAGAAAAGAATACCAAAAGGCGACAGTGGTTAAAGCAGTGGTCATTGTGTCCTTAGGCAAGACACTTCACCCACATTGCCTATGTGCACTAAAGCTTGTATAGTTGATCTTCTCTTCCCTGTTTTACTGTAGTGTCTCCAGTTCTGTGTGACACATAATTAGAGCTGGAGAGTCCACACACACTTAGTCATGAGTGGATTACAGTGTCTCATATCTGCGCTCTCCTCCTCCATCTGTCTCCTCTACCCATCACTCAGATAAACGAGTTTACATGTGTCTTTTGTCATTATTTAAGTCACTGTCACATGCTAGGCTAATTCACTAGCTTTACGTGACGGATTTGATTCAGTATGAACCTGTCAGTTGAAAGAAGATTTGTACTAAAAAAAAAATAAAAAAAAATAAAGTTCTTTCTAAGTTTTTCCTTTATGATTTAAACCAGACCAAGTTACAGGTCAGATCTGTGGAGAGGCGCCCCGCTCACAGTCAGAATGCCTGTTTTTCTAGGCATTTTAGAGCTGTAAAACCACCTGTAATTGAATAAACGCAAGGTAGAGCTGTTTAATACTGTGGAACATTCCAAGCAGAGCAATCACATATCCATAGAAACAAGCAGGTGACAGAACCCCAACCAAAAAGTTACACAGTGCACCTTTAACCTGACTAATTTGTTCATTACAGTTGAAGAGCGTTGGTAAGGTTAAATAATCTTTTTTTTTTGTTTGTTCTTGTTTTAATTTGATAAAACACACAACATTAGATTGACATTTCACAATCTTCAAATAATAAACAAAAGTTGACCATGAGCTAGTTACACAGTTAGCTGGTATCGAATATCAGTGCAAATATAGGGTATCGGTTCCATAGTATCTGATTTGTTTTGTTTCATTCACACACGTTTAACACACAAACCCTGCATATTAGGCTGAGTTCTTCTCTCAAACTGAAAACAGTCTGTTCCACCTTGTGATGTCGTGTGGTAATACAAGTGCTCCACTGTGTTTATAAAACTCCACACACCTTCACCAGAATCATTTGAATAATTTCAGCTCTGGAATTGCCAGTCTTTACCCAACAAGGTATGGTAAAAGATAGTTGTTGGTGGGCGGTAGAGCATTTGTCCACTGATCCGAAGGTTGGCGGTTCAAATCCCACTCTCGAATCCCACATAAACATCATTGGTTGAGTGGTCAGATTGATTCCAGATGAATGCTATTGTTGTGTTCTTGGGCAAGACACTTAACCGACCTTGCCCTCTGTGTACACTGGTGTATGAATGGGTGAGTGGTTCCTTCTTGTAAAACGAGTTAAGGATGGAAAAGCGCTATATAAAAATGTGACCATTTAACTTGAAAACTACCGCTTCATGACATCACAAGGTGGAACAGAGTATTTGGAGCTTTGGAGATGTAGACAGACTAATAATGCAGGATTACTCAAACATGTGTGAATGAAACAAAACACAACTCCAGGTATGTTTTTGATGAGCTACCAGCATTATAACATGGCGTAAAGCTCACAAGAGTAGATTTTACGTAATATAGGACCTTAAAAACATTGCTAATTACGTAGTAGTAGTACTAGTAGTAGTTTATTCTGTAATTTTGCAGCACTACAAAAAAACATAGACTACAACCCCATGGATCATGATTGAAAGGATTTAGGCTGAAGTAAAAAGTACTGGTGATGCCTAATCCTGTTAAACACTGACAGAATTCCAAGAAAGAAAAGCAACATACGAACAGCAAATTTGCGTTGACAATTTCACTTAAGACTTACTGCAGCCTATATATAAGTGACAAAATGAAAAATAAAAAGGTTTTCTATTCAATTGCGATAAATATTGCAGCCCTATAGTATCTTACACATACCTGCCCGTGTTACTGTTTCTCCACCTCTCCTCTGAATCTAAAGCAGGCTTCAGACACCACCCAAACCCCTAAATGATTTACTCTGCTTCTCATTGTCATTTGGCTCTCCGCTCTTTTATTACCCGCTCCCCCTCTCCTCTCCTCCTCCCTCCATCTTCCTATATACGAATTGCCCATGTTGGTGCCGGTGGTAATTTGGTTTTACCGCCGAAGAATAGGAGTGCTGTAATTCCCGGTAGGCCACTCTCTTCACCGCAGGCTCGTCTCTCAAACACAAATCACAGGTTAGAAGTGCGTTTGCTAACCGTCTTATGGTATTGTGGTGTAAGAACATACGGACGCTTCACTAACACAACAGAGAAGTGTTGGATGGGCAGTGTTTCAGTGTTAAAGCTGCATTGTGTAACCTTTCTAGTAGAGGGTCCATCAAATGCTTTACTTCTTGGGAATGTTATTGCTTTGTCCGGAATGTTTCATACTATGGCATTAAACCTTTCTATCTTCATGGAGACCAAACCAGACTAAGTTACAGGTCAGATCTGTGGAGAGACGACCCCGCTCACAGTCAGAAAGTCTGTTTTTTGAGCTAATTTTGAGCTACAAAACCACCTGTAATTGAATAAATGTAAGGTAAAACTGTTTAAAGTCATACTGTGAAACATTCCAGGCAGAGCAATGACGTATCCATAGAAACAAGCAGGTGACGGACCCCAACCGAAAAGTTACACAATGCACCTTTAAGATAACAGGCTAATAGGTTTTGTTATTTACTGCTATTATTGCAGCTTTAAAGAACACATTGTTTTTGAGCCTGCTGTAATCTACGACACCCGTGGATCATTATGTTAGAATTTGCACATTTTAAATCACAATATTCATCTAAAACGACTTAATAAAAGAAACAAGTCTGTGGATTTCTGCATTTCAAGACTGTGGAGCCCAGTGGGAGCTGACGTCACCGTAAACATCATCACAAGAAAGAGTTGGCACCTCTGACTGATAGCTACAGATCACCCTGACGAGGAGCTGATTTTTTTTTCATTTGTACCAAATTGACTGTGCTACCAAATCCAACATGTACCACCAATTAAGAAAATAAAATTGAAGAACAAAGTAAATCCAGAGCGGTGGGCGTGTAGTGGTGGCGGTGAGAATGGGAGTTAATCAGCAATACGCTGTCTTGGAAATAAGTGATTAATAAAGTTCACTCAAACATGCACAAATCACTCCAAATACAACTTCGGGTGAGTAAATGGTGAAGGGAAACAGATATAACATGGTTAAAAGCTCTAAAAAGTTGATTACGCCGAATAGGTCTGCTTTAAAGAACATATAATGCAGAATGGACTTTTTTGAAGTTTTATCCATGTTATATGGAGCAGTATTTTTACTTCATACGCACTTGTTTCATGAATCCATTAGTCCGAATTCAATATGACTCAAAAATGCTCAGTTTGCATTTTGCCTGAATTGTTGTGTCACACATAAAACTCTGAACTTCTTTTTGTTTTTGAGTTCATAAACCATCACCGGACTCATTCTACGGTCAAACTGTCTTCACATAAGGACCTCATTTGTTGACTTTCTGATGTTTTATTCTCGTTCCAATGCTTAAATTCCTCTATGAATGGGACTTTTTAGTATCAGTACCCGCTCAAAGGAGTATCTAGATTTAGTTTTAGTATCTGATTTTCGATACTCTCAGAACCTTGCCTTCTATACAAAACAACTATACTACAAAACAAAAATGCCTGGAAAGTAACAGCAGTTATAGCATCTAGCCCGAGCTTTAGCAAAACATATTATTCTTTTTTATGAAGTAATGAACTTTCACATGAGTAGATCTTTATTATGATATAAGTAGATCATTCTTTTATTACCCCCTCCTCCTCCTCCCTCTGTCTGCTCGTACAAGTGGCCTCTGCTTTTGCCGGCTGTAATTTGGTTTTAACGTCAGATCTTGAGAAAAAGAGTTTTGTGATTCCCTGTAGACGTCCTCCTCTCCGCACGGCTCACATCTCCAAAACTGGCTACATTACATGGCCAGTTATAATCAGATAACTAGAGAAATCAGATAACACATGGTTTTTGGTGTGTGTTTGCGTGCGTATGCGAAATCTGATCATCAAAAATGCCTGGTGATGTGTGTCAGTTAATCAGTGGATTTTTAAAGTAACTATTGTATTTGGAAGGCAAAGTACAATGCATTTTAAAATAACTTTCGATATTTAAAGTGTAACTTTTAAAGGGTCCATATTACACTATTCTCTGATCTATGTTATGTTATGTTATGTTATGTTATGTTGTTTCTTCATCACAAACACACCTGGAGTTGTGTTTTGTTTCATTTACACATTTAACACACAAACTCTGCATATTTAGCCTGAGTTCTTCCGTCAAACAGAAAACACTTTCCACCTTGTGATGTCATGTGGTAATACAGGAAGCGCAGGAAGTGTTTTTAAACTCCATGCACCTTCACTAATATCATTTGGATAATTTCAGCTCTGGAATTGTCAATCTGACTGAAATAAAGGTAAAATGTAGCTGTTAACTTGAAAACTGCCACTTCATGACATCACAAGGTGGAACAGAGCATTTTGAGCTTAGGAGATGTAGACAGACAAATAATATAGGATTACTCAAACATAAACATGTGTGAATGAAACAAAAAAAAAACAAAAAACTTTCACATCTGCCATCTCCTGGTGAAAAAGTATTTAAAAACCTGCATATTGTAGCTTTAAACAAAAAAAAAAAAAAAAAAAAAAAAAAAGAATAAAAAATATAAAACAAAAGCATGATTTTTTTTTTTTTGGTTGTGTTTATTGCACTGAAAAACATCCTTGCTCTGAGTAGGCTTGCATCTCCACAAACCTGACTGTTATTTAACTTGGGGGATGACTTGCTCCTGCTTGTTTCCATGGACATTTAGTTTTTTTGCTATAACATTCCACAGTATGGCATAAAAGGTATCCATTTCCATTGAGAATGTTCCGAAGTATGGTTTTAACTTTCTATTTCCATTTACAGAAAGTTATTATTGTTTTTTTTTTTTTTTTGTTTCTGTCATATTAACTTGACATTTTTGCCTCATTTTCCTTGTCAAAACCTGCACACGTGTGAACAGTTAGAAAGAAATCCGATCACTCCCATCATCTGTTCACATGACATTTGGGTAATCTGATCTCCAGAAATCAGATAACGATGTCTCCATTTTCCACCCCACTCCACCATCGCTCTCATTTTACCGCTCACTTCAGAAACATAAACTTAATTTTCCCCCAAACTCCACAGAGAACGCACAGCCCAGACGGATAATTATATAGATTTATAAGATGCTTCGCTTTAATGGCTTTATCACACCTGCAGAGTTTTCATCAGAACACCAGACAACGCACACATTTGCATTGAATTGTAAGGGAATACTAAACCGCAAGTGAATAAAAATGAAAATGTGAAAATCTGAGACGCTCCACACAGTGCTCTAATAAAACTGCAGGTGAGACTATTGGAGAAAAGGATGTGGATTCAAAATGGAGATTTTTAAATGAAAAGATAAAATGAAGTGGAAATGAAAGAGGCAAAGGCGATGTAGGGTAAAGTATTTTCCTATAAACGGGAGGATGGCCAGATCGATTCCCACCCAGGCAAACTACATCTCCAAAGCTCAAAATGCTCTGTTCCACCTTGTGATGTCATGAAGCTGTAGTTTTTAAGTTAACAGCTCCTTTTACCTTTTGCTCAGTAGAGATCGTCAATTCCAGGGCTGAAATCATCCAAATGGTTTCAGCAGTTTAAAAACACAGTGGAGCATATGACATCACAAGGTGGAACAGGTTGTTTTCTGTTTGAGAGAAGAACTCAGCCTAAATAAAATGCAGGATTTGTGCGTTAAACATGTGTGAATGAAACAAAACAAACTCCGGGTGTGTCTGTGATGAGGAAACAACATTAGAACACGTCTTAAAGCTCACAAGAGTCCATTTTGCGTCATATAGGACCTTTAAACGGAATAGCTCACGATCTTAGGGCGTATTCTGGGATGTTCGTTTGCGCTTGTAGCTGTGGATGTGGTGGGCTCTGCTCCTCTGACCCCCCCTTCACCCTCTTAGCGCTTGACTTGTTTCCGCGGTGATGCCATGCTCTGCTCTATATGTTCATGTCCATTCTGAGGAGAAACAGAGACACAGTAATACGCTGTGACAGGCCGCCTCTAAAGCTCACAGCACAGACCCCCACACGGCTCCTATAGACTTCCTATGGACCGAAGAATGCACTGATATGAGTGCGGGGCTGGGGGCTAGGCCTGTCCAATGTTTTTACTCACAAGTCTGATATCTATGCAAAAACAGCCATACAAGGACTTCAGTGTCAGATACAGTTACAGTGTAAGGACTATGTGATGTCTCAGTTTGAAGTGGGAAAAGGAGCCTGGAAAGAAAAAAATAAAGGTGCTGTACCTGATTTTGTGCAGAACTGGTTCATTTGAAGGTCCTCTATTACGCAAAATTGACTCTTGAACTTTGAGTCATGTTATAATGTTGCTACCTCATCATAAACACACCTGCAGTTGTGTTTTGTTTCATTCACACTTTGAGTAACCCTTTATTATTAGTCTGTCTACATCTCCAAAGCTCAAAATGCTCTGTTCCCCCTTGTGATGTCATGTAGTGGTAGTTTTCAAGTTAACAACTACATTTTACCTTTTGCTCAGTAAAAATTGGCAATTCCAGGGCTGAAATTATGCAAACGATTCTTGCGAAGGTGTATGGAGTTTAAAAACCCAGTGGAGCACTTTCTATATTACCACATGACATCACAAGGTGGAACAAAGTGTTTTCTGTTTGAGAGAAAAGTGTTGGACATAGCTAACCTGCTAGCCACCACGTTCCAAATAGGAAGTGCGCATGGGGCCACTTCTGGCTCCACTGACTCTGGCTCCAATTGATTTACATTGAAAAATTGTCAAGCCTCCCTCTGTACTGCTGCAGTGAGCCTTGTCATTTCGGTCTTAAAATGTTTGTATTAACCCCCTCTATAAGATCCTGGTGTTTTTATTTCGCCATTTTGTCTGTAAATAAACTCCTATTCCTAATTTGGAACTCGCCCTGTAACTGCTATCCTCGGTGAGCTTCATTTGACTGGAGGCGAACGCCATGGGTGACGTCACACTGCTTTAGTCCATTTCTTCATACAGTCTCTGGCCTGGAGGAGGGTCTACTGCTTGTTTCCATGGAAATATTGTTCCTTTGGCTATAATATTCAACAGTATGGCACAAACTCACCTAAATCCATGGAGAATATTTTAACTTTCTATTTCCTTCTATTTCATGTACAGGTCACTGCCTCCTCCAGAAACTTACTGTTGCTGTAAGTTAATGTACTTTAGCCTTTAGCTTTGAGTCAAAAACGCCTACTTTTACATAGGTCTTCTCAGCTGAAATATTTATTTACATAGTACATAAGGTCTTAACATGCTGTCGGTGATCATCGACCATAACTTGCTGTCCACTGCGTGTTCTTTCTGTATTTATTCCCCACAGAAAGTGAACAGAACGGTACGTGAAAATCTGCACTTTTGAGAAACCACATTTAAAAACCAAACTAGTTTTTCTCTCATAAAATAATCTCTCAGTATTGTAAGTAATATTAAAGGGCCCATATTACGCTATTTTCTCATCTATATTACAATGTTGTTCCCTCATCACAAACATAGTGCTCCACTGTGTTTTTAAACTCCACACACCTAGAATCATTTGGATGATTTCAGCCCTGGAATTGCCAATCTCTACTGAACTAAAAGGTAGCTATTACCTTGAAAATGACTGCTTGATGACATCACAAGGTGGAACAGAGCATTTTGAGGTTTGGAGATGCAGACAGACTGATAACAAAGGATTACTCAAACATGTGAATGAAACAAAACACAACTCCTGGTATGTTTTTGATGAGATAACAAGATTATAACATGGCTTAAAGCTCACGGGTGTCGATTATGCATAATATAGGACCTATATATAAAAAAAAAAACATCTTTGATCGCATCTGCCCTGCCCTCTGTATCTCGTAAATAAGAGCTCATGTTTCATGTTTAGACTCAGGGCAGCTGTAGGTGTCAGCTGTTGTAAAGGTTAAGAGCCCCATATCGACTGATGCTTCACTCTGTACATTACATTACAGATTACATTCTAAGCCACAGCCCATCAGTCCTGACAAAAGACTCAAGCGTTCGAAATCAAATCTAACCCTGAAGACTTTATATCACTGTATTTATTTACTTTTTGTTTTTTGCAATGTCTCTCTTCCTTACTAGGGATGCACCTTTCCAGTTTTTTCTGTCCCAATTCTGAAGTTAATACTTTGACTTTAAGTATCTGCCGAGACCCGATATCAACCAATACCAGGGCAGAGACTGAAAATATATTTTTTTCTCCTTTCAACACAAACAGCATAAGGTAAAAATTATCTAAATGTGTTTTGTAAGTACAGAACAGCTTTGTTTAAATACAAGTTTAATATTTTGAAATGTTTTGAGCCAACATTGGCCAGTAAATTGTCTCATTACACCAATTTATAGACCAAAATGAGAAGCTGATATCTGATCCACCAAAATGTTCAGTATCAGCGCCGATGTCCGATACCAGTATTATACTGTGCATCTCTACTCCTTACTTCTGTTCTCTCTCTCCTCCTCACTCTCTTTTCCTTCTCTCCCTCCTCCCTCTCTCCTCTCTGTGGTAGTATTGACCTGGTGCCAGAGGGTGCAGAGTCACGACATTAAAGCCTCACAGGTCAATACAACACAAGGACGAAACATGAGCCCGGTCACATCCCTCCTACACCTCAGGGCCATCAAGATGAGTCTGTTTAAAGGTCCCATCTTATGCTACTTTCTGATCTCTTATAATGTTGTGTCCTCATCACAAACAGATTATTTAGGCTGAGTTCTTCTCTCAAACAGAAAACACTCTCAGCTACCTCGTTATCTATATCAAACTCCTTACATTTCTATACACAAGATGCTGTTTACTCTACCAGTGCAGCAGTTCTTAGCGGCTTTTTCCAACTGTAGCTTCCTCGCAGTTTGCACAGTTTGTTACGATGACAGACAAGAATCCACTACCAGTTAGCCGCAAAAGAAAGTCCATTTTTGAAGTAGCTGAAAGAAGAAGAGAAGGGGAAAAGGAGCGAAGCCAAACTAAGGTGATTCTTGGAGATTCCTTCCAGCACTGAAGCAGAGGGTCTAAAGACTGACGTGTTGGTCGCTAAATGACTTCTGGACAGGTAACTTCAACAGCAATTCGTTCTGAACTCGCACCAACAGTAAACAAGCATGATTTGTAGCATAAGGAGGAGGCAGGAGGAGGCCTCCTCTCCAGGGAGCTGTGGAGGTGGTGTCACATATGGGCAACATTTGAAAAAGGGCAAACAGTCACTGTATTTCTCTTTCACAAGAGTAAATTTTGTGTAATATAGGACCTTTAAAACACCATTGTTGCCAGCAGAGGATGCAAAAACATACAAGACATGCTTAGGTTAATATCAATAAAACACCACTTATTACTTAGAGCAATAAATCTGTAATTAGTGCTTTAGTCAGACAACAAACTGCTGAAAATGTAACAGCCTTAAATGGATATAGCTAACCCACTAGCCACTGCATTCCAAGCAGGAAGTGAACTTGGGGGCGCTTCCGACTCCATAGACTCTGGCTCCAATTGAACTTACATTGAAAAACTGTCATCCCTCTCTGTAACTGCTGCTGTGAGCCTCGTCAACACTGTAGGTGACGTCACACTCTCTTAGTTCACTCCTTTATGCAGTCTGTGGTAGCTTTAACATAATCCACATTTACTCTACGCTCAGTCATTTTCACTGTCAGGACTCTTCCATAAAGCCTGCGCCGATCTCTGTTACGCCTGTCTGAGGAGATCACAGTCCAGTGGCACGTGTTGACAGAGCGCTGGCTGCGGTTTGAAGGCGATGCTACGCTAGCGGCTCTGTCAGGAGTAAAGAGGCCTCATGGAGAACGCCCGTCATCACAGCACCTCCTCGGGCTGGTTCAGGGGGTCGCTGCCTGACAGGTGAGAGACAGGTGAGTGGCAGGTGAGTGGCAGGTGAGAGACAGGTGAATCAGCTGTCTCAACAGAAATGATGGGGTGTGACAAAATGATTAGCGCTACTTTATCTGGTGAAACTGTATTGTTATCGCAGACAGCAGTGAATTATTCTATATTTAAGACAATCAAACCTGGAGGACTAAAGAAGCCAGTAAGGGGGCTGAGGGGTGTAAGGACCCTTAAAATGAATTCTCACATCGGCTTCTATCATATAAATAAATAGTAAAAGCGACAGTCTTTTGAACGGCTCTTTGAAATGAACAGATCCAAAAGATTTGGATCCCTTAAAAGAGCCAAAAGTCCCATCACTTCTTAAGATCAGGGTGGGGTCTGGGGGTATAAGAAACAGTGTGATTGGCTGACTGTAATCGGGGCAGTCCTGTGTGACGTCACCAACTACTTGAAACTGCAATGGCTAGACTTACTTTTCATACATTTTGACAAAAAGCAGCAAATTTACCTAATTTGCACTAAAACTGCTATAGGAACAGTATTCAATTCAATATTCAAAAACTATTTAGTGTTGAGTTCCACTTTAAGTAAGTTTTATGTAAGTATTTTTGCGAATTATGAAAACAACTATTTCTTTAAAGGTGCACTCTATCACTACTTTTTTAGTGGAGGCTCTACAATGCTTATTTCCATGGAGATGTTGCTCCTTTGCCTGAAATGTTCCACAATGCGACATTAAACTGACGCCACCACGCTCAGATCTGTGGAAAGGCAACAACATTACCAACTCATTTGCAGTCACAGTGGACTTTGAGTCAGGCTACATGTTTATTAGAAAAAACTTTGTAGATGATCATGATCACTTAATCGTAAACGTCCTGGAAAAGTCCTGGACAATTACTTGAAGCCAAGCGTGGTAACCCTGGAAATGTAAGAACTACTATAAATCCTCTAGCCTTCTGCAGTCCTGTCTAAATAGGCCATGAATAGAAAGCACAGTCCTATAATCCAGCCCCGTGTATGTGCTCTCACACCGCTGCTCCACTTGGATGACCATCAGGTTTTACAAGCCCAGGTCAGACCAGGTGAGTGTTTGACCTACCGCCAGGACACGACTAAAGCCATAACCGCCCAATGCTGAACACTACTACACAATCTTACAGCTAACCATAAGGAGGGTTTGAATAGGGCCCGGGAGAGGTCGCTAAAATACTCAAACAAGCATCGACGACATCTACAACTTGCCTGAGCAGCCAGTCCCTTCTGTGTTCTGTTTGAATCCCGAAAAGTGTGGAACAGGACCACAGAGCGTGAAAAAACTCAAAATGGTCTAACCACAGCTGCTAATCTGTATCACGTGTCTCTCAAATGCAGAAGACATCTCTCCAAAATTCTCATATCATTCAGAAGAAAATATGTACCTTTTTTTTTTAACCTGAAATAAGTAATATTTTGGTGCTTCGATTGTTGATTCTGAGAAATCCACGCTGTTTCTCAGTCCTTTATGTAGATTTTCCTCCTTTTTCATGTTTGTTTTTGACGCTAATGGACCATGCGTCTCACTCTGATTGGTTAGTCCGCCTGTCAATCACGCCCTCTGAAATCAGGGAGACAGATCCGCTCATCTTTGTGAAGTTTTGTCAAAGCGTGTGATAATTCTAAAACCTCTCTGGGCAAAAAATGTTGCAAAAAAATCGATTTTGCATAATACCCCCCTTTAATTTGAGACTACAGGGATTCTCGAATGTTGTGATGTCACGTGAATGCCACTTATAAAAGAATAACATATGCGCTGGGGTGTGTGAGTTATCAGTGTGGATGTAGGTCAGAATACATCACAGTTCCCCTTAATCTGGGTGTCCCTCCCCGGTGGGACGAGAGCACGCCTCCTGGCCCACATAACACAGCCTCACCAGTTTAATCATCCGGCGCTCGCATTCATTCACATGTTTGTACAGACCCAGAACACAGCGCCGGGTTCAGATACAACAGCTGCTACCAAACATGGGCTTCTGATATTTAGCGGCAAGTCCTATTGGGTTATATTCTAAAAGGGCCCATATTACACTATTTCTGATTTATGTTATAGTTGTTTGTTTCCTCATCAAAGATATACCTGGAGTTGTGTTTTGTTTCATTCACACAAACCCTGCAACACTCTGTTCCACCTTGTGATGTCATGTGGTAATACAGGAAGTGCTCCACAGTGTTTTTAAACTCCACACACCTTCACTAGAGTCATTTGGATGATTTCAGCACTGGAATTGCGAATATCTGCTGAACTAAAGGTAAAATGGAGCTGTTCACTTGAAAATTATCGCTTCATGACATCACAAGGTGGAACTGAGCATTTTGAGCTTTGGAGATGTAGACAGACTAATAATAAAGGGTTAGTCAAACCTGTGAATGAAACAAAACACAACTCCAGGTATGTTTTAGAAGAGGTAATAGAATTATAACATGACTTAAAGCTCACAAGAGTCAATTTTGCGCGATATAGGACCCTTAAAATGAATACTCACATTGGCTTCTATCATATAAATAAAGAGTAAAAGAGCCAGCCTTTTGAACGGCTCTTTGAAGTGAACAGCTTCAAAAGATTCAGATCCCTTAAAAGAGCCAAAAGTCCCATCACTTCTTAAGATCAAGCCTCCAGCAACATTTCCCCTGTTTGACAAGTTTAACAATCCAATTACAGGCACATGTCTCAATAACAGAAGACATTTGCTCTGAACATCCTTGCGTAAGAACCAAATCTATGACATCTCTTAGCTTAATAAAATATGCTTATTAGTGAAACACACACACACAAAGTTACATAAGATAACAATGCAACCCTGGTTGAATTCTCAGTGCAGCTTCATTACAAAAGTTAAGTTCAACCATAGACTGTCTAGATATGAATGGAAATTGCTAACCCGCTAGCCACCGTGTTCCAAATAGGAAGTGACCATGACCGTGCTTCCGGCTCCATTGACTCCAGAATTCACTTTGTACAGAAAAATTGTTGCCCCTCCCTCTGTCACTGCTGCTGTCAGGCTCCTCATTTTGGTCTTAAAATGTTCGTATTAACTAGGACTGCAACAATATTCAATATAATATCGAATCGTTCGATACTGGTCTCACGATTCAATACACGTGTTCCGTCCATACACACGTGTCCCTCCATGCACGCTGTGTTGTCATTTATTTTGGTCCAAAAGGAAAACAGTTATCGCAGCGTCCTCCTCAGATGCAGCAAAAAAACAGCTCCATAAGGACTTACAGCTGAAATATTCAAACAGAGGTGGGTTTTATCTTTCAGTCACTTTTTTATTTTACATTGATAGACCCAGGAATGACAAAGATACTTTTAAATACTTCAGAATCGCTTTTGGCTTTACATCGGCTTTAATCAAATGCGCTTGTATACGGACACAGGCATGAGGCATGTGAAAGCAGTATTGTATTGTATATAATGTATGTATGTTTAATTAACATCATAGTGTTATTTTATTATATTATACTCATTAGCAGAAAAAATGACATGAGAATTTTTTTTGAGTCTTAAAACCTACCGAAATAGAATCGATATCATGACCCGTGTATCAAGATATGTATCGAATCATGGGAAAACCATATCATTGCATCCTTAGATATTAACTATTAACTTAGTATTAACTACATGATCCTGGTGTTTTTATTTCGCTATTTTGTCCGTAAATCAATTCCTATTCCTAACATGGAACTGGCTCCAAAATTGCCCTCATAACCGCTTCTTTAGACAGATAAGTTCAACCATATAACGAAACAACAATACCACAAACAGTCCAAACCCGATTTGAACTTTTAAACCACGGCTTCAGAACCACCCATTTTGTCCTGTGCATTCTATTCTTGTAAACGTGGACACAAAAAGCCCAGCGCAGTCTCACCTCACAAATGACAATGTTTTTCCAGGTGATCATACCCTGTTTACCTCCGCGGACACTTTTAGAAGCGCTGGTTCTATTCCTGTTTGGGCCCAATCGGAGCTCCACTGCAGCTGGCTCAGACCTGGTGAGAGTCCAGCAAAGGGAAGCCTAAGCAGCAGGTGCACTGGAGGCTCCTGGATATTCCTTGTTCTAATTGTGTCACTGTAGTCGTGCAAGGCCTAATTCTGTGTGCGACTGACTGGAAAAGCTCAATATGGCCTGAATCATGGAAATTAAAGGTGCTATATTACACAAAATTGACTCTTGTAAGCTTTTAGCCATATTATAATGTTGTTACCTCCCCAAAAACAGACCTGGAGTTTTTTGTTTCATTCACACACGTTTGAGTAATCCTTTATTATTAGTCTGTCTATAGCTCCAAAACTCAAAATGCTCTGTTCCACCTTGTGATCACATTAAGTGGTAGTTTTCAAGTTACCTTTTATCTTTCGCTCAGTATAGATGGGCAGTTCTAGGTTCTGATTCTGGTGAAAGTATATGGAGCACTTCCTGTATTACTACACGACATCAGAAGGTGGAACAAAGTGTTTTCCGTTTGAGAGAAGAACTCACCACTGTAAATTGGTGTCTTGCTCATAAGCACAACAACAGAATACATTAGTTGAAGCTGGGATCAAAACTTGAACCTTCTGGATTTTTGGTGGAACAGTTTAACCTGCTGCTCCAGCACTGGCACACAATATCCATTTTACTATAAATTATAACTTTTAATTTTAAAATCCTTTATTGTGTAAAGATATGGCCAGCTATTAAGTTCCTCAATTTGTCTTGAATTTTGTTCAATGGAAATAACTGAATTTGCATTTTTTTCCAGCTGTTTTCATGTGTATATTTTTGTTTGCTCAGACTACAAACATGTTTAAAATAAACTTTTCAGCAGGTTTCAAATAATAATAAAAAATACTTTTACTTTTCAGTCCTGATCAAAAACATACTGGAGTAGAAAAAACAAATACCTGCTCTCAAATGTAGTGACGTAAAAGTAAAAAATATCAATTTTAAAATCTATTTAAGTAAAATACAGATACCTGATATTCACTTTTACTTTGTTGAATCCACTGGTTTTTAGCTTAATCCAAACTGCTCCTGTTTTCAGCGCATAAGCAGATGCAAGTCATGACAACTATTGAAGATATTTTCTAGACAGTTTCATTTTTAAAGTTGCACAACAGATAAATAGCAAGATGAAGGCTTCGAAAGTCGGAAGTAGCTGGAATAATGCATGATATGGGACCTTTAAATTACACACCTCTTAGCTTAGCCGTATGTTTGATGTCCTTCACTCAAAAGCCATTGCTCCTATTATGTCCATATAACAACTGGCTGGACAATAGAAACCTTTTGTCCATTCTCTCTCTCTGCTCTATTTTATCTGCACTTCGGTCGGTCCTTTGAAGAAGACAATACGGAAGGAAAAAGAGATAGACAGCGCTTCATAGGGAATTACCGATAGAGGAGAAGAAAGGCCTGGATCTCCCAGGGTCAGTGAAGTAGACGCCATGTGTTTAATGTTAGAAAGGCAAAGGGCTGTGATATAATGATATAATGTGCTCTAATGCGTTATTTATGGACTGCAGCCTCTCTGTCTGACCCGGCGCAGCGGTGAGCAGGGGAAAGAAACACTGACGGAGCCTGGTATGTAAGAATAATGCAATAAAACAAGGCAATGTAATTTAAAAGTTATAAATGGTACTGTGAAGTAACTTTACACATAGACTACCAGTCAAAAGTTCAGACACACCTTTTTTCTTTATGTTTACTTCCTACATTTTAAATACACTGAGTGCAAGATATATGGAATCATGTAGCAAAGAAAATATATAAATATTTTAGATTCAAATTCCTCAATAGCATACTGGCAGCAAATGTAGCAGAAGACCTTCCAGAGGAAATACTTTGAGGGATTGGACCATTTCATCACCAATCAAAACACCAGAGCAGAATAAGAATGAAGCCTTTCCTGTTGTGTTCACCTGGCGCCCCCTGGAGGCTGTTGTGATGCTGCAGGACACAGAGGAGGGACACTTTTGGCTCTTCCTCTCCTCAAACTGCCCTGATCTGGTGACCCTACCTGACCAGTCCTCCTGTTAAATTGAGACCTTTGACTTAGAGGAGAACACCAAAAACGTGTTCTAGTAAGAGGACTTCAAAAGTATCAAGTTATGATTTAAGTGCAGAGGGTAACTGTGCTCTGTTTACTCAAGAAAAGAGCACTGTTACACTATTAAATATATTACTCTAGTGGTAGTAAAAGTTCGGTGTCTAAAAACTTCTCCAAAAGCAAAATGTTATTGCAAAGTTACTCAAGTAAATTTGTTTAAGCGCCTTTGACTATAAGGATGCTGGTTATGAGAGGAAGGGCATCTGTTGTAAAAATCTGCCAGATGCTATACCCCTTCTTGAGTATGGCTACAAATGGTACATCTTAGGTAAGGCTTCTGAGGAGTATGCACATTATAATCAACTTCAAAAATAACCCTTGTATAATTGCTTATCTCCTGAAAATAATTCCATTTACTGCAATTAACCTCGGCGTTGTCCTTGTATTTTTCATTAAGTGATCAGTTTGCCTGGGGGAGTATGGTGTGAGTTGTGTAGGGACCATAGGAGCAGGGTGTGGGGCTGGGGACCAGAGAAGAGGGCCCTAAATATGAGTCACTGTGTCCCCAAGTACACCCTCAGTGGTCTCAACATGCTTCGGCGCAAGCAGTGCAAAAAGCAATCAGGACAGCTACGTGGCATGGGGAATAGTCTAGTGTGAAGCTATCTACTTACAGTGTACTTCACAAATACTAGCACCAAAGGTAAAATACTGTATGTAGTCATTTAGGTATGTCAGTTCAGTATATGTTATAATTCAGATTCTAATGTACAGACCTTTATTCATTTCATACATGGATAGTATTGCCAAAAGCTCACCTGCCTTGACTCACATATGAACTTAAGTGACATCCCATTCTTAATCCATAGGGTTTAATATGACGTCGGTTCACCGCTTGCTGCTGTAACAGCTTCAACTCTTCTGGCAAGGCTTTCCACAAGGTTTAGGAGTGTGTTTATGGGAATTTTTGTCCACTCTTCCAGAAGAGCACGAGAAGGCCTGACTCTCAGTCTCCGCTCTAATTCATCCCAAAGGTGTTCTAGCGGGTTGAGGTCAGGACTCTGTCCAGGCCAGTCAAGTTGATCCACACCAAACTCTCTCATCCATGTCTTTATGAACCTTGCTTTATGCACTGGTGCACATGTCATGTTGAAGAGGAAGGGACCATCTCCAAACTGTTCCCACAAAGTTGGGAGCATGGAATTGTCCAAAATCTCTTGGTGCTGAAGCATTCAGAGTTCCTTTCACTGGAACTAAGGGGCCAAGCCCAACTCCTGAAGAACAACCCCACACCATAATCCCCCCTCCACCAAACTTTACACTTGGCACAATGCAGTCAGACAAGTACCGTTCTCCTGGCAACCGCCAAACCCAGACTCGTCCATCAGATTGTCAGATGGAGAAGGGCGATTCGTCACTCCAGAGAATGTGGCGACGCTTTACACCACTGCATCCAACGCTTTGCATTGCACTTGGTGATGTATGGCTTGGATGCAGCTGCTTGGCCATGGAAACCCATTCCATGAAGCTCTCTACACACTGTTCTTGAGCTAATCTGAAGGCCACATGAAGTTTGGAGGTCTGTAGTGATTGACTCTGCAGAAAATTGACGACCTCTGCGCACTATGTGCCTCAGCATCCGCTGACCCCACCCCATCAGTTTACGTGGCCTAACACTTCGTGGCTGAGTTGCTGTCGTTACAAAGTCACTTCCACTTTGTTATAATCCCACTGACAGTCGACTGTGAAATATTTAGGAGTGAGGAAATTTCACGACTGGACTTCAGTTCATCCTATCACAGTATCACGCTGGAATTCACTGAGCTCCTGAGAGCGACCCATTCTTTCACAAATGTTTGTAGAAACAGTCTGCAGGTCTAGGTACTTGATTTTATACATCTGTGGCCATGAAAGTGATTGAAACACCTGATTTTGATTGTTTGGATGGGTGAGTGAATATTTTTGGCAATATAGTGTATGTTGACCTAAAGAGCTGCTTACACAATATATCTATACTGGGGCAAGACAAAATTTGCTCAAATATAGGGCTGAACGATCTATCGTTTTAGACCGAAAATCGCGATCTCAGACAACACGATTTTGGGATCGTTAAAGCCACGGTTTTTTGCAGCGCTCCTAACTGACCCAGGTTTTGTTTCGTCAACTATTTCACACATGTACGTTGCCTCCCTGCCGCGCTGCTGAGCTCACCAATCAGAAGCGGCAGCACAGGTCACGTGTTCTCGACTCCAGCTCACCAATCAGAAGCAGCAGCACAGGTCACGTGTTCTCGACTCCAATCAGTGTAGCTGGTCATCAATTTCAGAAATGGCTTTAGCGGGACCAGAAGCGGAGTCTGGGGTTTTGAACCCAAAGAAAAACAGCGTGTCGGTCATTTGGCAGTATTTCAGGTTTGAGGCTGCAGACGAACATCAGAAACAGGTGCTGTGCAAAACATGTCGTGCTAAAGTTGCACATCCAGTGGAGACACGACCAATTTATACCGCCATACGCGCATTTGCATGACGAGTGCACGGCGAGAAAGTCCAGTGAAACGTCTAGTGCAGGGGTCGGCAACCTTAAATACTCAAAGAGCCATTTGGACCGTCTCCCACAGAAAAGAAAACACCCGGAGCCACAAAACCCTTTTGACTCTAAACCAGCGCTAACCAGGGGAACTACAGGCAAAACTACACCTCCCAGAGAACAACAAGCGCACCATCCTCCACTACAGCTCATAAGCGCGAGTCTTAAGAGAATTATTTACACCTTTCAGTCTTTTCATCACAACAGTAGCAAC
The DNA here is from genome assembly GCA_029959045.1 of Taenioides sp. WSHXM2023. NCBI lineage: Eukaryota > Metazoa > Chordata > Actinopteri > Gobiiformes > Gobiidae > Taenioides > Taenioides sp. WSHXM2023. Next base: position 29,952,655 of record CM057094.1, on the reverse strand, counting down.
ATAAATAAAGTGCATGAGTGAAATAAAGAACTGCGCTGCACACGTACGACCTGCACACGTATAATCTCTGAAAAGTTTAACATGAACATCTCCAACGCGATAGAAGCGCAGAACAGACTCACCATAGGCAGAACATCCCTCAGTCACAGAAAGAACACGCATATTCCACTGAGTCCTGCCCTTTAGTCCGACAGAAGCTGACCGCATCAGCGGCACAAGGAGCGAGCTGTTTTTTCAGCGCTTCTAGTTTATGCAAATGAGCCATGTGGTTTTAAGTTTCGTTTCTGTATAACGTAAACAAATGTGCGCAAAGCTGCATTAAACACATTAGTATTTGAGTCCACCTCATAGGAAATAAAAATCCATTCTGTACGCAGAATGTAAAGAAAAGGTGGTGAAAGAGCTGGAAAATGTGGAGTTTTATGCCACAACTACTGATCTGTGGTCAAGCAGAACGACTGAGCCGTATTTCTTTGATCTACTTAAGTTGAGCCATATACGGCTCTTTTGGTTCTTCAGTTGTAAGAACTGCTGTTGCTCAAGCGCTCAATGTACCTGTGTATAGCATGTTTCTTTTTAATAAATAGGACATTTGAAATAAATTCTTGACTTTAGTTTTCATTCTTGCATTACAGTTATGGAATTTAGTGTTTGAATGGTATGAGGAGTATGCAAGTTTCTGTGATGCTTGCGAATGTTCATGTGCATTGAAAAAAATTGTGAATGAAATCGAAATCGCGATATTTGCCAGAAAAATCGCAATTCAATTTTTTCTTAAAATCGTTCAGCCCTACTCAAATACATGGAAAAAAAAATCAGACACAGGCCTATCCAGTCAATCATGCACAAGGGTTCTGGACCTGTCCCAGACCACACATCTTTCTAAAGTGTAAGGAAAGCTTGTAAGTCTTGGCTGACCAGGCTATGAATTTGGTGCCCATAGATTTATTTTTAATTTTAGAGAGAGAAAGAGAGAGAGAGAGAGAGTGGGCTTTGTGTCTCAGTCAAATGTCTCAGTGCAGTTTAACAGGAGGACTGGTCAGGACCAGGCGAGCACAAAAGGAACGGCCTCACATAATTTATTTATTTTTATTTTCTCACTTTATTTTATTTTATAGTACCACTCACATTACAGTATGTGATACGTAGCTGTCCTGCTCCCTCAGACTGAAGTATGCAGAGGTCTGGCCTGCTCAGACAGATTAATAAGAGCTCCGGAGCAGGTGGTTGTTGCATATTAGGGACACGAGTTTCCTGTTTTTAGTGCCCTCCAAACCCCAGTGCATCATGGGCTTAGAGAACATAGCAGCTGGACCCAGGTATTTCCTATTAGAACGCTCTTTAGAGGAAAATCTTTTAATGTACCAAATCAATGTTACCTAACCCTATTATCAGAAAAATGTTGGTGTTTTGGCTACAGCTGGGAGAGATTTGAAGTTTTAAAACCAAATTGTCTTGCTTTTTTCAAGGTATTTTTTTTTATTAAGTGCACCATCTCAGTCACATGTGCTGCTTGTGTTTTGGTGAGGTACTTCAGTTTCTCTCATTAAAACTGAAAACCTGCAGGGTAGTCTAACCTTCTAGCAAGAGACTCCTGACCATAAACTTATGTCAGGGTTTTTTAGGAACAGTGAATGTAGCATAACGTAAGAGCTAGAGAAGAATAAAATAACAGAAATTACCATATGATCACTGTATTACTAGCTCTTTACATAATATAACTGTTATGCATATTTAAAATTCATTTACAAGTACCATTTTTGAGTTGCTCAGCTATACATTTACAAATAAAACTGTTTTTTTTTTATTTTTAATTTTTTTTATTTCACCGTTAAAGATGCACTGTGCAACTTTTCCAGTGAAGGGTCTGTCACCTGCTTCTCTCCGTGGAGATATTACTTGATTGCATTGATTATTCCATAGTGTGTAAACAAACTTGGTAAACTTGTTTTTTTTTAAGGTATTTTTGAGCTATAAAACACCTTTAATTGACCAGTGCAAGGGAGATATGTTTAACGCCCTACTGTGGAACATTCTAGGCAAAGAAATAATATCTCCACGGAGACAAGCGAGTAAATTTTGTTTAGCCGTTATTTTTGCTCACACAGGAAGTTACCAAAATAAAAGCAAGTAACCTTATTATTAAATATCATAGAGTGCATGTTAAGTATATAAGAGCTAACTTTACACTGAAGAAACACGGCTCTCATCTGTTTATACATGCACTTCTAGGCCTGTCACGATAACACATTTTGAAGCACGATATATTTCGCAACAGAGAGATGTAATGATAAACAAAAATACTGAAATTACTTTATGATACTGGCGCAAAACATGATAATCCCAGAAAATTATTTTTAAATAGACAGTATCATTAAAAGGCCTGAGCTGCAACCAGTAAATAGCAAAATTAACCGATAATTATCCATAAAAGTTATTTATTCAACCCAGCTCAAATCTTACCTTATTACATAAAAATGACAAAAAACTCTCCACTTTTACAAAGAAACTGTGCATGTCATAAATACAAAAAAGACAGAAAAGAAAAAAAAACAAAACAAAAAAAACCCAACTTGTACTAAAGGGAAAACAGATTATTTGGGGATATTTGGGGGCCTTTTTGTTTATTAAGGATGTGTTCTATCTGTTATGGACACAGTTTTGCATGTTTGTGGTTTTATTTTTCATTTGGAAATGACTTTTTTTTTTTTTTCAATCGTGACCTCATCCCTGTGAAAATGTGTTTTTGCGACGTTTGATTTCTGTTGCAGATCTATGTTTTAATACTGGCAATTTCCCCACCCACTCCTCCTATATTCAGCCTTCTTCTGAGCGAGTGACAGGTGGATTTAACCAATCACAGTCAAGTATAAACTTTCAGAAGCAGCATATGGCTTTAGTTACTTAATAGTCAAGTTACTTAATAACAGACAAAATACTGCCCACCCCTAATACCTCCAAGTACCAGAAAAAAAAATATGGGTATGGGTAATATGCAAAATTTATTTTAATTCAGACGATTTTAAACAAGAATTCATGTCAAAATCGTCCTGAAAATCACATTGTGTAAGCCCATCTTCTATCTTTATATGCATCCACCCTGCACCCTCCCCACCGGCTGGTCCTTTCACTCCCACTCCACAGCCCTCCCCACGGCTCATTGGCCTCTCCATCTCCCCTCTCTCTGCCCCGTGCCCACCCACCCACGCCTCATCACCTCCGCCTCATAGATTTCCCATTGACCGACCGCCGGGCAGATAAGATGGAACCCTCCAGTACTTTGTTTTCACCGCACCTTTGCTTCGCTTTAATTTGCCCTTCCCTGATGGAGAGGTTAGCCACGCGGAACCACCTTGGTATTTTCCTGACCCTCACAACTGCAATTTCAATAGATTCAAATGAACGCCATTAGATCGGGTTATGGTGACTTGGCTAGGTGGGATTACAGTTTTAAAAAAAAGCCATAAAAATCCGGTATTTTTCTTTTCTTCCTTGAATTTCCATACTGTGGTGATTGATGGCGCGGAGATTGGGAAGAGGGAGATGCGTAGATGATGTGGGTAGTCATGGGGAACAAGGCAGATCCTATTTCAGATGGCAAATATGGAGACTGTGTTGCTTTTATCTTTTGCATGCTTATGAAGGGGGTGGGGCCTAAGACATGTATGCTACACGCTCTTCAACACGCTGAGTGGATATGAACGAAAATGTTACGCATGCTAGCTCGGTGTTTTGTTATTGTTGACATAAATGAGATCCTTGGTGACAGATAAAATGAAGATGCACAAATTGTTGACAAAACTGTGATAGAATTTTTTCGTTTTTGTACGTACTTTTTTCAACCCTGGAATTGCCAGTTTCTGCCAGGGATGTAACAATAACCGAAATATCGTGATATTGTATCGTCAGAAGTCTCACAAAAATATCGTGGGCCCTCACAATATATCGAATCGAAGTCTCTTTGCTTAAATTCATTGTCATGGTGCAGCAAGAGCTAAAAAACAGAGAAAACTACATAGACCATGATCCTTTGCTCTGTTTCGGTCCAACTGACATGCTGAAATAACTGTTATTAAGCACTTTTTTTGTATTTTTTTCCACAAAATATCGCAATAAATATCGTATTGTGAGATTGTTATTGTGAAAATATCGTTTCGAGAGATTTGGATATGGTAACATCCCTAATCTCTACTGAACAAAAGGTAGAAGGTAGCTGTTAACATGAAAACTACCACTGCTTGACATCACAAGGTGGAACAGAGCATTTTGAGCTTTGGAGATGTACATAGAGTAATAATAAAGGGTTACTCGAACATGTGTGGATGAAACAAAACACAATTCCTGGTCTGAAGTAGCAACATTCTAACATGGCTAAAAGATCACAACAGTCAATTTTGCGTAATATATTGTAGGACTTTCTTTCAACTTTGCTTCCATATAGGACTCACTCATTCTTTGTAAAAATAAAATAATTTAAGCCAGAATGTGTTTAAAGATCTGCCCCTTTAACATTGTAGGATGGGTCAAATGCAGAGGTCAATTTACGCTATGGAAATGAGGCCTATCCTTAGTTTAATTTAGGAACAAATGATAATTGGAATAGTTTTGATCCTCAGATGAAGATGGAAGTTACCATAGAAACATGTCAAGGTAATACATTATGATATAGGAGCTACTACTACTACTACTACTACTACTACTACTACTACTACTACTACTACTACTACCACTACCAAGTTCCCTTTGTCTAAGTCTACTAAATCAATGATATCTTGTCTTAGCACTTGAAGTTAATAACACAATGGGGTCTTCACAAAGAGCTTTAATTTATATTGATCTCAGCTCAAGTTGGCCCACACTGTAGGCCAGATGTTTCTGTAATGACATAATCTCCGAACATACTGTCTCCCAGACGATGTTTGTGTTAGCATATGGACGCTGGCTCCCATTTTAACCTTCAGGCTCCTCTGGCATATGTCGTCTCATGTCTTAAACTCAGACAGCGCACAGATTGGAATTACAGAACTTTACAGTAAAAGAGTAAAAAAAAAAAAAAAAAAAAAAAGATAGCAAGAGACAGGTGTCAAATGAGACATAATTATATTATAAAAATAAATGTATATGTACAATCAAAATAAAATAAAAAAATAAGTAATAAACCATAAAATAAAGTATAAAATCACAAGATACAAGAACGATTGACAGGGCATAAGGTTATCCATTACTTAAGATTAATTGTACAGTTGTAGGGAGTATTATCTGTTACATAAGGGTGAGTTGTTGGATATGGATTGGCCAGTATATTGGGGGGACATTTGCACTTTTTAATGAATCGGCTATCGGCCTTAAATGTCCAGAACATGGGGAGTTTTGGTCCTGTTAGTTTTGACTGACCAATGCTTCGTTTGAACACTTTACTGTGGTGATGCACATAACATGACTAAACTGCTCTCTTACAGGTTTATGATTAAAAAAGTGCTGTAAAGATGTAAAGAGTGGATTTTGCACAATATGTCTCCTTTAACATATGAACTTATCTGCATGTGATCTCTTCGGTTGCCAGTTTTAAAGCACAGTGTAAAATGTCAGTCTATACCAGCCCCCTGCAGAGACAGCCTGACATATCCACACAGAGCCTTATCTTTCTCTTCTTTTATTCATCACTTTATGTCTTATCCCGCGTGGATGTCGGATTGTCAGAGGGACCGTGAATGCAACGTAGCAGAAGGGGGGTTTGAGAAGGAAAAAGTCTGTGAAGAATGAACGCAAAGACACGCAAATACTGGGTGATAAAAAATACAACCAGGAAGACTGTCAGTTACTGTCAGCCAATCACAGCCCACTATGTTTGCCTCTGAGTCAATCAGCTCTAAAGATAATCATACCTCAAGTCTAGCAGCCGCAGCAGTATAACCACCAGCCTCTACAGCCTCTCCATCTCCTCCATCTCCATCTCCACCGGTAAGTCTGTACATCCCCATAAACTGTATATAGAAGAGGACTGAGGGAGTGTGACATCACCTACAGCGTTCAGCTTCAGTCGAATGAAGCTCATTGAGGCTAGCAGTTATAGCAGCTAATTGGGTGTGTGACCAAAAGGCCAATCAGGAGCGAGGTTGTTGAAGGTACCCGCCCCTTCCTATCCGCACCCCTCCGCTCCAAAAGTACTGCCACTCCCGGAAGCTTGAGCCCAGAAAGAATCTCTCTCAAGGGAATTCAAACTGCTCGTGTTCCGCTGATGCTGATGCTAACAGGGCTTCGAGAACTTACACCAATTTCAGATTTTGTAGGGGTTCTTCTCTATTTTCACAAGATGAACTTTAAAAAAAATGTAAATCCTCAAAGCGGCTAAAAGTTAGCTTTGTAAAAATTTGTCTATCCCTGCTCTGAGCCGCTCTAGCAGCTAGCGCTCTGATTTGTCAGAACTGATCACATGGTGCACGTTTCTGAAGTTACACTGGGAGGTGCTAGCGTGTATCAAGGAAATAACACAACACCATCTTTGATTCATCTTCCAGATCTCGTTATACTTCATTCGTCTGTTATTAATATTAATATCTTGATTTATGGTCAAAATAGTGAAATGATGTAGAAGGTGTTAAAACGAACATTTTAAGGAATGAGTAGCCAGACTGCAGCAGTTACAAAGTGAACTGGAGTCTGAATCGATGGAGCCAAATGTGATTTAGATAGCATTTTATGACAATATATATATTTTTTATTCCTTATATTTATTTTAGAATGGATTGACTAAAGTTTGCATCATTTTCTTTTCTGAAACTTAGAAAAAACTAGAATTATAAACCAATAAATCTTAGTCAAACTACTCGTACTGAATTCAAATTAATATTTTTAATAACTTTTTTTTCAGTTCACAAAGAAGAACAGAGTGATATTTTCTTATTAGTCGAGTGTGATGTGACAAAGACACATCTATGAAAGTGTTGAACTCACCCGACCGAACCCCCTCCATCTGTCTGCTGTCTCTTTTTGCTCTCTTCTCTTTGTGCCATCTCTATCTCTTTCTCTTCTCTATCTCCTATTTTTGGCACTCTTTTCCCTCTCTCTCTTCTCCTCTTTCCCCTCTCTCTCTCTACTCTCTGTGCTGTCTCTCTTCTCCTCTTTCCTCTCTCTCTTCTGTCTGTGCTGTCTCTCTTCTCCTCTTTCTCTCTCTCTCCTATTTTTGCTCTTTCCTCTGTCTCTCTTTCTCCTTTTTGTTCTCTCTCTTTCCTCCTCTCTTGTCTTTCTCTCCTCTGTCACCCTCTCCCACTTTTGTTGTCTCTCTCTCCTCTCTCCCTTTTTTGCTCTCTTTCTCTCCTCTTTGAGCTCTCTCTTATCTCTCTCTCTCACCCTTTTTGCTCTGTCTCTTATCCTCTGTGTCTCTCTTTTCTCTCTCTCCCTTTCCTATTATTGTGCTCTCCCCTCTCCCTCTCTCTCTCCCCCTCTCCTCTCTCTTCCTTTTTTGCTCTCTTTCTCTCTTCTCTGAGCTCTCTCTTTTCTCTCTCACTCTTTTTTACTCTGTCTCTTCTCCTCTATGTCTCTCTTTCCTCTCTCTTTCCAGTTTTGGTGCTCTTTCCTCTCTTTTTCCTCTCCATCTCTTTTCTCACGCTCTCTGCGTCCCTCTGTCCTCCCTCTCTTCCCTCTCTCTCTATCTCTGCGGTCGTGTGTGCTTGCATAACACTGATACATCTTTTAGTACGATTCCATAAATACCTGTTTTTAGAGTTTGAACTGTGACCTGCTAAAAATACACCAAGGGAACCTCCACCAATAATGGACAGAACAGACGGAGGAGAGGAGAGGTATTATCTGAGAGGAGAGGAACAAATGATACAAAAGACGAGAAATACTGTGAACTGGCTTTTCGCTAACACTTTTTAATAACTAAACCATAATTAGCCTTAAAGGTGCGCTGTGTCACTTTTCTGAAGAGGGGTCCCCAACTTGTTTGTCTCCATGGAGATGAAAAATGTCCACGGTATGGTGTTAAACTAATTTGTCTTGCATTTGCTCAACTACAGGTGTTAAAATATCTTAAAAAACATCCATTCTAACTGCGAGTGGGGTCGCCTCTTCACAGATCTTACCTGTAATTTGGCTTGCAAGTCTACATGGAGATTCTTAAGTTCATGGCCATACTGTGGAACATTCTAGGCACTTCTCCATGGAGACAAGCATGTGACGGACCCTCCACCAGACAAGTTACGCAGTGCACCTTTAATAAAGCATGAGCAAAGACTGAATTCATAATGTAAAAACAGTTAGTGTTACAAGATTAAGGTTAGTGTCAGGCAAAGACTGTGTATATAAATGGACACAGGTAACGCACTACAGTCCCTGACAAAAGTCTTGTCGCTTATCCAGTTTGTAGAAACAAAAGCTTATAACCTGACTTTAAATTAATCGATTGGTTTTAGAAATGTCTCATATGAAAGTTAAAACCCTCCCAAATTATGCTCAATATACTAAAATAAATTTGCTTCACTGAAGAAAGATTGATCATTTAATGAACACAGAAAGGTCAGATTTTGGCAAGACAAAAGTCTTGTCGCCTACAGAAAACTGAACAAATAATTTACTTCAAATACAAAAATATGTTGCATAACGTCAGTGAATTAAGTAGTGGTGCTGTGAGATCCATATTTAATATCTTGTATGACTTCCATGAGCTTGAAGGACTGCATCCATGCGGTTCGACAATGATTCATACAATTTGTTGATGAAGTCATCAGGAATAGCAAAGAAAGCAGTCTTACATGCCTCCCAGAGTTCATCAAGATTCTTTGGTTTTGCCTTCCATGCTTCCTCTTTCATTCTACCCCAGACATGCTCAATGATGTTCATGTCTGGTGACTGGGCTGGCCAGTCCTGGAGCACCTTGATCTTCGCCTTGAGGAACTTTGATGTAGAGATAGAAGTATGCGATGGAGCACCATCCTGCTGCAAAATTTGACCCCTTTTATGGTTGGGAATGTAAGAGGTAGCTAATACTTCTTGATATTTTAGGCTATTGATATTGCCTTCCACCCTGCAAATGTCTCGCACACCCCCATACTGGATGTAACCCCAGACCATGATTTTTCCGCCACCAAACTTAACTGTTTTCTGGGTGAATCTTGAATTCATGTGGGCTCCAGTAGGTCTCCTGCAATATTTGTGGCGGCTGTGATGTAATTCAACCGAGGATTCATCTGAGAAATCCACCTTCTGCCACTTTTCCAGTGTCCATCCTTTTAGCAGGCTGTGGGCCTTGGCAAATGCCACACGGTTTTTTAATTGCCTTTTGTTTAGTGCTGGTTTCTGTGCACTGATTCGACCATGGAGGCCATTTCGAGACAGAATTCTACAAACTGTTCTGGTTGACACAGGGACTTGAGGTGACCAGGCCTGGTGGAGCTCTGCTGCAGTGGAAAAGGGGCCGGCCTTGGATTTTCGAATCAACAAACGGTCCTCCCAAGCAGTTGTCTTGCGGGGTCTGCCGGACCTGGGCTTGTCAAAAACATCTCCAGTCTTTTCAGATCTTTTTCTTATTCTTTGTACTTGACGCTGAGACACATTGAAGGTGTCAGCCACCTCAGCAGTGGATCTGGTCTTCAGCCTCTTGATAATTAACGCTTTGGTCTCAGGGTGGATCTTAGGCATGTTGTCAGAGGTCAAGTTGCAGTTGATGTGAAGGTCTGGTGTGCTGGGGTTCTTTTTATACACACCCACTAATTGATTGATCAGTAACTGATCACAGGTGAGGCTGTAATCTAGGATTGGGTGCATCATATGACAAGGCGACAAGACTTTTGTCTTGCCAAAATCTGACCTTTCTGTGTTCATTAAATGATCAATCTTTCTTCAGTGAAGCAAATTTATTTTAGTATATTGAGCATAATTCGGGAGGGTTTTAGCTTTCATATGAGACATTTCTAAAACCAATCGATTAATTTAAAGTCAGGTTATAAGCTTTTGTTTCTACAAACTGGATAAGCGACAAGACTTTTGTCAGGGACTGTAGTTCTAAATAGGAAGTTCACATGTGGCTCTTCCGGCTCCTTCTGACTCTGGCTCCCATTGACTTACATTGGAATATTGTGGCCCCTCTCTGTAACTGCTGCTGTGAGCCTCGTCATTTTGGTTTAAAAATGTTTGTAATAATTCGCTCTACATGAACCTGGTGTTTTTATCTCACTATTTTGTTAAAAAAAATCCTATTCCTAGTATAGATCCTGGCTCCAAATTCGCTCCTGTAACCGCTAGCATCGCGAGCTTCATTTGACTGGAGCTGATAGATGACATCGCACTTGCTTAGTCCACTTCTTTACACAGTCTATGGTTATTAATTAAGTAATTACTACACCTAATAAAGAGGGGGTATTTTAATTGTATGGGGTTTTAACTGCTAACACATAACATATTTAGATCACCATGTTATCTTTTATTGTTTTGAAAATGCTATATTCACCAAAAACAATCTATGAACATGTTTTTTGACGCTCTGAGACCCCCTCCTTTTGCTCTCTGTGCTAAGGGAAGGGAGCTTCCCCTTCAGAGCGCTATCACAACACAATCAGCGTGCATCTCGCTAATGAAACTACTGCACATCGCACCAACGTTGTGAAGTTGCTGTGTACAGTTTTGTGTCATGTTTTTATATATTTATGGAGAATTGTCGTGTGGGATCATGGGTGACGTAGGCTTGTGGGTGGAGCATTGGACAAAACCTTACTGCTTACAGCTTTCACTGTGGTATACTGTTGTCCCCTTTCCAACATAAACAATCCAGCAAAGCATCAGCATCAGTCACAGTCAAGTGTTAACTGTCAGAAGAGGCAGATGATTTCATTATTTCTTATAAGCAACAAAAAGATCCTCCTTAAAAATACACCAAAACCAGGATATTTGTTTTTTTTCCTATTTCAAATGATGCTACTTTAAATATATAATGTAAATAGAAGGGAAAACAATGTTTATTTTTTGCAGGTGTATGTTTCTTGCCCATGGACACAACAATAGCATGCAAATCCCATACAAGAAAACATCTAAAGCAGGGCCTATTTCTAAGCAGACTTATTTGTACAATTAAACAGTAAAGCTAATATGCCTGATAAGTTAAACACTACATTGCCCTAAAAATACACAAATGTTTGACAAGAAATAATTTGAAAATGTGTTAATTATGAAGATTACAGTAATGTTCTCAATGTGTGCAGTTTGAATTGTGTTGTAGCATCTAACTTGTATTCTGCATTAGGGCTGTAGTCGACATATCCTGCCTATCGACTAAAAAAAGGAGCGTGGCAAAAGCTCTCAAAACTATTACGCATATCTGTGTATCTGACCCAAACTGCACCCACAAGACTACACCTGCAGGGGGAGTTCATGCAAAAACTACTATTTATGCAGAAAAAAGGTACTGGGAAAGAATGTATTCATATAAAGATCATATATAAACTTGTGAATCATGAGTTTAATCAGATTTTTGACCTATAAACACCAAAAAATACCACTTCTTTAGATCCGGATCCAGTGTTTTCAGTTCCAATACCGATTTTGATAATGTAGCTTTAAGTATCTGCTGATCCCCGGTATCAACCGATACCAGATGAGAGACTGAAAACAGCATTTATTTCCTTAAAACAAAATTAACATAAGACAAAACTGATCCAAGTGGGTTATGTAGCTGTTATTTCTCTCTAAAGTAACTACAGAACATCTATGTATTATTGTCTTATTGCATTAATTCATATTTCCAACCAGGATATTGTCTGGACCGATATTTGGAAGCCGATATACGATCCAGCTATTTGTTTCAGTATCGGCATCCCTAAAATGCCTATAAGGAACTAATACAAGTACTACTAGTATTCAGAGATTGTTATTGCTGCTAGTAGGGAATAAAAACCAAACAAAAAACTTAAAAAATCAGATAAAAACATGGAACTTGATCTGGCCTATGATTAGGGCCGCTATCATCCTCTTTTCTGATCTATGTTATAATGTTGTTTCCTCAGAACAAACAGACCTGGAGTTGTGTTTTGTTTCATTCACTCAGCCTAAATATGCAGGATTTGTTTATTAAACATGTGTTCTTCTTTCAAAAAGAAAACACAGCCCTGGAATTGCCAATCTCTACTGAACTAGAGGTAAAAGGAGCTGTTAACTTGTAAACTACCACTTCACAACATCGCAAGGTGGAACAGAGCATTTCGAGCTTTGGAGATGTACAGACTAATAATAATGGGTTACGCAAATGTGTGAATGAAACAAAACACAACTCAAGATATGTTTTTACAGAGGTGGCGGCATTATAACATGACTAAAAGCTCCCAAAGAGCTTTAAGTTAAACAAAAAAATAAAAGTACAATCAAATACATTATATAGTACGCATTGAAATACGCAGGGAAATAAGCAAAAAAATAAGTCCATAGACAGAGTTGTAACGTTGTTCCTTACCCGAGCAGATCAGTTTCATCAGCATCAACCCCAGAGTGTGAGAGGCTCCTACAGGCTCATCTCAGCAGACCTCACACACACAGCTCCACGTCTGCTCCTCTGCATGGGCTCTTATACTCCGGGACTGTGAGAGAGAGAGAGAGAGGGAGAGGTGAGTGAGGGAGGAGAGAGAGAGGTAAGTGAGAGAGGAGAGCGGGAGAGAGAGGTAAGTAAGGGAGGAGAGAGAGGGAGAGAGGAGAGGCAGGTTCTACTGGTTCTCTGCATGGGCTCTTATACTCTGGGACTGTGTGAGAGAGAGAGAGATGAGCGAGGGAGAGAGAGAGGTAAGTGAGGGAGGAGAGAGAGAGAGAAAGAGAGGAAATGGGGGTTCTACTGGTCCTCTGCTTCCCTGCATGGGCTCTTATACTCCGAGACTGTGAGAGAGAGAGGTAAGTGAGGGAGGAGACAGAGAAAGGGAGAGGTAAATGAGAGAGGTGAGGGGGCTTCTACTGGTCTTCTGCTCCTCTGCATGGGCTCTTATACATTGGGACTGTGAGAGAGAGAGAGACGGAGAGAGAGGTAAGTGAGGGAGGAGAGAGAGAAAGAGAGGAGATGGGGGGTTCTACTGCTCCTCTGCATGCGCTGTTATAATCTGGGACTGTGAGAGAGAGGGAGAGAAGAGAGGAAAGTGAGGGAGGAGAGAGAGAGAAAGAGAAGAGAGGGAGGTTCTACTGGTCCTTTGCTCTTCTACATGCGCTGTTGTAGTTGGGGCTGTGAGAGAAAGGGAGAGGGAGTGAGCAAGAGCGAGACAGCGTGAGAGAGAGAGTGCGAGAGAGACAGAGGTAAGTGAGGGATGAGAGAGAGAGAGGACAGAGGGCATCTACTGCCCCTCTGCTCGGGCTCTTATAGTCTGGGACTTAGGAAAAGGAGAGAGAGGTAAGTGAGGGAGTGAGGGAGGGAGGGAGAGGGGACACAGACAGACAAAGAGAGAGCGTGAGAGAGAAACACACAGACAGAGAGACACAGAGAGAGAGATTACGGATCTGAGGAGAGACAGAGAGGAGAGAGGGGGTTGTACTGTTCCTCTGCAGATACTCTTATAGTTCAGCACTATGAAGAGAGAGAGAGGGAGTGAGCTAAGTAAGAGGGGGAGAGAGAGAGAGAGGGTTAGGTGAGAAAGAAAGATTTTGCTGCTCCTTTGCACCCTGCACATGCTGAGAGAGATGAGAGGGATGTAAGTGTTGAAGAGAGAGAGGTTACGGCTGAGAAAAGAGGGAGAGAGAAGGAGAGCAAGAGAGAGCAAGAGAGAGAGGTTAGAGCTCGGGTAGAGAGTTCAGGAGAGTGACTGTCTAAAACATATTTTAGAAAGCCTAAGTTGAGACGTTTGGACAAATAGCTGCAGACGGACAGATCTTAAGTGTGTCCCTCAGGGAGTTTCACCAGCAACCAGACAGTATGTGTTCTGAGAGAAACGAGAGATGGTGAGAGACGAAAGTGCTGAGAGAAGAGAAACAGAGTAAAATAGAAGAAGAAAAGAGAGGAGTGGGGGAGTGAAACAAAAGGAGGAGTTTAGTGTGAAGAGGACAGAGAGACCAGAGTAAAGTAGAGAGAGAGAGAGAGAGAGAGAGAGAGAGAGAGAGAGAGAGAGAGAGAGAGAGAGACAAGGAGGTCAGTATTTATTGAAGAGAGACAGAGACACAAAAAGAAGAGAAAGAGAGAAAAAGAAAAGAGAGACAGAGAGAAAGCGAGATAAGCAGGTCCATACTTACTAGAGAGAGACAGACACAAAAAGAAGAGAGAGAGACAGAGAGAGCCAGAAAACGAGACGCGAGAGAGAGAAACAGAGAGCAAGAAATAGACAGAGAGAAAGAGAGAGAGAGAAACAGACAAGGAGGCCAGTACTTATTGGAGAGAGACAGAGAGAGAAAAAGAAAACAGAGAGACAGAGAAACAAGGAGATGAGTGCTTATTAGAGATTAGAGAGAAGAGAGAGACAGAGAGAAAGAAAGAAAAAGAGAACAGAGAGAGAGCGAGAGAGAGAAAGAGAGCAGAGTAATAGGGTTAGTGATGAGAGGAGAGTCACAGAGTTGATGGTTAAACGCCCGGGGGCCTCTATGTGTGTTACATCTGTTGCATCCACTACATCTGTCTCCATGGCGACAGTTTGGTGCGTGCGTGTGTGTGCATGTGTGTGTGTGTGTGTGCATGTGTGTGTGTGTGTGTGTGTGGAAGAACACATTTTAGACTGAGCCCAAAACCCTTTAGTCTTATGTAACCACATGTACACTGAAAAAAGCAGATTGGAAAAAGTAAGCGTTATCTCCTGTGTCCTATTATAATGTTTCCTCATCAAAACTCAAATGACAAACACACCTGGAGTTGTGTTTTGTTTCATTCACACATGTTTAACGCACAAACCCTCCAGAGTTCTTCTTGGTAAAGGTAAACACTCCTCCTGTTCCACCTTGCGATGCCATGTGGTAATACAGGAAGTGCTCCACTGTGTTTTTAAACGCCATACACTTTCACTACAGTCATTTGGATGATTTCAGCCCAGGAATTGCTAATCTCTACTGAACTAAAGGTAAAAGGTAACTGCTGTAAACTTGGAAACTACCACTGCATGACATCACAAGGTGGAGAGCATTCTGAGCTTTGGAGATGTAGACAGAATAATAATAAAAAGTTACTCAAACATGTGTGAATGAAACAAAACACAACTCCAGGTATGTTTTGTTTTTGAGGAGGTAACAACTTTATAACACGATTTAAAGCGCACAAGAATCGCTTTTGCATAATATATGACCTTTAACCTTTAAGAAGGATGAAGAAATCTGACTTTTTTCATGAAATGGCAACAATTGTAAGTCTGTCTTGTTTATGGTTAGGAAATTCATTGACAGACATTTTGTTTGGTTTTGCTGAGACATAAATGAAAAAGTCATATCACCCAGCCATACTTGTTGTTATTATTGCTATTTCTCATTCATGCATTCATTTATTTGTAGTTTCTTCCAACGTAATAACTGCAATCAACAACCAAGCACAACAAAAACAAACTGCTTTTCTTCTTATCCTCCTTGAAGACCTGCCTCTCTAATGCATGGCCTCGACAAATGTGAGACGTTTTGCAGCTCATTCTTCTTCAGTCCTTCACTCCAAAAACTGTTGTCCAGTTGATGGAACTGAAGTTTTCTTTTGCTATGAATCCTACTGGCACGACTGAGAGATTACACAGATTACTTGAGTAATATTTGGATTGAAGTAACAGTATTCTAACTTGAGTAAAAGTTTCCCACTGTGAAGAAATCTACAAGTGACTGAAGCTTTATGTGGACAATATGTGTATATGTGTGTGTGTGTATATATGTGTGTGCGTATGTGTGTGTGTGTGTTTGCGTGTGTATGTGCATGTGTGTGTATATATGTGTTTATATGTGTGTGTATATATGTGCATGCGTATATGTGTGTGTATATTTATGTGTGTGTGTATATGTGTGCATGTGCGTGCGTATATATATGTGTGTATATGTGCGTGTGTGTATGTGTTTATATATGTGTGCATGTCTGTGTGTGCGTACGTGTGTATGCATGTTTGTGTGTGTATGTGTATATGTGTGTGTGTATGTATGTTTGCGTATATATGTGTGTGTGTATGTGTTTGCGTGTGTGTGCGTACATGTGTATGCGTGTTTGTGTGTGTGTTTCTGTGTGTTTGCATGCATGTATATATGTGTGTGTGTGTGTGTGTGTGTAATGAGTAAAGGAGCAGGGGTCACGTCCCTGTAGAACCATAACACACAATGAGGGCCATGTGGGAGGGCATCAGACACATACAGCACTCATCTGCTCCTCTACCCCTGGAAACAACACCACTGCTATTAATCAAAATATCGATATATCGTAATACTAAATTTGGTGATACAGTATCGATATCATGGGCTGCTGTATCGATATATCACCAAAAGTGTTTTTTTTTTGTGTCAATTTAACCTGTTACCTGCTTATTTATCTCATCTATCTTCATGGAGAATGTTCCAAAATATTACTTTAACTAATATTTCCATGGAATCAGGTGATGTGCCATCTCCAGAAAATTCCGTGTTGTTACTTTAAACAACCTATATAATATTTTTTTAATGCTTAACAAAACATACCTGGAGTTGTTTTGCGTTTCAACGATGCACGTTTGAATAATCTCACATAGTTTGTATCTCTCACTCTCCAGACCTCAAAGCGCTTAAATCCACCTTGTGATGTCATCAGGTGATAATACAGGAAGTGCTCCTCATGTTTTCAGTCCAAATGCCTTCACATCACTCAGTACAATTCATTTCAGTGCTTCAATACACAGTGAAAAAACTCTGACATAAGCAGCTACTATGTTTAACCTGATTTGAACTGTTCTTTGTTTTATCTGTGTCTTTAATCGTCCTCGACAGTACAAATCCCTACATCTAACTCTGATTATGTCATATTAACTGCTCTGATTATTCTTCAAAACACGAGTTGTCTGGACACTTGTGAGTAAGCTGTCAGGTACACTGTCACTGTCAAATCCAGGCGAGAAATCACAGCGTACTTCCTGTATTTGGGCCAATCAAATTGCGAGTCAGACTCCTCACTTCCTGTTCACACTTGTGGACATTTGGTGCGTGTGTGTGACTCATGGTGCACAGATCCTGGTTGTGTTCTTACATAACTCTCCTCTCAATCTCCTCACAGATGTACACTTACATTTCATTGTATTATTGTGGCATGCCAGAGATTAAACTGTACTTGAGGCACAAAAAATGCATCTTTAAAGGACCGAGGTTTAAATCATGTTTAAAATTAAAAATGGTCTCCTTGCCATAAACATATCTGTAATATTCATTCATGCTTGTTTAAAGGTGCATAATGCAACTTTTTTGGTGAGGGTCTGCCACTTATCCAGTAAACTTATCTTATCTTTATTTCCATAAAGGGGATGCAACCACGTCCAGGTATAAGTCAGATCTGTGGAGAGGTGCTCACATGCATGTTTTTCAAGGTATTTTTGTGACAATAACACCATCAAAACATCCATAGAGTTACTTCCAAACACGGCTTCTGTCCCCTCAGATGGTTCTTTTGTAATAGTGAGAGTGTGACCTGAGCTGACTGCAGATGTGTGAGTGCAGTTTGAACACTGACTGTCACTGTACACAAGAGCTCTGTGTCAAGAGGTGTCAATCAAACACCACACACGCACACGCACACGCACACACACGCACACACACGCACACACACACACACACACACACACACACACACACACACACACACACACACACTTTAAACTCCAGTGTGGAGCCTACAGACATTACCAAACAATACTGTATGACAAATAAGTACTACATACAGTATTACATACAATACTATATGACAAATAACAGGGGTTCAACAAGTGAGAGCTGCCAAACGCCTGCCTAAAGGTTTCAAACTAAAGCTGCACTGTGTAACTCTTCTGGTGGGAGTCTGCCACCGGTTTGAACTGATGCAGATGTTGTTGGTTTGAAAAATGTAGAACATGTTTGTTAAAGAAATTACACTGCTGTGCTGTACCAAGGGCACTTACTGCCAGCTCAGTCATTGTCATCAGAGGTATAATACTCCCTACAGCAGAACCATAGCCAGACTGGACTGAGGGTTCATCTCTGTAGGTGCTGGGACAAAACAAGCCAATGTTCACAAATTATAAGAATCCATCTTGGCCCCCGCTGAGAGGGCCCCACAGGTGGTTGGCGACCAATCACAGAACAGCACTGAGATATGTGTGGAAGCCACTGCAGCAGTGCACAGAGCATGTATTCTATAGTATATATAGTATTCTATAGGCTATATACAGTCAATGGTTTTCAGCCAAAAAATAAATAAAGAAAGAGAGGAGCTGCACGTAGTCGAGCGTTGCCATGTACATGGAGCGTGCTCTCCCACAAAAGAAAATAGTTTTGCGTCTACTGACTACTATGATTACTATAATGATCTTAGACCGTATACTATCTCTGAACCAAATTCATAGTATGCTAACCTGAAATACACTATATTACCAAAAGTATTCGCTCACCTGCCTTGACTGGCATATGAACTTAAGTGACATCCCATTCTTAATCCATAGGGTTTAATATGACGTTGGTCCATCCTTTGCAGCTGTAACAGCTTCAACTCTTCTGGGAAGACTGTCCACAAGGTTTAGGAGTGTGTTTATGGGAATTTTTGACCACTCTTCCAGAAGAGCACGAGAAGGCCTGACTCTCAGTCTCCACTCTAATTTATTCCAAAGGTGTTCTATCGGGTTGAGGTCAGGACTCTGTCCAGGCCAGTCAAGTTCATCCACACCAAACTCTCTCATCCATGTCTTTATGGATCTTGCTTTGTGCACTGGTGCACAGTCATGTTGAAGAGGAAGGGGCCATCTCCAAACTGTTCCCACAAAGTCGGGAGCATGGAATTGTCCAAAATCTCTTGGTGCTGAAGCATTCAGAGTTCCTTTCACTGGAACTAAGGAGCCAAGCCCAGCTCCTGAAGAACAACCCCACACCATAATCCCCCCTCCACCAAACTTTACACTTGGCACACTGCAGTCAGACAAGTACCGTTCTCCTGGCAACCGCCAAACTCAGACTCGTCCATCAGATTGTCAGATGGAGAAGTGCGATTCGTCACTCCAGAGAATGCATCTCCACTGCTCTAGAGTCCAGTGGCGGCGTGCTTTACACCACTGCATCCGATGCTTTGCATTGTACTTGGTGATGTATGACTTGGATGCAGCTGCTCGGCCATGGAAACCCATTCCATGAAGCTCTCTACACACTGTTCTTGAACTAATCTGAAGGCCACATGAAGGGTGTCTGTAGTGATTGACTCTGCAGAAAGTTGGCGACCTCTGTGCACTATGCACCTCAGCATCCGCTGACCCCACCCCATCAGTTTACGTGATCTACCACTTTGTGGCTGAGTTGCTGTTGTTCCCAATCACTTCCACTTTGTTATAATCCCACTGACAGTTGACTGTGGAATATTTAGGAGCGAGGAAATTTCACGACTGGACTTGTTGCACAAGTGGCATCCTATCACAGTATCACGCTGGAATTCACTGAGCTCCTGAAAGCGACCCATTCTTTCACAAATGTTTGTAGAAACAGTCTGCAGGCCTAGGTGCTTGATTTTATTCACCTGTGGCCATGGAAGTGATTGGAACACCTGATTTCCATTATTTGGAATGGTGAGTGAATACTTTTGGCAATATAGTGTATATAAAATACATAAATATGTTATGCAGAATTAGAATTAGGCAACCAAATTATGACTAAATGATCTTTTTTCTATTAAACCAACATTTCAGTACATTTCAGACATTTGCAATAACTCTACATCCAATCCTAATTTCCCTCTGTCCTCGGTAGACTAACAAATATAGACTCTGAGAAACTGCCCTACCATTATTCCCTTGTATTTCTTGGAGGAATATTTAGACAGAGAGAAAGACGACGCCCGGAGCTGAGGTCATGACCAGGTTTACCACAGACCCCCCGTCCCCCTCTGTCCTGGGGGTCCTCCTCACCCCTCCGCCCCCCTCACGCCATCCCACTGTCCCCGCTCTCATCCATCTCCCTCTCCCCTCCTGTGACAGCCTATTTGGCCCTCACCACCTCCTCATCTATCCACCCTGTCTTTTCTATGGCAGACACACAGCAGAACCTGGCTCTCTGTGTGCGCCCGTGGGTCCCGATCCCTAATGGTTTGGTCATAGACTGCTCAGCACATCCAGGAGGTCGGAGGTGGCCCACGGAGCGGTGCTGATGTCGTTTTGCTATTTTTACCGAGTGAGCGTGCGCAGAGGGAGGTCCAGGGAACTGCTGGAGCTCCAACTGACCATCTCCTCATGGTTAGTGTCAGGATGAAGTATGGCCTACATACTATTTTAAAACAGCACTCTTCCACCACCTTTAATGTGATTTGAGCAAATATTTTGCATTTGGAAATATTTGTAATTTTGTGACTTATTGTGTAGGTATATTCCACACTTTATGACTTAAAAATGTATGTTGGTGCTTTTAACTATATAATAATTGTATATTTATCTCATTGTTTGGGGAGAGCTAGTTGTGTGACTTACAACTGTTGTAACCGCCAGGGGGCACCGCTAAGAATGCATGATTAAAGATGAAGTTTTATGACTTTTATTAAAAACATTGAACTTTGTGTGGGTGTCTGTGTGTGTGTGGTCCTGAAACATACAAACAAAGGAAAAAAAATATAAATTATAATATACTCTATAAATACAGCTAAACAAACACGTCGGACACAAGTGATAATAGCTCTGTAATAATAATAACGGGCCGTTAGTTGGCTCTTAGCATTTGGCACTTAGCATTTCACGATATCACAAATAAACATTTAATTGGCCCTTAAACACATATTTCCACTATTACTGCAAACAACTTCAAAACACTCTGCAAACATGCTGATGTATATGTGTGCCTTTTTTAAACCACTACTCACTTCTTTAATACGCACACAAGACTTGTACCCGCGAGCTCCGCACGACACACTGAAAACAACTAAAACACGTAGCACTGTCAACCAAACTTGAAAACGATAGCTTCTGATTGGCTACAATGTCTGTCAATCAAACACTCGGCAGAAATAAATTATGTCCTTGGTCACACTCATAATTAGCTTATTTTGAATTGTATTTTATGATGCATTAGTCTTCTATAGCACTTTTCTAGATGCTAAAAGTTGCTTTACAACTACTATTGTAGCCACAGCTGCCCAGGGGCAGACTGAATGAAGCAAGGCTGTCAATCTGCGCCATTGGCCCCTCCTAACACATTCACACTAGAGAATGTGGGTGAAGTGCCTTGCCTAAGGACACAACAATGTTTTTCCCACTGGTGCCCCACTGTGGCACCTGGTGTTCTCAGTGGTCTTCCATCCAACCAGGCCCAGCTCTGCTTAGCTTGAGACCTGACCAGATCAGGCTTTGACTTTGGATTGATTTCATAAAAAAAAAAAATCAAGAATTTCAAAAATTTGACAAGAGAACTAGAGTAGATTCAGTCATTTAAATTTTTCATATAGCATGGCTGCTACAAACAGCTGTTTGTGAAGGTCACACAAATGATCAAAACAAGTCTGGTCAAAGTGTAAAACATGTAAGAGCACTTCCTGATCGTCCAGTAAACGGGAAAACTGAGATGAACTTTGTGTAAATGAAATCAGGGTCAGGCTTATGTTTCACGTTTGTTTATTTCATGGTTAAAGTGTTGTGCTTAACGGATAGTCTGCAAAACATTTTGTTATTCTATCCTTGTTTTTACTTTCTTAATATTCTCTTCATGAGTATTTTTAAAATGGAAATGATGTAATTTCTCCACAGACTTGTAAAGCAGTCTTCACTGCCAAATCCTCCTCCCATGGTCCTCAGAGGTTTGAGCTGCTACACTGAACAGGCTCTACCACTGTACACTGCAGATCTGTTGAACGGGAGACCGAATGGACACAAATACATGATGAAGACTTCAACAGATAAACCTTTTCAAGAAATGTTAACATAAATCTAATAGGGATACAAGATCTCGTGAGACAAAAGTGTTTACATTTAGATTGGACAATAAAAGAGTTGTGTATTGGTGAGTTACAAAAAATATTAAACTAAATACAATGTTTAAAAAAATTGTTAAGCCAAAATTGGAAAATGAATTGCAAAATGTAAACATTAGGTCAAAATCTCGCCTTGTCTCGTTCTCGTATACACAATCTCATATCTTTGTGGAAACAGTGTCTCGTCCCATCCCTAATACCTAAATTTGTTTTGTGTCTCCCGTCATACAACAGACTGCTCCTATCTGCCTTTTATACCTGCTCCGAAAATAAAAACGTGAGATTCTAAATGTGAAGTTTCGCCTCAGGTCTATTTTTGATTATACACAGGTTTTATTCAGGCATATCAAGACGTTGATTTCAGTCTCATAAAACATACGTGAAACAGTATTATAATAAAGATGAAGCATAAAGGCACACTTCATATTTCATTCTGTCTGTGTTAGCCCAGCATTTGTAAAAACACACATACATGCACTGTGTAACTTTCTATTGAAGGGTCTGCCACCTGGTTGTCGCCATAGAAACTCTAATAGCAATTGGTTCCATTTATATCAAAACTGGGACAAAAAATGAAGAAAATCCTGTCCAGCCCAGGACAAAGCACAGAGCCAAACCAAGTCCACATGAGCGTTAAACAGAGACAGGTATTCAGCTGAATTTTTCACTCCTGCACAAATGTTTATATAGACAGTGTCATTAAAGGTCTGAGCTCAACAAATACATACATAACCCACAGCAGATCAAATCTTTAAATATTACATCAAAAATAACTAAAATCTGCCATCTATTGCAAAGAAAATGTACACACAATAAATACTAAGCCCCACATATTGTTCCAGTTTTCATATTTTGAACGATAAGTTGATATAGTCTTTAAACCATCCAACCAAACGGTGTGGGCAGGCCCGTCCGCAGAAATTTGGGGGCCCGAGGCAAGAAGCCCCGCTAATATAAATGAATAGGAAGAGGGTCCAATTCTGGGCCCCCAAGACCCTGCAACCCGGGACGACTGAGCCCTTTGATCAGAAGCAGCGGTGGAAGGTAATGAAGTACAAAAATTAAATAAAGAACAATGCTTAAGTACAGTTTTTAGATACCTGTACTTTTCACAGTGGATACTTATTACTTACAGCACATTTAATTTGAGTTAATGTCTCTATTTTGAGCAAACCAAACACTCAAATACACATAAACAACTAGATAAATTAACAAATCACTTAAAATCTGCCTTATTAAAATCACTACATATTATCCTTTAATTATTCTAAAACTCTGGAAAATACTTTTACTTTTTACTCTTTAAGTACATTATTAAACAGGTACTTTGATCATTTTACTTAAGTAGATTTTTCAAGTAGATTTTTCAAGTGACACTTTTACTTGTACTTGAGTAATCTGTACTTTACCTTAAGTAACGACACTGAGTACTTCATCCACCACTGGTCAGAAGGAAACTGCTCTATCTGAGGTACGGACGGACTGAATAATTAGTCTTTGTGATTTTTGTTTCATATTTACATTTCAATATATTCTCCATTCATCGTTGTTTCTGTCCTTAATCACAGCCTGGCCCTCTCCTGCCCCTCTCTGCTCCTGCCTGCACCTGCACCTGCGTAGGGTCCCTCTCCTCTTTTATTTTACACATGGGAGCAGATCACATGGAGCTCGGTGATGGAGTGGAGGCCTATTAAAAACACTGCGCTGGCCTGGATCCTGCAGGGCGGAGTGCACTTCACAGAGGGGACCAGTGTAGTGTGTAGGAGGCAGCACGAGCTCTGCCCAAACGCACTCTGCTTCTGAGGCTGTAGTATGTACACGGGTAGATTAGAAAGTCCTCCTTTTGATCGTATTTCATGACAAAATCACTGATAAATTAAAGCGGCATTGTGTAACTTTTCTAGTGGAGGGTCCGTCAAATGCTTTTCTGTTATGTTATATGTTGTTGCTTTGTCTGGAATGTTTCACAGCGTGGTATTAAACCTTTTTATCTTCATGGAGACCAAACCAGACCAAGTTACAGGTCAGATCTGTGGAAAGGCGACCCCGCTCACAGTCAGAATACCTGTTTTTCTAGGTATTTTTGATCTGTAAAACCACCTGTAATGGAATAAACGTAAAGTAGAGCTGTTTAATGTCACACTGTGGAACATTCCAGGCAGAGTAATGACATCTCCATAGAAACAAGCAGGCCCAGAACCTTAAAGTTACATAGTGCACCTTTACAGCGTCATGAGCTGCAATAAATAAACAGCAGAATTAAACATTTTAGTATTTAGTTTGCATCTGTAATGAGTCAAACCTTTATGGCTTAGATCTTATCATACAGACAAAGAATAACCAAATATTCCACACCAACTCGAATATATTTCAAATATTTTAACTACAACTTATCACATTCACTTTTCAGCGAGAAACCAACATTATTACCTCATTAAAAACATACCTGGGGTCATGTTTTGTTTCATTCACACATGTTTGCGTAACCCTTTTTATTAGTCTGTCTACATCTGCAAAGCTCAAAATGCTCTGTTCCACTTTGTGATGTCATGTAGTGGTAGTTTTCAAGTTAATGGCTCCTTTTACCTTAATTTCATTAGAGATTGGCAATACCAGACCTGCAATCATCCAGCTGATTCTAGCGAAGGTGTATGGAGTTTAAAAACACAGTGGAGAACTTCCTGTATTATCACGTGACATCACAAGGTGGAACAATGTTTTCCGTTAGAGATAAGAAGATCTGTGTGTGAGTGAAACAAAACACAACTCCAGGTCTGTTTGTGATGAGGAAACAACATTAGAACAGAGATATAGCAAGAAAATAGTGTAATATGGGCCCTTTAATAGCACAGTCCTGAATTAAAATATTTTAAAGTGTTATACGTGATTGTTTGGTTTTCTTTTCTTTGTGTTTTTAGTCTTCTCCAACAAGTGTTAGTTTGGAATGAGAATTATATCTGTGCTTCCTGTGAGGAGAGAATCACAAGGCACGATACTAAACTTTATCTGCCATAAAATTATTATTCTGAATTCATGTTTTTTAGACTCATATACCGAGAGACATATCCAATACCCACTTCCTATTTCCCATCCAACATTCCCACACTGAAACGAGTTCTCATTAACCTGGCATAGCGCACACTCTCGTTTCCATTACAGCGTTGAATGGCAGTCTACCGTGTGTGCCAAACGTGACCGTCTTTACGCACACGCCACCTGACATAACCCCTCACTATACAAGTTCCACAAACTGCAGCAGCCCCGGTGTCCTCTCCTCCCCGGCCAGTGCGCCACTTTCCTCCGCTAATATCATTATGTAACCGCGAGTCCGTACCGAGAGACGCTACCGCTTTTTATTTATTTTTTTTTTTTTTACCGTAGCCTATCCTGCCGCCGACACGATCCTCCACAGCGCGTTTTAAGCAAGAACCAACATCTACGAGGCTGTTCAAGCGCACAGAATCACGCGTACTCCGCTGAAGGTGCGTACTTACTTGGTCCGGTGGAAGTCGGTGTCCTCCTCCATGCCTCCTCGCATCCTTTCCTCCTCGCCGCGGTCTCGGACACTTCTCGCCTCCTCCTCCTCCTCGTGCTGTCCCCTCCTTCTCTCGTTTCCTCGGCTCCTCTGGGGACTTGGCCCAGTGATGTGTAAGAAAGGCTAGAGGACAGGAGTGGATCGTGGTGCTGTGACGATTGCGGCGGCCATCTTGTGAGTGGAGTGGAGCAGAATTCTAATTGAGGATGGAGTAAAATTCATTGATTAAAGGGTTTTAATGGACATGGGTGTAATAGTGATGTATTTGTGGTCGTAATAATCATCAGCCTGGCTCTGTCAAGACATTTTTCTCAGAATTATGAAAATGAATTTTCACTCTAAAAACACTGCACGGGTTTTTTCATGCAGAATTAAACAGTTTGATAATTATTCTCACACCAATTCGTCCTAACAAAGAAGAATTTACTTAAAATCAAAATTGTTTTTCACATGAGGGTAGTAGAGTATGGACTTTGGATAAAGTAAACTATGAAAAGGTCTTATTATGATTTAGTATTTAAAGGTACAGTATGTAACTTTCCGGAGTTGTCATGTCATGATTAACCTGGCTCACGTCAGACAGATGTGTGCAGCACTTTAAACTCAGTTCTACACATTTATTGGGAAAAGGTGAACGTCATGAAAACTATTTGAATCTGATTGGTCGAAGTGTTGCAACAGTGGAACAAGCAGAAAAATCTAACTTTCCTCTTTCATTTCCAGATGAGAGAAAAACACAGGCATGTTCCCTATCCACAAATGCACAAAGCACTTTCCTCTGCACGTTTTTCACAAACTAAATAATCCGTACTGAGACTAAAATAGGCTGAAGTACATCTGTCTGCAACACCATGTTGAATCCATCTTGCTGTGCGAGGTCATGCCATGGAAACAAAGTTAAAGCCATACTGTGGAACATTCTCCATGGAAATAGATACATTTTAAGATTATAGCCAAAGGAACAACATTTCCACGGAAACCAGAAGGAGGGACAAATAAGAGCCCAGGTGAAATAAGAGTAAGGTATGTGGAGATGCAAGCCTGCTCACAGTAAGGATTCATGTTTTTCTTACATGTTACAGTGCAATAACATAAAAAAGCTTTAATTTAATTCTGTTTTTGGCTAAAAGTGACATACTGTACTGTGGCTTTGAGGGAAAATTAGGCTATTAGAAAGCAAAAGGAGAAATTTAATTTGTCAACTGGACAGAGTTTATTTGGTTGAATACGTTTCGCAGGTCATCCAAGCTGCTTCTTCAGTTAGAAGTTCATTAAAGTCCAGCTCCTATTTGTTTGTACGACTTCTTGAGTGGAGTATTACAGCCAGAACATGGCTGCTGCGTCCGGACGTTTATCACTATAGGAAATGTTACCATGGCGAATTGGTGATGGTCTCTCTAGCCTTTTTTACACCTCACTGACTTGGCCCACCTTTCTCAGAATAGCGCGCCGTTCGTTAAACTCTCCTCGCCTCCATCCAAAGCGCTGCGTGCGTCGCCTTTTCCCCTTTACGTCCCGTCACGCTCACGGTACCTGCGCGTCTGCGGTCAGTTCTTCATGCGTGTTATTTGGGGGCGTTGGAGAGTGCGTCCGGACTGCGCTAGGATCTGCGGGGACCGTGTAGAGCAGTAGCCCGGGAAAAGTGTGTCGTGCTCGGGGAGGACCGGTGCAGAGCGCAGGGGAAGAGGAGGTAGTCCCGGATGGTACAGTGACAGAGATGCGACTGCTGCAGCCACAGGAGAGGAGACAACTCCAGGAGTACAGAGCGCAAAATTATGTAACTCCAAACTCTAACACAAATGGCCTATGGTGAAAAGAATAAAGAACATGATATAGCCTAATAAAGATAAAGGTGCACTGTGGTTTTTGGTTGGGGGTCCGTCACCTGCTTGTTTCTATGGAGATGTCATGGACTGTTCCTTAGTATGACATTAAACAGCTCTACTTTACATTTATTCAATAACAGATGGGTTTATTGCTCAAAAATACCCAGAAAAAACAGGCATTCTGACTGGGAGCCTCTCCACAGATCTGACCTGGAACTTGGTCTGGTTTGGTCGCCGTGAAGATAGAAAGGTTTAATGCCACACTGTGAAACATTCCAGACAAAGCAATAACATCAACATGGAGAAAAGCACGACAGAGCCTCCACCAGAAAAGTTACACAATGCACCTTTAAGAATTATGCAAATGACACAAACTGAATGTCCAAAATTAAAGCTGCTCTATGTAACTTTTCAGGTGGACGGCCATGTTTGTGTCCATGCTGTGTCCAAGTAGTAAAGTACTGTACTTAAGTATAGATTATAGGTAGTATCTATGCTTAAGTAGTATTTTAATATGAATACTTACTTTTACTTCACTACATTTGAGAGCAGGTATCTGTACTTTCTACTATACTACAGACAGACAAAAATATACAAGTAAAAACAGAAAAAAGAGGAAAAACTCTATTCTATTCTACCTTAATCTATACAGTTGTTTCTGTTGATCAAAATTCAGCACAAATCAGTATCAAAATCACTACATTTGAAGCTTTATTAGATCTCAAAATCTGCGTGGAATACTTTTACTTTTTACTCTTTAAGTATATTTTTAAACAAGTACTAGTAATGGTAGATTTTTCCACCATGTGATACTTTTACTTTAGTATTTTTTTGCTGCAGTATCTCTACTTTTACTTAAGTAACAAAATTCAGTTCTTCTTCCACCACTGCATTCCTGTGAATGTACTGTTGTTGTGTCCTTGTGCAAGACATTTCACCCAAAGGCGTGGTAACCTCAGGCCTATGAAGTACATGGAATAGCCTATGTCGTGTGTTTTGATTGTCAGTCTGACTATCCAATCAGAACGCAGAATGAGCTCCTCACTTTCGGTTGACGGATCTGACAACTGAAACCAATTTTCAGTCTCGGTTTCGGATATTTTTATTTAGTTATGTGTGAACAAATATAGGACAACAAGTATAGACACCTTTTCATTTTTATGCAGCAAAAACACAAGTTAAAAAAACAAATGAGACAAACCTTGAGTAAATAAACAAATACAGATAGTGTCACTGTGGGGAAGCTGGCCAATGTGGTCTTAAGCAGGAGGCAGACTCTGAAAATATTCTGTATTTGTCCCAAAAATGTATTCGACAGTTCACCGTGGTGTCATGGCAAACGGAAAAAAAAATTACATATTTACAAAACATAACTGTGCTCCAACTTAGACATAAGCAACAGAAACTAATAAAACAAACAAAAAAAAAAACAAAACAACAACACGTGTACCCAGCTACACTGATGTCTCCCCGAGAGGCTGAGCTGACCTGCTTTAATAGTCCTCCCCACAGGAAGCTCCTCCTTCCAGGTAAGTCCACGATCCCTCATCAGGTCGGCTGTAAGACAACTTCATTTTCATCTACAGTTACCCCTCGCTCAACTACAAGGGCCCCTTTAACTTAAATTGTTTAACGTAATCTATAAACACTAAAACATCCAAATCAAATATACAAAACCCGACAAACAAAAGGAACTGAAACCAATTCTCCTCCACATGGTCTGGTCCAAAACCTCCCCCCAGAGGCTTTAAATATGTCCGACTCAGGACACGTCCTCTTTTGTCTCCAGACCAGGTGGAGGAACAGGTAAGTAGGTAAGTGACATGTTTAACTAAACTGAACAGATCTAACCAAATAAAATATATTTAAATTAACTTTGTTGTTGAGTATGTTGTGTTATGTTAAAGGAACTAAACAAACTAAATAAAACAAACCCAGGATAGTTCTGTCTAGCAGTTCAGTTTATTATGGAGAAATGAACAAATATGAAATGAAATTAAGGTGACAAAGGCCCACTTTATCACAGTCACACAATAGGGAAAAATATACTGTAAATAAATTAATAATAATAATACTGTCTAACTTTTCTGGTGAAGGGTGCGCCACCTGCTTGTCTCCATGGAGATATTACTGTTTTGCCTTGATCATTCCACAGTATGCAAATAAACTTGGTAATCACAATGGAGATAGATTATTGGTCAGATCTATGGAGAGCCAAGCCTGCACATGCCAAGAATTCATGTTTCATTTACATTTTTGAGCTACAGAACACCTGTAATTGAACAAATACAAGGGCGATATCTTCTAAATCATGCATTCTTACTGTGAGTGGGGTCGCCTCACCACAGATCTGGCCTGTAACTTAGCTTGGTGGCGTCACATGCTTGTTTTTATGGAAATGGACATGTCTAATACCATATTGCGGCACATTCCAGGCAAAGCAATAACATCTCCATGAAGACGAGCAATGAGTGGACACGGTGCGCCTTTAATGCCCTACTGTGGAATATTCCAGGCAAATAAATAACATCTCTGTAGTGACAAGCAAGTAGCGGACCCTCCACCTTAGAAGTTACACAGTGCAGCAAAATAAAAAAGTGCGACTAAGCCTATAGGAGCCCGTGGGGTGACATTTCATACATAATTTTCTCATTCGTGTCTTTTTCTGTTTAGATGTGGTGTTGTTCTATCTTTGAAGCACAGCCACGTTTTGTTTTCCATAAATTCTCTTTCTTCGCCTCCTTCTCCTCGATTCCTCTCCTCGATCCTCCATTTGTCAGCTGTCAATCAAACGTGTCATATTAAGTGGTGTCCCAAAGAAAACCACGGAATGAAGGAGTAAACCTGAGGGAGGCTTCAGGAGGCAGACAACAGAGAAAAGAATCAGTGAGGAGTTTAGATCCTCTCTCCTCGCTGTGTCTCCTCTATGGGCGGGACTTCCTCACCCATTTCCTGCAGAATCGAGGAGAGGAATCAAGGAGAAGGAGGCGAGGAAAGAGAAATGAGATACGGCCAGGGACTGTGTTTCTAAGCAGTGTAAATGAGCAGGGACAGAGGGAGTGTTTGGTGGTGGAGTCTCACAGGGACATGACTGCGTCCACGCCCAGGCCTGTCCCCATGTCCCCCGAGTCAGACTATTACTATAAAGAAATCTGCTTTCACTCTTCACATGTACTTTGCTGGTTTCAGACGACATCACAACATTCTATTGGCTAAAAAGGTGCTTTTATCCATGGAGTTGTTATTGCTTTGTCTGACTTTCTATCTTCACTGAAACCAAACCAGACCATGTTACAGGTCAGATCTGCGGAGAGGCACCCCGCTCACAGTCAGAATGTCTGTTTTTCTAGGTATTTCTGAGCTGTAAAACCACCTGTGATTGAATAAATGTAAAGTAGAGCTGTTTAATGTCACATTGTGGAACATTCCAGACAGAGCAGTGACATATCCATAGAAACAACCCGGTGACGGACCCCAAACCAAAAAGTTACAGAATGCCCTTTAAAATAAATATTGTTAAAATTCAGATTTTTGTTGTACTACAGTGATTTCTTGGGTCTAGTAGTCACTAACAGAAATGACCATAATTCAAGTAATGACGTATGGATTTTAAAAACACAGTGGAGCAATAACACATAAAAAAGTAATATACTCACCACCACAAAAAGAAGTTACACGGTGCAACTTTAATCATGGTTTGGAAATGTACTGGTCTAAAGTAATAATGTTATTTTTGGATTTGTGTGAAAAGGGTGAGATTTGAACTTGGCTGCAGTAGATGACTTTTACCACATGGGGGCGACACAACACTGCTCTTAAACACTGCAGGTCCATGTTCTTTTGTGGCTAACCTATTTAGCGCTAATAATCCTCCATGAACAAAAATTTACTAATAAAATGTTGAAATATAATGGAACAAATATCTGTGGGCATGAACGGCACTTTTTAATATTAAGATTTTTAAAGTTAGCTGCATAATAACAAATGTGGAACTCAAAATATGATCTCACAATCTGTTTTGCATGTAGTATGTATGTAGACCTACTAAAGTAAAAGTATCATTAAAATAAAAGGACTGTAGTAGTAGTACAGTATAGTGTATCAAATACTAGTATATACTAAGAGTAGAAATATTTTTTACTGGCAAAAAAACACAATCATATTCAAACTATTTTTTTTTAAGAGTGTTAAGCTTAATTTACTGTTTTGAGCTTTTAATCTATTTAGTATTTAGTTCTAACATTGTTCACTCATCAAAAACATACTTGAGCAATCAGACAAACAATTCTGAATTTACTAAGATTGTTATGTCATATGTAAAAGTCTGGTGGTCTTCATTACAACTGCATGCTTCCTTTAGCAGTCGGAAAGAATTTCAGACTCTAATTATTGAGTGATTTTCCATAGGTAATTCCCTCTATTGCCAGTAGATGGCGTCCTAATCCCAGTCTCCAGTATTGGAGTGTCTATTGTCTGAAGAGATCCAATATTTTAAGTTCTAAGATATAAAATACCAAAGCATTAAGAGCCTGTTTAAAGCCCAATAATAACAATAATGCATATTTGTTCTTTCAAGGTGCATTCTGTAACTTTTCTGGTGGAGGGTCCGTCACCTGCTTGTTACTATGGAGATGTCATTGCTCTGCGTGGAATGTTCCACAGTATGACATTAAACAGCTCTACTTTACATTTATTCAATTACAGGTGGTTTTACAACTCAAAAATACCTAGAAAAACAGGCATTTTGACTGTGAGCGGGGTCGCCTCTCCACAGATCTGACCTGTAACTTGGTCTGGTTTGGTCTTTATGAAGAGAAACATTTACAGACAGAGAAATAATATTTTTACACATTTTCAGAAAAAAGCATTTGATGGACCCTCAGCCAGAAAAGTTACACAATGCACCTTTAAAATAAGTTCTGAAGAAATAACAATGTTCAGATTGGGTTTGAGTTAACGTTTAGTCGCATATACTCAAAGTAGTGTTCACATGCACACCAAAAACTGATTCTAATCTGACTTTTGCACCTTAAAAGGTGCACTGTGTAACTTTCCGAGTAGAGGGTCCATCACCATGGAGTACAAGCCAATTTACAGGTCAGATTTGGTGTGCCTGCTTACAGCAGAATGCATGTTTTTCAAGGTATGGCTCTATTATTTTTACATTTCATTTAAATCGTCTTCAGGATGTCATGGAGTGGTGAAGTTTCACAGACTTCAGCGTTTGCTTGCTGTATTTTTTTGGTGTAATAACAAGAGGAACTGCACTTGTGGCACAAAACTACAAGTCCTACTGCATAATTACCCGTGGACATTCCTTCACAGAAAAAATAAAGACAATTCTGACTGAATCCAACACGACAAACAGAGGGGCAAAGACAAAACAGTGCACGCGTTTGCAGAACGCGTTTCATATCAGGTAAAAGAAATGACCTTTGTATGTACTGATGTGCTGGTTTTATTCTGTACAAATCAAGTTTCTGCACATTAAGCCAAATACTGCCAACCTTTACTGCACTAGCCAGTGTTAACTTAGCAAACAACATGATGTGGCGTGTGCCTTCCTTTATACAGTTGTTTTAAACTCATCCACATTTGCTAATTATAGTTAGCCAATCTCAATAAGATGACATAAAATCTGTCTTGAAAAAAATCCCAAGCCATCCAAAAGCCAATAATAAATCAAGTAACAAGCCAAGGTGGTTAAAGTACTTCTAATGAAGGTACCAAGACTACACCAGAAGGAAGGAAGGATGTGCTCTACTGTAGTGTTCTCCACTCCACACCTTTATTTATTTGTTTTTCAGTAAACTGATGTAAATGTTTATTTTTGCTTAATTCATTGCACTATTTTTACAGAAGGATGCTGAAAGCCCCGAGCTCGTCTCCTCTGTGTTTTCTGTGAGCAGCAGGAGGGTCTGGGGTCAGAAGGTGGAGATGTGAAAATGCCTTTTTGTGCAACTATGTAGTAGATCATTTGTTATGTCAAATCTACATTTTATCTATTGTTGTACTGTATTTCCTCACCCAACCTCTTATACATAGCCTATATTCATTTTATATTTATTATATTTTAAAAGTTCATACATTAATCTGTATTTGTGTATTATCTGACAACTATTTGAATACTTTTATTTCTGCTCAAAAGTCTGGATCAAAAGTCTTGCTTATTAGAATGCATGGCTTTTGAATGCAACGGTAACATACAGAAACATTTTCTTATCCTTTATCTTGAAAATATCTCAGTTTTTGTGAATTTTGAAACTTATCTTTTTTGTAATCACACAGTTGAAGTGATGCTTCATGGTCAAGAGGAAGAAGATGTCCCTGAGCCCATGGTCACAGAAGATTATACATAAGGGCTGATTATTCTGCACTCAAAGAAGAGAGCAACTAACTGAAATACAGTTCTTGATAACATGGTAACTTATGTGTGGCTTGTACTTATTTTTGTAGATCTGTTGTCCCCAGCAACTTTGTTCAAAGTGAGTTAAATAAACTGAGTATATATACTACTGTGAGTCATAGTTTATTTATAGTTTATTACTTATTTTTCTATTTTATTTTGACTTGTACATAAACATTTATTTTTATAATTATGTCTCATTTGACTCCTGTCTCTTGCTGTCTTTTTTTTTTACTCTCTGTTATTATATTATATTGTGATGTGTGAGCTATTGTATCCAAATAATTTCCCTTGTGGATCAATAAAGTCTAAGTCTAAGTGAGTACATACAAATGTAACCAGAATTACAATACCTTTTTCCCCAGACTTTGCTGCCCTAACTGTCCATTTGATTATTATTTGAACAATACAGACATTTGAAAATAAGTTGAAAATGCCAGAGAGCGTTTTCATTTTACTTGTACATTATTCTACTAGAATTACACAAGGCTTATTCATATCATTGTTTCTCAGTTCTTTCATATCAGTAGCCATATTTCAAAATGTTTACATTTATTGGACTAAAAGAGAGACTTAACCAGAAAGTTTAGTTTGACCATTTCTTAGGGAAGTTATGGTTATACATAGTGATGATGGTTATTGGGCATCCACTGAGTTGTGTCTGTTGCTTGGTCACTGGATCATCCACAGCTCCGTCAGGTCTCCATGCCACTCCCGTGTGGCGCATGGATCTGCTTTTACCAAAGTACCTGTAAAGTACTACAGAGTACCTTTTACCAAAGTAGCTGTAACACCCCCACAGAGTCAGTGATTGTACAGACCGACAGTTCCGAGATCAAATTCAACCGAATCTGTCATTTCTTCCGCATCCTCCATGTTTAAAAACTAAAATTTGCAAGTTTGTGCTTGTTCGAACATGGCTCTTCTTTTGCCTCGGTTTTAGCCCCGCCCTTGAGAAAACGCCACAATGTTTACAAGCACTGAAAGGGTCTATAGCGCTGTTTTTCATTTGCGGAGGACAATTTCTATGGGTAATATAGATGAAATACTGCAGTTTAAATGTACAGCTTTATGAAAGGTGAGTAATGAAGTCTTCCCTTTATTTTCATTAGTTCCTGAGCTCTTGCTGATGTTTGGTGGTTACGATCTGACAGGGCAGCTCAGAGTCACACCACACACACGAGGAGCGCAGCAGCTTCAAAATTGCACACGAAGACACAAAATCGGGTCACGCAAATCTCAGCCTAAATCGGGGAAACTCTCCCGTAGTGTGTGACGGCCTTAACTCAGCGTCTCCCCTCTAACCCCGTGTGTGTGACCTCCATATGTGCCTGTGCGCTCTTAAACCTGCGCACATGTTTGGTTATTGTAGCGGTGGGTTTGAAGGCCCGTTGTGATGGTTGAATGGCATTCTGTGCATAACGTTTACGTACTGTCTATAAACTGTGTATAGACTCCCTGTGAATGTGACCGCGGCTCCAGTGGGCGCCGTGCTCCACTGTTTGGCGAGGGCTGCTAGCGTGACTTACACTCCGGGAATTGAACCAACAAATGTGCCAATGCCATGCTCTCAGCCTTCACACAGAGACACACATACCAGCGTTCATAGACAAACAAAGATGTACAGTAGTTTTGACTGGTATTATGTTTTGTACCGTAAGAATATCAGTTTGTGTTTGATTTAAAGAAAAGAATAATCCACATACTTTTACCAACGACAGTAAAAGAAAAGTTGTGAACATATTTGTGAACCGACACACAAAGAAATATGTTTCATTTTAGAATTTTGTGCAAGTATGGTGCAGGTTTCAGTGTCTTTTGGTTCCGCTTTCTTACTACTAGTTATAGACTACGAGGAAGTGAATTTTTGCTATAGTCATGTCAAAATTTTTATGTGAATTTACAGTACGCAAGTTTCACATGGAAATAGAAAGTTAAAATAATACTTTGGAACATTCTACATGGAGATATATGTTCATGTTCATGTTTTCTGTTTTTGTTCAGTACAATAAAATAGTGAAAGAAATATTAATATTAGTCTATTCTCTGGCTAAAATTTACATACTGTGGCTTTAAGTATTTTTTCCTTTGCTCATATAGAAGGACATTACTGGAGAGGACAAAATGCTCAGAAACGTAACAGTGTAATAATATTCATGCCTTTAAAAGTGCATTGCGCAACTACAGGTCTTTAGTCAACCATGTCCCTAGACTTTATTATTATTATTATTATTATTATTATTATTATTATTATTATTATTATTATTTTATTTTAATTTTTATTTTTAAAATTGTGATATTAGAGATAATACAACAATAAAAGACATTAGACATTTTGACTTAAGGGAAAAGGGAAGTGCATACATCAAGCCAAAATGTTCATTTTGTCTTCTATGTTCTTTAACTTCTTGTGTTCTTTTTTAAGACAATACAGTAACATGTATTTACCTTGTTGACATGTTTCGGCTGCTAGCTGCGAGCCATCTTCAGAACTGTCCCCGGTGTTGGTGGTGACGTTTCGTATATCAACTGTTGTTACTTCCTGTGGGTGTGGTCAGCTGTTGTTACTTCCTGTAGGCGTGGTCAGCTGTTGTTACTTCCTGTAGGCATGGGCAGCTGTTGTTACTTCCTGTGGGCGTGGTCAGCTGTTGTTACTTCCTGTAGGCGTGGTCAGCTGTTGTTACTTCCTGTAGGCATGGGCAGCTGTTGTTACTTCCTGTGGGCGTGGTCAGCTGTTGTTACTTCCTGTAGGCGTGGTCAGCTGTTGTTACTTCCTGTGGGCGTGGTCAGCTGTTGTTACTTCCTGTAGGCGTGGTCAGCCTGATGGACCTGGCAGGTCGCTCAGACTGTTTCGGCGAGGGGGTAAATGCACGTTACCGTATTGTCTTTAAAAAAGAACCCAAGAAGCGCATACATCAAGGTTTAGAAGAGGTGATGAAACAATAATGGTTTCTATTCTTCTTATACAAGAGTGTGAGTGTGTTTGTGTGAAAATAAAACATAATAAAAAATAAATATAATAATAATAATAATAATAATAATAATAATAATAATAATAATAATAATAATAATAATAAAATAAGAGGGAGGAAAGGGCAGAAAATTTAGATAAATAATAGTTGAGTGAGGTTCCAATTTTTTTTTCTTCCTTCTTTTACAGCCCTTGACTTAACAACACTTCAGATCCTGTGATGTAACAATACTGGAAATTTCTTAACTGTATGTTTTTTGACTGTTCACACATTCATGGAGCGGACTTACGAAACATTTCATCATGAATTAAAGTTGTTATCTGGAATGTTTCACAGTATGACATTAAACCTTTCTATCTTAATGAAGACCAAACCAGACCAAGTTACAGGTCAGATCTATGGAAAGGCGACCCCACTCACAGTCAGAATGCCTGTTTGTGTAGGTATATCTGAGCTATAAAACTGCCTGTAGTTTAATAAATGTAAAGTAGAACTGTATAAAGTCATACTGTGGAACATTCTAGGCAAAGCAATGACTTATCCATAGAAACAAAAATGTGGTGAACCTCCAACCGAGAAGTTACACAGTGCACTTTTAAGCTCAGTACAACTCCAGATCCACTTAAAAGCTCAAAGATTTTGGTAATTTTGCATAATAGTCTCCTTTAAACACTTGCAAATACACATTTTTTGAATTAAAAAAAAAAAAAAAAAAATTATGCTAACCTGAAATGCTGGATTTGATTTCTGAACAACTGAATGATATTTTCTTCACACACCCAAACAAGAATAAACAAATGCATGTAGAAACTTGTCTCCAGAGAAGTGATTTATTCTGATTAGCGTTAGCACAGACATGTAAACCAGTCTGGCTTATTGTACCATCACTCACACAGGTCGTGAGTCAAACATAATGTCAAATCTGTCAAATAAAAACTCTGAACTACAGTAAATGCACTAAAGACTACCAGGACATAGACATAAACTTTACTGATCCACAAGGGAAATGATTTGGATACAGTAGCTCACACATCACAATATAATATAATAACAGAGAGTAACAAAAATAGATGGTGTAGCAAAAAGAGCAAGAGACACAAATGAGACATAATTATAAAAATAAATGTATATGCACAAGTCAAAATAAAATAGAAAAATAAGTAATAAACTATAAAATAAACTATGAAATCACAGCTATATACAAGAGACAAGAATGACAGTGCAATAATATGCTGATTGACAGGGCACAAGGTTATCTGTTACTTGAGATTAAAGTTGTTGTACAGTTGTAGGGAGTATTATCTGTTCCATAAGGGTGAGTTGTTGTACAGTTGTAGGGAGTATTATAGTATGAATGCAGTACCGTATCTCTTACTGTTTGAGCTGTAGGAGCATGTTGGACAATGAGCTCCTCTGTCCCTCTATAGTCTGGTGCAGTGGGTGAGTTGTTGTACAGTTGTAGGGAGTATTATCTCCTCTGTCCCTCTATAGTCTGGTGCAGTGGGTGAGTTGTTGTACAGTTGTAGGGAGTATTATTATCTCCTCTGTCCCTCTATAATCTGGTGCAGTGGGTGAGTTGTTGTACAGTTGTAGGGAGTATTATCTCCTCTGTCCCTCTATAGTCTGGTGCAGTGGGTGAGTTGTTGTACAGTTGTAGGGAGTATTATCTCCTCTGTCCCTCTATAGTCTGGTGCAGTGGGTTGTAGGGAGTATTATCTCCTCTGTCCCTCTATAGTCTGGTACAGTGGGTGAGTTGTTGTACAGTTGTAGGGAGTATTATCTCCTCTGTCCCTCTATAGTCTGGTGCAGTGGGTGAGCAGGAGTGTCCATGATGGAGAGCAGTTTGTCCAGTGTCCTCCTGACCCTCACTGTGACAAATGTCTCCAGTTCACAGCCGATCACGTAACCCGCTTTATGGATCAGTTTGTCAATCCGCCCAATGTCCCTTTTACTGGTGCCGCTCCCCCAGCAGAACCACAGTGAAGTCCAGGGCGCTGGCCTCCAGACTGGGAGAAGATCTCCAGTAACTTGCTGCACACATTGAAAGACCTGAGCTTTCTCAGGAAGTAGAGTCTGCTCATGCTCTTCTTGTAGACAGCATTACAGTTGTCCCTCCAGTCCAGCCTGTTGTTCACATGGACCCCTTGTACTTGTAGCAGTCCACTATTTCCATGTCCTGGCCCTGGATGGTGATGGGCTCCACTGATGTCCTCTTTCTCCTGAAGTCAATCATCAGTTCCTTGGTCTTGTCAACATTCAGGAGCAGATGGTTTGCCTGGGACCACTCCACAAAGTTTGCAATCACTGTCCTGTCCATCCCTGATACACCCGACCACTACCACCCTACCACACACATTTGTATAAAACTTATCAAAATTACAAATGTGAAACAGACTGGGGACACAGATCATGTAAGAGCTAAAAGAAGATATATTGTAGTTGACAATTTGGACAGACATCGCAAATTGAAAACTAATTTGTTGCGTGGAATCGTAAAACATTTTTAGTATCGGTTCAAATCTTCACATAGAACATTTTTACTGTGGGCCGCAAATCAGATATAATCTCATGGCTTAGAACAGTGGCTCTCTAAGTTTTCACACCAAAGAAAAGATTGGCTTTCTGAGAACCACCAGATCTCGGGCTAAACCAGATCTAAAAGTCTACATCATTTTATTTTTTTTTTAAATATTTCATTTGCAGCATACAACAAACATACAAGACATTAAACAGGACAGGACAATACAATAAGTACAAAATGGAACAATACAATACAAATGCATACAACGCCACAGCAGTAGAGTTGTAAAGTGTGTGTGCGTGCGTGTGTAGATGTGTAAGAGTGTGCGGTTTCAGCATCAGTAAATACAAATGACTAATTTGTGTAGTGCGTAGATTTTAACAGGATATTGGAGGAATCAACTCAGCGCTGAGAATAACGACAACTATGGAAATAATAAAAGAACATACACCAGTCTACACAGTTACAAGTGGGAAGAGGAGGTGTTATGTTTGTTAATGAGTTGTGCGGATTGGTGTTTAAGCCTCCCATTTATTCATTACATCATTTCCAATGTCGTTCTAAACAAGAAATGATCCGAAAGAGGACAGAAAAGGTGGATCAAATGAACTCTTAATTTCAAGTACACTACCAGTCAAAAGTCTGGAGACACATTTTCATTTACATTCGCACAGGATTCATTTTACATAGGGATGTTTGTAAAATAGAAACTACCCCACGGCGTTTGAGTTTTTTGTGTACATTTGCGCGGTAATGTCAGTAAACTGCCTGACTTTATTCCAGAAATGCTGGACTAATAAACACACAGAAACAAGACAAGAACTTTTTAATTCATCATGTCGCCAATGTTGCTTTTATTTTAAAGGCGCATTGCACAACTTTTCTGGTGGAGAGTCCGTCACCTGCTTGTTTCTATGGAGATGTCACTGCTCTGCCTGGTATGTTTCGCAGTATGACATCAAACATCTTTACCTTACATTTATTCACTTACAGGCAGTTTTAGAGCTCAAAAATACCTAGAAAAACAGACATTCTCCACAGATCTGACCAGCATCTTGGTCTGGTTTGGTCTCCATGAAGATAGAAAGGTTTAATACCATACTGTGAAACATTCCAGACAAAGGAATAGCATCTCCATGGAGAAAAGCACGGTCTCTCTATCGGAAAAGTGCACCTTTAAGTTTGTTTTTAGCAGAATGCACCTGTGCTGTAGCTTCACACTGTGTTTCTTAGTTTTAACCAGAATGACATCCATGCCATCAGATTTTTAATGAAACAGCTGTTCTCTCTGTGTGTTTCTTCGTTCACACTACTGCAGTAGTGGTAATTATAATTTACCAGGGGACTCTATGTAAAACTGATCCTATACTAATAGAGTTTTGGTGTGAGTGTGGTGTGAAGATCATAGTGTGAAGTCATATTCAAGATTTGGCTAAAATTCCCCTTAAAAAAAACAAAAACAAAAACAAATTATGACATCATGCTTTACTTTGTTGAAATAATGTTTTAAAGCTGCATTGTGTAACTTTTCTAAAACCCATTTTTATCAGTTTGCTTTTCTTTAACTGGTTTTAGCTTGATTTTATTCTATTTCTTTCTATTTATTTATTATAATTAATTGAATTGTTTGCATCATTGCTTTTTGTATTGTTCTTTGTGACTTGTACAGCACTTTGTAAACCTTGTTTTTAAAAGTGCTTTATAAGTAAAGATTTATTATTATAATTATTATTTATTTATTTATTATTTATTTGTATTTATTTGTATTTATTTATTTATTTATTTATTTATTTATTTTTTCTGGTGGAGGGTCCATCAAATGCTTTTCTCCATGGAGACATTATTGCTTTGCTGTTTCACACTATGGCATTAAACCTGTCTATCTTCATGCAGACCAAACCAGACCAAGTTACAGGTCAGATCTGTGGAATGGCAACCCCACTCACAGTCAGAACGCCTGCTTTTTTAGGTATTTTTGAGCTATAAAACCACCTTGTAATTAAAAAAGATGTAAAGTAGAGCTGTTTAATGTCATACTGTGGAACATTCCAGGCAGAGCAATGACATCTCCATAGAAACAAGCGCACTCTTAAGTATTAGGACAAAAAAAATGTTTCTTGCATGTTAACTGTACCTAACTTTTGGATGGAATTCTCCGTAGCATGATGTCATCAATATGTTTTCAATATGTCTCCACTTCCTGTCCACAGTGCATCTTTAGACCACTTACCGTCTATAAATAGAGATAACTTCTGCCTGTCTGCTCGTCGTCCCTCTCTTTGCTCTGTTTGCGACTCTAACAGATTACTCCAATGGTAGGTGTAAACAGCTCCCATATGAGGCGCTCTCCATTGTAAACACAACAGTACGCAGACCTGCTTTGATCAGCCTTCAAACCCTCCATTGGCAGACTGCGTGTAATCGTATTGGACCATATAAACCTCTTCATTCTAATGGAGAGCTTTAGGAATTTGAGCGACTGGTGATGTGTGTGATGTTGCCAGTTGGGTCCGATCACTCTCCTCACAGCTGCAGTGGAGTCTGGACAGTTTTTCTTTAAGAAGCTTTTTGATCATTTTTGAACGACTGCAGCGTTTTGCTTTTAGCACCTGTTAAATGTGAATTGTGTAACATTTCTGGTGGAGGGTCCGACATACATTTTTCTCCATGGAGATTTTATTGCCTTGACAGTTTCACAGTATGGCATAAAACGTTTCTATCTTCATGCAGACCAAACCAGACCAAGTTACAGGTCAGATCTGTGGAGAGACGACCCTGCTCACAGTCAGAGTTGTTTTTCTTGGTGTTTTTGAGCTATAAAACCACCTGTAAGTGAATAAATGTAAGGCAGAGCTGTTTAATGTCTGTGGAACATTCCATGCAGAGCAATGGCATCGCCATAGAAACAAGAAGTTACACGGTGCACCTTTAAAGGGGCCCATATTTTCTGATCTATGTTATTGTGTTGTTTCCTCATAAACACACCTGTAGCTGTGGTCGGTTTCATTGTTTCACACATGTTTAAAAAACAAACTCTGCATATTTAGGCTGAGTTCTTCTCTCAAACAGAAAACACTGTTCTACCTTGTATGGAGTTTAAAAACATCACACCTTCACTAGAATCATTTGAATGACTCAGCCCTGGAATTGGGAATCTCTACTGAACTCAAGTTAAAGGGAGCTGTTAGCTTGGAAACTACCACTACATGACATCACAAGGTGGAACAAAGCATTTTGAGCTTTGGCGATGTAGACAGACTAATAATAAAGGATTACTCAAACATGTGTGAATGAAACAAAACAAAACACAACTAAAGGTATGTTTTTGATGAGGTAACAACATTCAACCATGGCTTAAAGCTCAAAGAGTCCATTTTGTGTAAAGACAAACCCTTGGACCTTGGAAATTGCAATTCAATACCTGACAACAACCCAACTAACTGCATTTGAATACATGTTGGTAATAGTAAACTACAGTCCCTGACAAAAGTCTTGTCGCTTATCCATTTTGTAGAAACAAAAGCTTATAACCTGACTTTAAATTAATCGATTGGTTTTAGAAATGTCTCATATGAAAGCTAAAACCCTCCCAAATTATGCTCAATATACTAAAATAAATTTGCTTCACTGAAGAAAGATTGATCATTTAATGAACACAGAAAGGTCAGATTTTGGCAAGACAAAAGTCTTGTCGCCTACAGAAAATTGAACAAATAATTTACTTCAAATACAAAAATATGTTGCATAACGTCAGTGAATTAAGTAGTGGTGCTGTGAGATCCATATTTAATATCTTGTATGACTTCCATGAGCTTGAAGGACTGCATCCATGCGGTTCGACAATGATTCATACAATTTGTTGATGAAGTCATCAGGAATAGCAAAGAAAGCAGTCTTACATGCCTCCCAGAGTTCATCAAGATTCTTTGGTTTTGCCTTCCATGCTTCCTCTTTCATTCTACCCCAGACATGCTCAATGATGTTCATGTCTGGTGACTGGACTGGCCAGTCCTGGAGCACCTTGATCTTCTTCGCCTTGAAGAACTTTGATGTAGAGATAGAAGTATGCGATGGAGCACCATCCTGCTGCAAAATTTGACCCCTTTTATGGTTGGGAATGTAAGAGGTAGCTAATACTTCTTGATATTTTAGGCTATTGATATTGCCTTCCACCCTGCAAATGTCTCGCACACCCCCATACTGGATGTAGCTCCAGACCATGATTTTTCCGCCACCAAACTTAACTGTTTTCTGGGTGAATCTTGGATCCATGCGGGCTCCAGTAGGTCTCCTGCAATATTTGCGGTGGCTGTGATGTAATTCAACCGAGGATTCATCTGAGAAATCCACCTTCTGCCACTTTTCCAGTGTCCATCCTTTTAGCAGGCTGTGGGCCTTGGCAAATGCCACACGGTTTTTTAATTGCCTTTTGTTTAGTGCTGGTTTCTGTGCACTGATTCGACCATGGAGGCCATTTCGAGACAGAATTCTACAAACTGTTCTGGTTGACACAGGGACTTGAGATGACCAGGCCTGGTGGAGCTCTGCTGCAGTGGAAAAGGGGCTGGCCTTGGATTTTCGAATCAACAAACGGTCCTCCCGAGCAGTTGTCTTGCGGGGTCTGCCGGACCTGGGCTTGTCAAAAACATCTCCAG
Organism: Taenioides sp. WSHXM2023; assembly: GCA_029959045.1. NCBI lineage: Eukaryota > Metazoa > Chordata > Actinopteri > Gobiiformes > Gobiidae > Taenioides > Taenioides sp. WSHXM2023. The sequence goes on along the minus strand of CM057094.1, from coordinate 29,908,689 downwards.
TCTTTTCAGATCTTTTTCTTATTCTTTGTACTTGACGCTGAGACACATTGAAGGTGTCAGCCACCTCAGCAGTGGATCTGGTCTTCAGCCTCTTGATAATTAACGCTTTGGTCTCAGGGTGGATCTTAGGCATGTTGTCAGAGGTCACGTTGCAGTTGATGTGAAGGTCTGGTGTGCTGGGGTTCTTTTTATACACACCCACTAATTGATTGATCAGTAACTGATCACAGGTGAGGCTGTAATCTAGGATTGGGTGCATCATATGACAAGACGATAAGACTTTTGTCTTGCCAAAATCTGACCTTTCTGTGTTCATTAAATGATCAATCTTTCTTCAGTGAAGCAAATTTATTTTAGTATATTGAGCATAATTTGGGAAGGTTTTAGCTTTCATATGAGACATTTCTAAAACCAATCGATTAATTTAAAGTCAGGTTATAAGCTTTTGTTTCTACAAAATGGATAAGCGACAAGACTTTTGTCAGGGACTGTAATAGAGATGTTAAAGCAGACCTAATATGCAAAATTGACTTTTCAGAGCTTTTAACCCCTCACCATTTACTCACCCAAAGTTATATTTGAAGTGATTTGTGCATGTTTGAGGAATCTTTAATTGCTTATTTTCACCGCCACATATGGCATTAAGGCTTTTATAAATTAGCATTTTATCTGCAGATTACTTATAACATGAGAGACACAGCGCAAGACTGTGAGAGCAAAGGAAAGGTGCTGGTTTGAGAAGGTTACAGTGAGTTTAGCGAGAAGCGAGTTTCCCCGAACCGAGAGAAGTGGGAGAGGAGCCGGTGTTCTGCTGAGCTGATCACCTGGGCTTTCCTTGCCTCTCCTCACAGTTTACAGCTCCTTTTGTTGGTCACAGAGGAGAGACAGGTCTGTACGCACTGCAGAAGTGCAGAATGCCTCATGTGTTTTCAGACATTGTGCCACTGCACACAGGCGAGCGCCTGCTGTGTGTTGGCTCATAGAAAATACTGGAGGCGGCAATTTAGCCACAGGTCAAAACGTCCTGGTGTGCGTTGGCCTTAAGACAATGAATTTACCCAGAAAACAAACTTCTACACTGCACTGCCCATTTTTTTTGTTTTTATGCTAATTTTTCAGTTCTGTGAACCGTACGTCACAACATCCTCTCTATCAGTCCTCTCACGTTTTGAGCTATTTATTATGGTACTGATGGGTCTGAGATTAAATCTCCAACTTCAAGATCCAACCGATTTAATGTATCAACAGCCACTGTGTCTTGTATTTGGCTTAAGATAATTCATGTTCTTCAGAAAAGGCTAGAATTCTTTCTTAATAGACTGGCTTGAGCGAGAAGTAATACAATCAACCAGGCCTATGTTATTCAGAAAGGCCTTTGGACTAAAAGCTGCAGTGATACTGGACTGATTCGAAGTATTTACTGAAAAGCACACATTTCTGTCAAGAGCACTAACCTGGTCCAATTATGAGCATCACAATACAAAAACATTTTTTATTGGCATTGCTCCTCAGGGTTATGTTGCTTACATTTCAAATGCTTGTGGAGGGAGGACCAGTGACAGATAACAGAGGCAGCATCTTGAACACACCTGGAGATACAGTATTGTGCCTGCAGATCTTTACTATTGAAGACAGTCCTTTGCTTCTTTAAAGACACCTTAAAATAGACACCCTCACAAATCAAATCAAAGCCCACTTTATTGTTGTCTGGGTCCGGAGCGCCATCTGTGGAAATATGAGTGACACAGTTTCACTCACTCCTGAGGTGAAGTATAAGATCTGGAAGATGAATTAAAGATGACGTTGTGTTGTTTTCAATAGCACGAAAAAGATTTTTTCTTCCTGAATACTGACCTAGCCCTGCCCACTGTATGACAACAGAACGCGCAGTTCTGACCAATCAGAGTGAGAGCTGCTAGAGCAGAGCTAGCGTGGGCTCAGAGTGGGGCTAGGCTAAATCTTAGCAAAGCTAACTTTTAGGCACTTTCACAATTTAAAAAAATCTAAAAAGTTCATCCCTACAAAATCTGACCTGTCAGACAGGCAGCTTGACTTCCTGAAAAATGCATTGTGTTCAGTAGTGAATGCCTTCGGGGACTCTTTCTCCGGAGCTCTTGGGAGCTGCAGTACCTGCAGCAGCCACTAGTCGATCTCGCTCTGGGACAAAGGAAGAGTATTAGAGTATTAGTCTCCAGTTCTATACTAGATCCATGGTGAATAGAATTTCCCTTGAAACCACTCTTGGATGAATGTAATATTGACAGATTAACATCAGACTCATACCAAAGCCAAGGTGGAGTTTGAGGCCAGAGCGCAGGCAAACACAATCTCCTCATTTTGAAAAGAAAGTTCCTGAATGTCACTTTAACAAAATTTAAAAAATATATTTCTGTTGAGCCTGTTTGTGCCAAACTCCAAAACACACTTCCTGTTTCATCTGAATGTTGCGCATCAGAGTCACGCGAGTGAGTGGTAAGAGTCAAATGGGGTGGACGTTCATTTCTCAGTTTGGGTTAGGTTTGGGTTAGAGAGGTTTATGTAGCCAGAACTGTGAGGAATCTCTACATCAAGGTGTTCCAATGAGTCCTTGTGTCTGGTCTGTTTGTGGGCTTACGCTCTTGGTCTGGATGAGTATGGTTCAGCTTGTCTGCGGCTATGGACAGTCAGGGGAAACCAAAAGTGTGTTCCAGAAAGAGGCAAAGTTTAATGTGACGTACAAAGACACTGTTACAAGGGACAATCAGACCATCTACGCTTTCAAGTACACAGTCTCCACCAATACGGTAAGATACAAGACTTTTAAAAAAATAGTATACAACAGTGAAAATTATTAGAAGTCAGAAACGCTACTTAAATCTGCAGAAGTGAGTTAGAATAAGTGAGTTATTCTAATTCACTTCTGCTTAAAAGTCAGCATGACCCTTTCCAAATGGATTGCAAAAACCCAAAAGTAAAAATATGATGTGTAAACGCATTTGAACTGAGTGTTACACTTTAAGTAACTGTAATATAATTCTTTCTATTTTTAAACAGAAAAAAGTAAAAGGCATATTATGGTTATAATAATATGAATGTGGATAGTCAATGTCAACGTCTGGTCTGCATTTTCATTTGCAATATTTGCTAGTGAGCTGCGGTGTTATTTTAAAAAGAGCCCTGGGTAAAAAAAAAAAAAAAAAAAAAATCTATTTTCACAAATCATAGAGTTGATAACCATCATGGCTACCCTTGAAATGCGATCTTAGAGTCCAACTGTGATTTTGACAGAGAACCAGCACTGCACACAGTTACTTACAGCGGCTTGAGATCATTGAAATCAGAGTAATGTGAGTAACAGAAGATGGCGATGTCACAAACAACAAAGCCGTTATCTTCTGTGTCAACGTAACCAGGTAAGTTTATATCCAGAAATAACACTTGTGTGAACAGTATAGGCCTGTCGCTTTGTGGACGATTTTGGCAGGCTATTTGTTCGTAATGTTTCTGTGAAAGACTTACTCCCTAGATGCTCATCGTAGTCATCGGGCTTAGAAAATACAAAAAAATCTGGATCTCTGACTTGTAGAGCATAGTTTAGTTTCTAAACTGTAAGACAACAGTGTGACACGAGTGTGAGCTCATGACAGCAGAAACTATTACTTTAGTAACATGAGCTACCCACTTATGTACCGAGCCACACGAAGAATGCCCTCGGTTAAGGTGCGCAGTGAGTTGATAGGAAAGGATACGCATTGGCAATAACTGGATATCTGCCCGCTGTTTTCGCCTAAAATAGAGTCAGAGCAAAGTTACTGATTACCAAAAACATGTGAAGACGTAAGTGGCATATTTATATGTGTGGATGTATATTCTCGGATAAATGTAGATCATGTCATCTTTTTATCAATTTATCTGTATACATATTTCATACATATTTATTTAGATTAAAATGTGTGTAGTACCTGCTTTGTGAAATAGGGCCATTGTTTTACCTGGACCCCAGTCTTCTCCTCCAAATGTAAAGAAGGGGAAGACTACTAGTAAAAAGCAAATGTAACCTTTTTTTTCTGTCTTTAGGATGAAATGGATTTTCAAGAAGGAACTGTCTCTCTGGTGGTCATAATGGAAGAAGATTATGTTCCTGGTGGAGTTCCTTTCTATGCAAAGCAAGTGTTCATCGTGCTTGAGGACCAAGTGGCCAAGCGGGTGCATCACTCATGGACTGATGCACTAGTTTGCTTCTTTGGCCTTATCTATGCTCTGCATCTAAGCTATCCTGAGAAGTGCTGTGGCTTTTTTGAGTTCATTCAAGTGGTTCTGTTGAAGCTAACTGATGACCAAAGGCAGCTTAGACCAAAATTAAAGTCTCTGAAAAATGAGCTTGTCATTTTTAAGTGTCTGTATCAGCTACTCAGCTAATCTAAACAAAAAACATCCAAAAACATAACATTCTGGAAACAGTGGGTGCAGATTTATAAATTCATGGCATATCCCGGCAGCAACAAGTGGGGAAGGCAGCAGAAGATTTGGTTAAAAATATTCATATATAATCATATAATGCTAAATTGACTCTTGTGAGCTTTAAGCCATGTTGGAATGTTGTTATCTAATCAAAAACATACTGTACCTGGAGTTTTGTTTCATTCACACATGTTTTGAGTAATCCTTTATTACCATTAATCTGTCTACATCTCCAAATTGAAATCTCCAAAAACTCAAAATGCTCTGTTCTGCCTTGTGGCGTCATTTAGTGGTAGTTTTCAAGTTAACGGCTATCTTTTACCTTTTTTCTGTAGATTGGCAATTCTAGGGCTGAAATTATCCAAATGATTCTAGTGAAGATGTATGGAGTTTAAAAACACAGTAGAGCACTTCCTGTATTATTACATGACATGACAAGGTGATGCAGGATTTGTGTGTTTAAACGTATGAAAAACAAAACACAATTCCAGGTACTGTATGTTTGTTATGAGGAAACATTACAGATCATAAAATGGCATAATATGAGCCCCTTTTTATAAAGAAAAAATATAGTAGAACAAATCCCAATCGAGGAAAAGTACATGTCTAAACAAGTAATTGTTTTTATATGAAAGATAATTGATTTTTAACACTATATTTCAGTTGGCATTAGCTTCAGGATACAAATACCTACAGTACTTTTATCAACTCAGAAGTTCTCTTTGAAGTATTTTTCCATCTTCAAATGACTTTGGCAATTGTTCTGATTTTATAGAAACTGCTGAGATGCAGTGAATTTATACATTTAAGTTCACAATTTCGGACATTTGTAATAAAGTATACTGTTGAAATAAGAATGTGTGTCTGCATTTGAATTAGTTTCCTCAATTCATTTGGGTGAAGTTGTCAAAGTAAAAGCTATTGAAGTAGTTATGACACTAATGAAATCCAACCAAGTAACCATTTTAAATGAGTAAATGAAGCATTTTCATACAAATTGAGTTAAGAGATGTCAAATGGGATGAGTACACATTAAATGTGTTAAAATTAACGCTCCATTCAAGTGTAAAGACTAACATTGTTTGAGGTGCATATATTGTATAATATGAGTTATAATGTATTAAATGAATCAAGTTCAAGTTACCTAAGTCTTTGAGTTAAATTTCACTATTTTGGGTTAAGTTCTGGAATTACTTGATTGATTTGAATTTATAAACTCTTGAGTTAATCTAACTAATCAGGTTTTACAGTGTAGAGCTGTTACCTTCTCAAAAACACACCTGGAGTTGTGTTTTTGTTCATTCACACATGTCTGAGTAACCTTTTATTATTAGTCTGTCTACATCTCCAAAGCTCAAAATGTTATTTCTCCTCTGCTGCTTTAATGTAAGTTTTGGTTTTGGTAAAGAAATGATCAATAGCCTCTGGAGCGGGGCGGGGACGGGTAATGAAAGCCAAACTTCCATTTTGTATCTCCGCGGTACACGTGTATTGTTGTATTTAGGCGCGTCATAATTAATTTCTTCATTAGGCTTGTTTATCCGTTTTGCAGCTTAACAAGTTCAGAACATGTGTGTGCAGTCACACTGTCCCTCTGTCCACGGTCTCTGTGTGTCTGCCCTCTGCTCTGCTCTTCTGTGTCACGCAGGCAAAAGTGCACGAGGGAGAGAGAGGGAAAGGATGTGAAGGAGAAGGCTCCCTGTTGATGGAGTGGTTGAGGCGGGTTGAAATAATAATAGATGCCGTGATTGCAGGGCTTGCGCCGCACAAAGCACCAACCGGTCGTATCTGAAGGTGCGAATGCAAGAAGTGGTTCTGAGCTGCAGCACGTCTTATCACTCAAAAAAGACTGTCTGCATTAACAGTTTTGAGAATAAGCAGGGGCTTGATCTGTATGCGGAAGGGCAGGACTGTTTTCAGTAGCAGGCAGCCTTCCCCATGCTGTGCTCAAGGGCTTCACATGACCCAACAAAAATCTCCCATGACCACCCCAAGACTGAGAACCAATGCTTTAGTCCATCTGCAGTGGAGAACAGTGCATTGGGCAATATGTGCATACAAGTTTTTCTCATTTCCGTATATGGACAGGCCAAGCCCGCTGACAAGCACTGATTCAGTATTTGGCTGCAGGTGCTGGGGTTTAGGTAGCAACCATTCAGATCAGAGAGAGGTTTAAACCAACTGGATTACGACATTCAAACTAGCAACCCAAATGAGAGACTGATGTGATGCTCATTCTGCTTTCTGACTGGATAATCATCTTGAGAGCTGAAACACCAAATTATAACATAAACTACTCTTGTGGATGTTGTGTTCACAGACGGTGGCGATCCGAGTGGCTGTGGAGGTCCTCTCACAGAGGCCCATTCAGTTTGTGCTCCGTCAGAAACACTCGGTCCTGTCCTTCCAAGTGCCTCTGATAATAAGAGACCCGTGAGTACATCTGATCGGAACAGTCTTTACAATAGACCTTTATCAGGGCTGAACAATATCAGAAATTATTGCAGTATATACGGTATTGTGATATCAGGTTTTTGCAATATTTTTGAACAATATTTAGTTTATTATTTAGAAACGTAAATGTGCTTTTTAAACAGATTGACTAGTAAACAAAGAACAGGTTTCTCATCTGGCTTCTACAGTAATGAAAAATCAAGTGCAGATGGTGGCTTTAAGTAGCACTATATCACTATTCCAATATTTAATATCCTTTTCAACATAATCATTTCAGTTACGTTAAAACCAAAATGTAAATACACTAGTCAAACTGTTTCAAAATAAAAGCTTAAAAAGAGACAAACCTATGTCTAATTAAGACTTAAAATAAATAATAAAATTAGTCCTTTTTAACATTTTCATTTTAAAAGTGTATAAAGGCCTAATTTACATAATATGCCCGCCTTAAAGTATCCTGTTGTTTGTTTATATTGTCAGAAATGAAAGGACGTTTATGTACAGTTCCATGGAGAGGACGCTGTGCCCCCCTCACACACTGCAGGTCTCAGGGGAGCACTCTCTATTTGTGGATGTGTGGACTTTAGGGAGTGACAGCTCACAGTACCAGCTCAGGGCCGGCCCTGTGGACAGCTTCACTCTGGAGTAAGTATTCAACATGCTACTACCGTAACTACTGCCATAGTATTCAAGATGGGGTCCTTGTTTATAATCAATACTTTTATTGAAACCCATATATCCCCCATCACTATATTTAGCCACTTCTTTATTATATTCCTATCATGGCAATATATTCCTATGTAGTGCATTTTCACTGGGGCTCAGTGATACAACGGTTGTTACTGAGTGTTGGAAAGTTACTATTGCACTGTGATTTTCAGGTATCTGTACTTTACTGAAAGAAACTAAGAGCCTGGGCTTTTGTTTTGAGAAAGGTTCAACAATCACAGTGGAGTCTGCGTCACCAGTGCCGGCATATACATGGACCGGCCTCATGTGAAAGCTCAGAACCTCCAGAATTCACTCACTGAGCTGCAGAGGCTGCAGTAGCACTCACTGATTAGCTGCAGGTGCTGGGGTTTAGCTAGTAGAGTTTTTTAAGGTTTGAACCAACTGGATTTCAGCACTGAAACTGGCAACCCAAATAAGAAACAACATGGCCACCATGTCCAGTGTTTTTGTCATTAAGACTAAATGAACATTACAAGAACTCTGATCTGAATGTTCACTAACTAAACCCCAGCGCCTGCAGCCAATCATGAATCAGTGCTAGTGCAGCCTCTGCAGCTCAGTGACTGAGTTGGAGGTTCTGAGCTTCCACATGAGGCCTGTCCACGCACATGCACATAGAGTGTTATTACAGATTTCTTTTATTCATCAGGACAGACAAGAAGCTCAACTTCACAGCATCTCCTTCTCAGCCCCAGGTAAACAATGAAAGGTCCACTCACTCCTGCAAACCAAGGGCCACATTTATCCATCCAGGTGCAAATGTGTACCCTGTAATTTAAACTTTTCATTTTACTTATTGCACAATCCTCCAAAATGTTGACGGCACGAGAAATGGGAATTGGTCAAGAATTGGAGAAACTACATAACTTCAAAAATATCACAATCATGTCAATTTTTGTTTTTAAATTCATACAGAGATCTAGTTTTTCGTTCCATTTTCTCGTTTTACAGTTTTTCAAGTATGTTTATCCTGAGGGAGTGGACCGTGTTACTGTCAAAGTCACCTCTGAAACCAAGTTTCCCTGCTCCGTCCTGTCCATTCAAGACATACAGGTAAAGCTTTTATCAGCCCTTTTTTGACACTGCTGAAAATGCTCATTTTACACTGTCAACATCTAGTAACATCTTAACACCACAAGAGGGAATGGATAGTTCATTTTTTTATTTATTAACTGCCCATTGGATTTAAGCCCAGCCCTGCTTAACTTTTGAGATCTGACAAGATCATGCTTTGACAAGCTCATATGGCCACAAGTACAAGAAAACATAAACATGAGTTTACTTATGTGTTCCTTAAAATTCTTAATATTCTGCAAAATTGACTTTTTTGAGCTTTTAACTATGTTAGAATATGAACATTTCTGGAATTCACAAAATGTTCTTCTGGAAGAACAAATCCTATGAACAGTGAGGAGCACTCATAAGAACAACGACTATGCAGTGAGACTCAGTCTATCCCAGCCCCGGTGCTCTCCGTATGGGCCGGTGTCCCAGCCCCGGTGCTCTCCGTATGGGCCGGTGTCCCAGCCCCGGTGCTCTCCGTATGGGCCGGTGTCCGAGCCCCTGCCTCACCAGACTCATTCTATGGCCAAAGTTCTGCAGTGTTTTTTCCAAATGTCGACATTTTTCTAAGTTAGAAAATGTGAAAACTATTCCCCAAATGACCAAAAGCATGTTTAAAAGCCAATTAATGCATAATTATTTACGCAGCACTCTCTTATGCTTAATTCTTTGTGTTTTATTGCCAGTGCCCCGTGTATGACCTTGACAGCAATGTGGACTTCCTTGGGATTTATCAGACTATTACCACACTGGGTGCGATCACAGTTCAGGTGCATTTCATTTATAAAACGTTATCGTAAAAAAACATTTGCTTTCATATCGAGGCTTACATGATGAACAATATAATACTGTAACATTTTAAACATTTAATTAGTCAAATGTGAAATTCAACGGCGATCCAGTTCTATAAATCCACATTGGTCCGTGCTGGTTGTCTTTCTATATTATTAAAGGTCACATATTATGCAAACTTGGCTTTTCTGAGCAATTTTACCCAGATTGTTATGTCTTAGGTCAAGATCTGGAGTTCTCCTGTGCTGTTTTTGAGTCCATAAATTGTTGCTTGTTTTAAGCGGTTTTGTTGTCAAATTGCGTTAATTTTCAACTGTGTGCTTACATTTAACTCAAGTGATTTTATATATGAGAGGATGAAGAGAGTGAAGGGGACGATGAGAGGAGGAGGAGAGTGAAAGGAATGATGAGAGGAGGAGGAGAGTGAAGGGAATGATGAGAGGAGGAGAGTGAAGGGAATGATGAGAGGGTGAGGAGAGTGAAGGGAATGATGAGAGGGTGAAAAGGGTGAAGGGGACGATGAGAGGAGGAGGAGAGTGAAGGGAATGATGACAGGAGGAGGAGAGTGAAGGGAATGATGACAGGAGGAGGAGAGTGAAGGGAATGATAAGAGGAGGAGAGTGAAGGGAGTGATGACAGGAGGAGGAGAGTGAAGGGAATGATGACAGGAGGAGGAGAGTGAAGGGAGTGATGAGAGGGTGAAAAGGGTGAAGGGGACGATGAGAGGAGGAGGAGAGTGAAGGGAATGATGACAGGAGGAGGAGAGTGAAGGGAGTGATGACAGGAGGAGGAGAGTGAAGGGAATGATGACAGGAGGAGGAGAGTGAAGGGAGTGATGAGAGGAGGAGGAGAGTGAAGGGAGTGATGAGAGGAGGAGGAGAGTGAAGGGAATGATGACAGGAGGAGGAGAGTGAAGGGAATGATGACAGGAGGAGGAGAGTGAAGGGAATGATAAGAGGAGGAGAGTGAAGGGAGTGATGACAGGAGGAGGAGAGTGAAGGGAATGATGACAGGAGGAGGAGAGTGAAGGGAATGATGACAGGAGGAGGAGAGTGAAGGGAATGATGACAGGAGGAGGAGAGTGAAGGGAATGATGACAGGAGGAGGAGAGTGAAGGGAATGATGAGAGGAGGAGAGTGAAGGGAGTGATGAGAGGGTGAAAAGGGTGAAGGGGACGATGAGAGGAGGAGGAGAGTGAAGGGAATGATGACAGGAGGAGGAGAGTGAAGGGAATGATGACAGGAGGAGGAGAGTGAAGGGAATGATGACAGGAGGAGGAGAGTGAAGGGAGTGATGACAGGAGGAGGAGAGTGAAGGGAATGATGAGAGGAGGAGGAGAGTGAAGGGAGTGATGAGAGGAGGAGGAGAGTGAAGGGAATGATGAGAGGAGGAGGAGAGTGAAGGGAGTGATGAGAGGAGGAGGAGAGTGAAGGGAATGATGAGAGGGTGAGGAGAGTGAAGGGGACAATGAGAAGATGAGACAAGAGTGCCACTTAAAGGTCCATTGTGTAACTTTTCTGGTGGAGGGTCCGTCAAATGCTTTTCTCCATGGAGATGTTATTGCTTTGTCTGGAATGTTTCACAGTATGGCATTAAACCTTTTTATCTTCATGGAGACCAAACCAGATTAATTTACAGGTCAGATCTGCGGAGAGGCGACCCCGCTCACATTCAGAATGTCTGAGTTATAAAACCACCTGTAATTGAATAAATGGAAGGCAGGGCTGTTTAATGTCACACTGTGGAACATTATAGTAAGAGCAATGACATAGTCATAGAGACAAGCAGGTGACAGACCCCCAACCAAAAAGTTACACAGTGCACCTTTAGCTGATGTAACACTGTGATAAATATTAATCACAGATACTATCCCACCAAACCAAGTCAGAATTAGAAAAACATGAAAAGCAGTTGCGCTTTAGAGATGACTTCAAAATCTGATGTCTGTTGTTCCAGCGTACGGACTTCCACAATAACAGCTTCTATGTGGTGGTGGTGGTCAACCCTGAGGACGAAGCCTGTGGAGGTCTTTCAAACTCCTCCATGGGAGACACATTCAGAGACGCTGGAGAACGAACCAAGAGCCTGGAAGTTGTAGTGTTTCCTTCTATTAAATTTAAACCAACATCTAAAGGTGCTTTACTTCTCTTAAAAATGTGAAAAACTGAACTAGTTCATTTTTAACAGTTTGCAGTGGTCCAAAGTTATTCCTCATTTACCTGATGTACTCCGAGGATCCTAATTACTCACCGTGATGAGTTTATGAACACTTTTCACAACACTCAGAGACCGGAGTTTTGCTGTGACGGTAAAGATAACAACAGCTAGCATGCTAACAACGAACCTACTGATTATCTTACAATAAAAATGAAAAGACTGCAAACATATCTTCACTTCATTCTTGCTAGCGTTACTGTGATGGTCTCTGCAAATTATGAAAATTGTTTATAAACTCATTGAGCTGAATGATTTGGATGCATGGAATCCATAAGGTAAGTGAGAAATAACTTTGAACCATGACAAACTGGGGGGTGAAGTTAACTAGAGGCACTGCTCTGTCTGAAGCGCTGTTACTGAGCTTTATTTTAGCACAACCTCACCATAAAGAACTGATTTAGCATTACAATCACAACCTTGCTAGCAATAGCCAACAGCTTTTCAAATAAATCCATTTTGTATTCTTCTTGCGTTTTCAGACAATCTAAAACTTATCTGGCTGTGTTTGTTAAAGGTCCTATATTATGCAAAACTGACTCTTTTGAGCTTTTAGTCATGTTGGAACATTGTTACCTCATCAAAAACAGACCTGGAGTTGTGTTTTGTTTCATTCACACATTTGAGTGATCCTGGTCTATTAGTCTGTCTACATCTCCAAAGCTCAAAATGCTCTGTTCCACCTTGTGATGTCATGTAGTGGTCGTTTTCAAGTTCACAACTATCTTTTACCTTTTGTTGAGAGGAGATTGGCAATTCCAAGGTTGAAATCATCCAAATGATTCTAGCGAAAGTGTGTGGAGTTTAAAAGAACCCAAGAAGAACCCAACCTTCATATGCAGAGTTTGTTAAACATGCGTGAATGAAACAAAACACAACTCGAGGTATGTTTTTGATGAGAACACAACATTATAATAGAAACTGGCGTAATATGGGCCCTTTAATGTGTACACAGTGCCGCCATGGTAACATTCCTCCATAGACATACAGTACATGACGATTTTATTTATGGTATTGACATGACTGTACGTTTGTCTCTTTCACAGATGTATTTCCACTAGTGATGGGCTGCGTTCTGCTTATAGTGATCATATTTCTGGTCATAAAGGTGGTTACTTGGCCTACAAGCAGTATGTTTTTCCTTCTACTCATTTATCACATACAAAAACACATGAAGCGATAACTAAACTAAAAAACTCATTAGATGCAATTGGAAATGGCGATCTATGCAAAATAATTATCCTACACCTATACCTCTTACATCAGCCTTAGATTTTGTACATACAAGGTCAAGATGGATGATATAAGGTGCACTGTAACTTTTCTGGTAAAGGGTCTGCCACCTGCTCGTCTCCGTGTTATTGTTTCGCCTATAAGGTTCCACTATATGGCATTAAACTGTAAGTATTTACCACAGATACTGACATGTGCACTTTAAACATTATCAGTCACAGCGGCAAATGATTAGAACAGTCTCCCTCTGACAATAAGAGAAAGTCCATCACAGTGTAGGCGCACTTTAACCCCCAGTGAAATATATACTGTGGAATATTCTAGGCACTTTATATCCGTTTCATTCTTTAGTTTACTCAGTGATCTTTATTTTTTTACAGAACAAAGAAGAGAGACTGCCCATGAAGAAGCATCTGTACGAACCAACAATTTATCTGATAAAACTTTGAAATCGTTCAGTGTACTCATGTAAGGTGTCAGAATAGTAGGTTTCACTAGCAAGGACCACGCCACAACAATGAAATACGATAAAGATATTTATTGAGGGTGAATAGATGTGATGGCTGGGGGGAGACTTAGGGTGGGGGCTCCGTCTCCAATCCAAAATGGTCACCCAGCTGATTCAGAACCCCCCCTCCTTAAAGATGATGTCTTCAGGCTGAAGAGTGGACAAGAGACACGGGGTGGGAGGGAGTCGAGTCGAGAGAGCTGACAGGACAGTGTCGGAATAGGCTGTATAAATAGGGCTTCTGGGTAATTGAAGGCGTGGTTGAGATGAGCTGTGGTTGGCTGGCGAGGAGGTTGAGGCGTGGTCCGCTCCTGAATCTAAGTTAATCATATTAACTCCACTTAAAATAAACAACTGTAACTGCAGTGAGCAATGAATGAAAAAATGGTGTGTTTTAATGTTATAACTGTACGTCATTTTTTCTGTTTATCTTTTCAGAGAAGCCCCGAGGCTCAGCTTCAGCCTCTGGACATGGAGCCTTTGGTAAGAAGTTGAATAGAACATTTAGCACTTTTAGTCCATACTTTTTCATCGATTTATGTCACGCTCAAGACAAAAAAACTATAATAAAAATGTTTTAGATCGCATTTCAAATCATAACCTAGCTCTCTCCAGATTGAAATGTGTAGCACTCGGAACTGAGTTCTACACTTTATCAACACATTATCGTAACTGTTAGGTGCTGGCACCCCTTTGGACATTCTTCTGTGGGTTTTTGTATATACTATGTATGTTTTGTGGTGTGGCTAGTCATAGTATAAATAGGCTGCCTATCCGTGGTGCGCTAGCTTTAGCTCTTGCTCACTCTCATTGTGCACACGCCTCGCCCTCCGCGCTCTTGCTCTGGCTGCAGTTCGGTGCAGGCTGCACCATACCTGCAGTTAGCCGCAGTTAGCTTTTGGTGTTTGGCCTGGTGAGACCGGCTCTCCGGTTTTAACCTTTTGTTTGGTAAGGTGAGTTTGGAGATGTTTATAGTTAAAGTTAGCAATGTCTTAATAGGCTTCTACGGCCCTGTGCGGGTTTGCCCGATGCCGCATCCTTTTGTTCTGTTTGGCCAGCTCACCAGGTCTTTCTGTTACTTTGTTTTTGGGCACAGGAGGGGTTTTGACTCCTATGTCCTCTCTAATATGTTGGATCCCCCTGGGTCATAACAATAACCAACTTTTTTGGGTAGTACGTCTGTCAGCGACGCCATGTTTGTTTTGGCTCGTTTGGGCACTTTGCCTTTGGCTTCTGGACAAATCTCATCTTATTTATTGTATTTATTATTATTATTATTATTATTATTATTATTATTATTATTATTATTATTATACATGACTTTTTGTGAGTGAGGATTTTTCATTTGTATTTTCTTTGTAGAGCGAGTCTGATCTGGTGGTTCGGGCGGTTCTCAAAGACGATGATGTTTATCTTTGGTAAGAGTTTGACCAGAGACTTAAAAGTCTCCAATAACACATATTTTCAATGATGTCTGAAGCATTCAGTTACAATGACAAACATATTCTTTGTGTTTTAGGAACATTGTCACTATTAGTGTCTTCTACGCTTTGCCTGTGATCCAGCTGGTCTTCATTTATCAAACGGTAATGATTTTAAAATCTTATTTTTAACAAACTCATCACAATGTACTGTCACAATACATTGCAAACTTAATTTCAATATTAAGGAAGGGACTTCATCCTCAATGTCGATTCTGATACCACAATGATAATAATTTTAAAAAAAAAACAACCCACTTTCTTTAGACAATTAAATGCAATTTTCAACATTAATAATAGTACTTTCTTTTATATTCCCTTGTGGCCTTATATCTGTGTACTCCCTCAGTGGTCCAGGTGGGTTCCATAGTGGTCCAGAGGCGTATACTAGTCTATGTGCTCTTATACAGCTCAAAATCATTCTGAAGCTATTCATTTCTGTCCTTTGAATGTATTTTTTAGTATCAGTACCTGCTCAAGTTAGTATCTCGTTCTGATACTAGTTTTAGTATCGATTAGCAACAGACTTTCAATACATTTGACAACCCTACAATGTACAGAATGATCCTTTAATGTTTTTGAGCAGTGTATTTAAGTAACACTTTGAAAACACATCAGATCTCAATGTGAAAAAAAAAAAAATGCTATACCTATATATCTATACAAAATATGGACATTGTTGCCACTCTAGTGCACCTGTTGCTCATTTCCATTAAAAAAGGTGGCATCCTTTTTTTCCTAAGACATTGCTCTTTTGGCGGCACGGTGGCTGAGTGGCAACACTCATGCCTCACAGCAAGAAGGTTACGGGTTCGATCCCCGGGTCACCCGGGCCTTTCTGTGTGGAGTTTGCATGTTTCCTCCCCGTGTCTGGATGGGTTTCCTCCGGGTACTCCGGTTTCCCCCCATCAACCAAAACATGCAACACCCCTATGAACAGTATACCATCAAGGACCGTCAAGGAATTCCTCCCTCCTGTGGGCTCACCACCTGCAGAGGGGTTCATAGGGGTCTGGGTCTGGTGCACAGAGTAATGGGCAGCGTGCTGCCCCCGCGACCCAGCCGGATTAAGCGGGAGAAGATGGATGGATGGATGGACATTGCTCTTTTCAGATTTGTATAGATATCCATCATTTTTTTTTTTTTTACATTGAGATCTGATGTGCTTTCAGAGTGTGCCTTTATTTTTTTGAGCAGTGTGACTTGTTATTTTAGATTACTAATAAGACAGGAGACCAAGACATCTGCTACTACAACTTCCTGTGCGCTCATCCACTGGGAGGTATGAGGTGAGGAAAGTTGAAGAAAACTGTACCCGATTTTGAAAAACAGCACTAGTTTATGGTTCTCTAATTTTGGTGTAAAGGTGCCCTGCGTAACATTTTAGTGGACGGTCTGCCACCTGCTCATCTCCAGATTAAACCCATCTATCACAAGGGAGACAAGCAGGTCACAGTACTACACTACATTACAATTCAGATCTGTGGAGAGTCGCCCCTATTCACTGAAGGAATTCTTGTATTTTTGAGCAATAGAAACACCTGTAATGAATAAATGCTAGGGATGCAACGATACAGTTTTCCCATGACTGGATACGTATCTCGATACACGGGTCACGATATCAATTCAATTTCGATACGTTTTAAGACACGAAAAAAAAAATCATGCAATTTTTTCTGCTAATGAGTATAATATATGATATTAATGAAACAATACATACATTACACACATTACAGTACAACTACTGTACAGTTGTAGTTTATATGTGAAGTCTTTTAGTTCAATGATTTACAGCATTTTTATTCAGTGAAAATAAGAACAGAGCTTTCTCAGGCTATTTTATATTTTACAATATAGCCAGTCTACTCTTAATATAGACTGCTAGGGGAGTTAAACCATCAGACTTTTCCTTTTTTGATGATTATTTGATGATTTCTTTTCCTCCTGAGAATCTCTCCTGTCGCTGCGTTCACTCAGGCTGCTGTGTCGGTGCTGCTCTGCCTCGTCTCCAGCAGCAGCAGAGACAGACAGTAGCTCCTCCCACACTGCCCTGCTCTTTTTATACACCCTGTGCTCTCCCATCTACTTTCTGAACACCCAAACTATGTTATATTACATAGAAATGTCTCAACATTCTCAGGAAAACATGTGCATTAGAGTTTAAGACAAAGATCGCGTATATTGTGAGTCACTCCACGGATGCAGAGACGAGCACATTTGATTAAAGCCGATGTAAAGCCAGAAGCGATTCTAAAGTATTTAAAAGTATCTTTGTCATTCCTGGGTCTATCAACGTAAAATAAAAAAGTGACTGAAAGATAAAACCCACCTCTGTTTGAATATTTCAGCTGTAAGTCCTTATGGCGCTGTTTTCTTGCTGCATCTGAGGAGGACGCTGCGATAACTGTTTTCCTTTTGGACCAAAATAAATGACAACACAACGTGTGTATGGACGGAACACGTGTATCGAATCATGACACCAGTATTGAACGATTCGATATTATATCAAATATCGTTGCATTCCTAATAAATGCTGTATATGTTTAAAGTCATACTAGCAGGTGGCGGACTCTCCACTAGAAATGTTACACAATGCACCTTGGTGGGATAAAACCACTTGTATATATAATTTATAGTTTTACACCAGTCAAGAAGCAATTTGTGAAGAAAAGGTGAAAAATCTGTTGAAAATTACAGCAAGTAGAGAGTTTTATTTTAAAGAGTATATATCAGTATTGTATTGTATACTGAAGACCTCACAATGTACATGCGAGAAACATTTTTCTGATACTTTAAACATTATTTCAACAAAATTAAGGTGTTTTCATATAATTTTTTGAGATCTGACAAGACCAGCCTTTGACAAGGTGGTGAACTCAAGTGTAGCCTTGTGAGTGCAGTTGGGGTCAGATACACAGAGATACGTAATATTTTTGAGAGCTTTTGCCACGCCCCCTTTTTAGTCGACTAACTACAGCCCTAAAACATGTGATAAGTAGTAATGAGTCATATTTTCACTTCTCAGGTCTTTCAACAATATCCTGAGTAATGTGGGCTATGTGCTGTTGGGTTTGGTCTTCCACATTACTGCCCTCATCAGAGCGATCAAGCACAAGCGAGCTCAGGCCCGCAACGATACCAACACTTTGGTAAGAAAGCATCTGAAGCTCCATTTTTACTGTCAAAAGTATTATTTTCTCACTTTAAAGGGATATTGACACTTTGCAGCTAATGTCATCAACATTTCCAGGGGGCAGGGGGCAATCAGAGAAATTAGGACAATTGCCATAATGATTAACAATTTAAAACCAAATGAACTGAGAATTGTTGCATATAACAGGAAACCCTTGAATACAGTGGAACATTCCAGGCAAGGCATTAGCATCTCCATGGAGACAGTAACAGGTGGTGGACCCTCCTTCTGAAAAGTTACATAGGGCACCTTTAACTTAGCTCCATCTTTCTTGCAGGAGTTTGGTATCCACAAGAGCTTTGACCTGTTCTACGCCATGGGCACAGCTCTTATGATGGAGGGTGTGCTCAGTGCCAGCTACCATATCTGTCCCAACGCCAACAACTTTCAGTTTGATAAGACGTTCACTGCTCTGGTGCTCTATGCAGTAGGGCTGTAATATAGGAACAGTGGGCTGAGTGAAAACGCACGCTACATTTCCTTTAACAGAAATATCCCAGTATTGTATTGTCAAAAGTCTCTGAATAATAAACACTGAGTGACAGTGGCTCAGTGATTAGAGCAGTGGTCCCCCAAACAGAAGGTCAGAGAATTGATTCCCACTTGTGTCCTTAGGCAAGACACTTGGTTGTCGGTGCAGATTGGCAGCCTCACTTCCATCAGTCTGTCTCCAGGGCTACTATAGTAGTATGTAATAATTATGAGGGCGCCCTAAACCCAACAGGATGTCGGCCATGTTGGACCAAACCCAGGAATGACAAAAGCTCACACCATCTCCTCCCATGTGCAATTAAACATTTTCAATTACATTTTGAATATGACTTTGGATTTGGTCATGGTGAGTTTTCAACTAAATTGGACATTTTTGAGCTGAACACAATTATATGACAGACATGCTTCTTGCCATACTAAACAAAAAAGCCAGTGAGGACATACTTCTATTTGTAACTGTGTTGCCATGGCAACATTCACCATTTGTCACAGAAATACATGGTTTTTGGTTAACTGGGATGAAAAACATGTGTTTGTCATACACCCCTGAAATTTGGTACACATATTCCCCATATCATACTGAACAAAAAACCCAAAGACGACATAGCTCTATCTCCAACCATGCAGACGTGACATTGTCAGAAATGGTCTTATTGGAATAAATGGAGCAGTAACATATATTCTGATTTGGGGGGGGCTGTGATGCAGGAGGGTGTGATGCCCGGGCAAGAGGCACACCACAAACAGTCGTAAATGGAGTATCTTAATTTTCTGAATGATTCACACCATGCCGAATTCTCCACTTCCATTGAACATGCTTTGGTTGTATTGGTCAGCTGATCCTCTCCCTGTGTTTGCAGACACGTCCTTCATGTACATCATTGCTGGGCTCTGCATGTTTAAACTGTACCAGAACAGACACCCAAACATCAATGCCCGAGCCCACAGTGCGTACGGCTGCCTCGCTTTGGTCATCTACTTCTCTGTGCTCGGAGTCAGTACACAACTGCTGGGTTTCAGATGGCATCACAACATTCTATACGCACATATTCAATACAATATTGAATGCACTCATTAGCAAACACAGACAAAAAAGTTTTAAGATTGTCTGAAAATTCAAGAAAAAAAGGAAAATTGATTTAAAAAAACAAAAACAAAACATTTTCAGGAGCCTATAATCAATACGATGCTATGATTTTCAATCAAAATGTAAGCATGACTAACTGAAAAACTGTTGGCTAATGCTAGCTAGCTTGCAACTGTAATTTTAAGTGCGAGAAACTTAACTCCACAAATCAGCTCACATGTTGTAGTTCTAACCTAATAGTCAGCTCTAACTGGTCAGATGTGTTGAGATAAATCTCAGATTAAAGTCTAATTTCAGTGACAGAGCTTCAGATAGTGCAGTGCTAGCAGTTAGCATCACACCCCAAGGGAAATATTGATAAGTTGTGATGTCATCTGCATAACCTTTGTTATAACAGTAGTACATCAGGTACACTGTATGGACTCATTCTGACTGCACTGCTTTACATTTGCAGGTTGAGGTACATGACAGCTTATGGTTTTGGATTATTTTCTCAGTCATTCACATTTTGTCCATTCTTCTGACAACACTGCTCTTTTGGCCATGGAAAGGTACAATATATACACTTAATATTTGTGGTGTGCTCAAAATCACAAAAACTTTAAAAGTTATTATGCAAAATTTATTTTAATATTTATTTTTTCTACCATCTTATAACGTAGTTCCCTCATCAAAAACATGCCAGAAGCGGTTTTAGATGGCATCCATTCATGTTTGAGTAAACTAGCGAGCTCTCCCGGGCCCTATTTGAATTCTCCTTGCGGTTAGCTGGTATAATTTTTAGATTTTTTTTTAATATACATTATAAATATATGTATTATTATATATAGGCTATATAGTATTATAACGAATGCCAGAAACAGACAGTCATTTCAAAACCTGATCCACCGCTCACAACCAGCCCCAACAACACAACCTGATCCACCGCTCACAACCAGCCCCAACAACACAACCTGATCCACCGCTCACAACCAGCCCCAACAACACAACCTGATCCACCGCTCACAACCAGCCCCAACAACACAACCTGATCCACCGCTCACAACCAGCCCCAACGACACAACCTGATCCACCGCTCACAACCAGCCCCAACAACACAACCTGATCCACCGCTCACAACCAGCCCCAACAACACAACCTGATCCACTGCTCACAACCAGCCCCAACAACGTCAGCAAAACTACAATAAGAGGCTATGGTCACAACACAAACAAATGGCATCAGCGCCGCTCCTACAGCATACGGCAGAACACCGAAGCAGCTCTGTCTCACCCACGAGCTCATTTACGCACTATTTACCTGTGAGGCTCTGTCCTCAGATTTGCCCCAAACTAACAAAAACAAGCCTCTTACCTTCTCCAGAGGACTGAAGCAGAGTGTAGCCAAAAGTGTATTATTGTCCAATATGAAGAGATGAAACTGGTCCAAGTTCCGGTCCAGTCAGGTCCACGGTGCAAGGTACGGGAGCTGAGTGCACGAACTGCACTAATGTCTGTATTGCTTGTATATTTTCACAGATTGGATAAGACTGTGTAAAGGCCGTGTGCACATTGTACGTTTTTCAAATTTTTAAATCAACCTATTAATTCCCCATTAAAGGTGCATTGTGTAACGTTTCTAGTGGAGAGTCCGTCAAATGCTTTTCTCCATGGAGATATTTTTACTTAGTCTGGTTCGATGAAAATAAAAAGGTTTAATACCATACTGTGAAACATTCTAAACAAAGTTACAGGTCAGATCTGTGGAGAGGCAACACCACTCAGAATGCCTGTTTTTCTAGGTGTTTTTGAGTTTATAAAACCACCTGTAACTGAAGGTAATGCTATTTAAAGTCATACTGTGGAACATTTCAGACAGACCAATGTCAGATCCATAGAAACAAGCAGGTGATGGACCACCAACCAAAAAGTTACGTAGTGCACCTTTAACAATAATCAAATATTGCTTTTAATGAAATGGATTCTTATCTCTTTTAGGATCCACTGGTTCTTAGTCTCCTGGTGTTGGGGAATGTTATCAACTTCTGTATGTAAGTACATTTCTTTTTATAATCTTCATTTTTAAGGCAAGACAAGTTTATTCATATAACAGAATTTATACACAAAGAAGCACAAAGTGCTTTACACAATAAGAAACGCATTCAAATCACAGTCCTGCTTTAATAACAGGACTACACCAGGACTAAACCAAGACTACACCAGGACTACACCAGGACTAAACCAAGACTACACCAGAACCAAACCAGGACCAAACCAAGACTAAACCAGGACCAAACCAAGACTAAACCAAGACTAAACCAAGACTACACCAGAACCAAACCAGGACCAAAACAGGACTAAACCAAGACCAAACCAGGACCAAACCAGGACCAAACCAGGACCAAACCAGGACTAAACCAGGACCAAACCAAGACTAAACCAAGACTAAACCAAGACTAAACCAGGACTGGCCATACCGGCCTGTCAAAGCCCGATCCCGTCAGATCTCAGAAGCTCAGCAGTGCCGGGCCTGGTTAGTACATCGATGGGAGACCGCAGGGAAAATCAGGTGCCACAGTGGGGAGCCAGTCGCAAAAAAGTATGACAGTGGTGTGTGCGCGAATGATGGTGGTGGTTGGAGGGGCCGATGGCGCAGATTGGCAGCCTCACTTCCATCAGTCTGCCCCAGGGCAGCTGTGGCTACAATAGTAGTTTACCACCACCAGGTGTGGAGTGAATAAATAATGCCCTGTAAAGCGTCTTTGAGTGTCCAGAAAAGCGCTGTATAAAACTGATGCATTATTATTATTATTATTATTATTATTATTATTATTATTATTATTATTATTACTACTACTACTATTAAACCAAGACTAAACCAGTCATGGACAGTGAAGAATACTTTGAAAATGTTAGTTACAGAAAACTGAATACCTGCATTAAAATGTTTTTTTGTAATATATTCTGATACATTGTCCAATCAGAGTACTGTATTGCTGGGTTTCAGATGACATCACAACATTCTATAGGCTAATAATATTTAAAGGTGCACTGTGCAACTTTTCTGGGCAAAAAAATCTCACGAGATTTTTCTCATGCGTGCACAAACTTGTGGCAGTTTTGCCTCACGAGAGCTTGTATTCGTTTGATTTTAGAAAAGTAACTGTACTTTAAAAAATATCAAATAAAAACGTAACTGTACCTGAACACAGTTACTCAGAAGCAGTGTTAATTTCGTTGACGAAAACTATGACGAAATTATTTCGTCAACGAAGGTTTTTTGCGGACGAAAACGAGACGAAAACTAAATAAAAATTACTTTTAAATGACTAAAACGATGACGAAATAGACGGACATTTTCGTCAACAAATAAAAGACGAAACGAAAATATAACCTGTGACGAATAATAGATCCATGGTGACGAATAAGTGGTCAGGACTCCTCAGGAGAAGAGAGAGAGGAACGAGCGGCCGCTGCGCTAAAGAGCCAATCACAGCGCGCGTTGTTGCGCAGTGCCGAAAAGCTCACGCGCCCCGCCGAGAAACATGAGGAGGACACAGGAGCAACAAGTGCTAAGAGAAGATGTTGGCGACTGGGATTGGGAGAAAAAGACGGTCTGACCTGTGGTCTCACTTCACGTTTGATAAAGAGAATAAGACGACGTGTAAACCATGTGGCGCGTCAATCAAGGGGAAAAAGAGTTAGGGTTAGAGTTTTACAGTTCAAAGGTTGTTACAGTACTTGTTACGCATTAATAAGCTGCAGTAATAAGCTGTATAGGGCAAAAGGGCCTTTGACACCTGCACTTTAATTTTTTTAAAATATATTTTGGATTTAGCTGTGAATTATCATTTTGACAGTTATTGATGTGGTTTACACTGGTGTCATAAAGACAGCAATAATTTATACTGTCTTTGTGCTTTGTTTGCTACTGCTTTTCCATTTAAACATTGAAACACATTTTCAATAAAAACAGTTGTGTTTAAATATAAAGTGTGAAATGTTTGCATATTAATATCTCAATTTCAAGAAAGTATAGTTTTATGTTCAATGTAAAAGGTAAAAATTGATACGTGTGAAAAGCTTTTAGTCGACTAAATCTATTGTAATTTTAGTCGACTAAATCTATTTTCATTTTAGTCGACTAAAACTAGACTAAAACTAAAACAAATCTGATGACTAAAACTAGACTAAAATTAAAAGTAATTTTAGTCAAAAGACTAAGACTAAAACTAAATTAAAATTTCTTGTCAAAATTAACACTGCTCAGAAGTAGTATTCAGAACACATATTCTGGGTACAAGTATTCAGTTAATTCCCTTTTCTGGTGGAGATGTTTTTGCTTTGTCTGGAATGTTTCACAGTATGGCATTAAACCATTCTATCTTCACGGAGAACAAACCAGACCAAGTTACAGGTCAGATCTGTGGCGAGGCGACCACCTGTAGCTGAATAAATGTAAGGTCAAGCTGTTTAATGTCATACTGTGGAACATTCCAGACAGAGCAGTTACGTGTTCATAGAGACAAGAAGGTGACGGACTTCCGAACCAGAAAGTTACGCAGTGCACCTTTGAGTCATGAGACAAACAAAAAGTGTATTCTGTTTTTCTGACTGTTCTGACAGAGCCATCTACGGACTCGTTAAGAGACCAAGTGACTTTAGCTCATACGTGTTGGCCATCGCCATCTGTAACCTGCTGATGTACCTCGCGTATTACATCATCCTGAAGGTAACTGTCATTTTCAATGCTATGGTCTATGGCAGGGGGCTTCAATTAAAATTTCGGGGACACATTAATCGCTAACTAAGTAGTAATTGGTATGCTAATTAGCTGTTACTTAGCTATTAGTTGGTATTTATCAAACACTTATTAATCTAAAAAGATTATGGTGTATGCACAAAAACATCTACCGTATTTTCTGGACTATAAATCGCTCCGGAGTATAAGTCGCACCAGCCAAAAAATGCATCATGAAGAAGGAAAAAAAACATATATAAGTCGCACTGGACTATAAGTCACATTTTTAAGGGGGAAATTTATTTTATAAAATCAGAGCCCAAGAACAGACATTTCATCTTGAAAGGCAAGTTATAGTAAAACCAGTAGAATAAAGAACAACTGAATATGTGTCTGGTTTGTAACATATGAACAGTTATTCAGAAAACTAGAGCATAAACAACAGAACAAGTTTACCAAACTCAGGATCTCACTCCAAATCACTAAATTCATTGAATTCTTCATCCTCGGTGTCACTTCTGACCAACTCCACCAACTCTAGTTAAATCGAGCTTTTAGCCCGCGATGAGCTTTTTTTGTTTTCTTCATTGCAATTTGAGGATCCTCCACTTTTCCCCAGTCCCTCACAAGTTTCTCACTCACTCCAGACTTTCTTTCTGTTGCTCGATTACTGTTTTCACCTGCATATTTCACCACTTGCATCTTGTAATCTGCAGAATATGATTAACAGTTTATCACCGTGTGATAAAATAAATTCTGATGCTAAATGAACATTAGTGAGTGGGATACGTCTTAATGACTTGTATGCATTAAATGCAGGTGAGTGCGTAAATGACGAGAAGAAATGTCTTAAATTTCAGTAGACGAACATCCACTCATACCTGATCGATACACCTATCCCCGCCCCCGGGAGAGCCTGAAATCTGCTGAAATCCTACGAGACACTGACATGATCCCAGACAGGACAGCGGCTCTTTCTGCAGGAGACATGTGCAGTAGAGCGCCAAGTGCCAGTGGTACAGGAGTAATAGTGTGATAGCACCTCACACCTGAGTTTAAGTCGCAGGACCACCCAAACCATGAAAAAAAATGTGACTTATAGTCCGAAAAATACGGTACTGTAATCCCACTACTTTAATAAGAACATAGTAATGGCTTAATACTGCAAATATGAGCTTAGTCAAAAATTGCAATGAAAGTATAAATACTGATGTGACTGAACACTTATTATGCATTTTACCATTAGTTAGCCATTAGTAGGTGGTCCCTGAACTAAAGTGTTACCAAAATTTCCCTGAGGGCCAGAACATTTCCACATTGCAAAACTAGGGTCCACAAAACACCGGTTGTATTGTTTGTGTATTTTCAGTTGTGGAATAAAGAGAGGATCACCTGGCTGGCCGTCGTCTGTATCGTCTTCACTGTGATCGTTTGGGGGTTCGCGCTGTACTTTTTCTTTCAGAGACGTAGCATGTGGGAGGTCAGTTTCTCACCCACAAATTTAGTCAAAACAACATTTTAATTTAAAGAAGACATGTTATGCTGTTTTTTTTTAGGTTTATTATGCAAAATTTACTTTTTGAGCTTTTAATGAATGCTATATTGTTGTCCCCTCATCAAAAACATACCTGAAATTGTATTTTGCTTCATTAATGCTTGCTTTATTAATCCTTTAATCCAAAATTGTCTTCTCTGAGCCTCAAAAAAATGTTCCCTTTGCATTCTGCCAGTTTAGTTGCGTCACAGGTAAAAATACGGACTCCTGCGATTTTTACACCCATAAACCATCAAAGGACTCATTCTGCATGGTTCCGTTAGCATAGCAGTCACATGGGATAAGGACTTCAAATGTTCACTTTGCCGTTGTTCATTCCCAGAGGGATCTCCAGCGCCTCACTAGAAACAGAGGTGTAGTTTCCAAATACAAACATTATTTTATGTGAAATCCTTATCTAGGTGACCAAAAGTTTAACGTTTAAAAGAGAATTAGAGCCAAGAAGGAGTAGGATCTGGGGGAAGTGTCTGATTCGCGACCCAGCCCCGGATAAGTTGAAGATGGATGGGTAAATGGAGATCCATATTGCGATTTCAAATGTCCAAATTATAACGATGGTCCACGGATGCCATAGATTATCACTATAGCAGACACAAGCACAATATTATGTTTTCTTTAAAGTGCCTTTGACAGGTTGTACAACTAATTTCACTCTTTTAGTCACTAACCTATACTACTACTCTAATACCCTGTTATTACTGTGTACTGTCGGATTTGTACCATATCCAGTGACACAGGTGTTACGATTTTTTTTCGATTGAAAATTTTACTTCCTGTTTGGAAATCATGACATCACGCTAGGGAATTCCATAACTGTTACCAAGCAACCTCCTTATATTTATTCAGTTTTCCATTCAATTTTTCCTCTAATGTGCACAGAAATGAATAGTTGATTAATAAAAATGTGAGAAATATTCAACAAAATAAATGTGTTAAGTTTCAAAGAATCAGAAAAATGTGTGTCTTGTGTGTAAATTGTGGCGAACTTTTGGACAGATTTCTCCCTGGTGAACTCTACTTCCTGAAACGTAACATATGTTTCAACTTTTCTTTGCAAATTGCTTTTTGATTGGTGTAAAACTATAATTTATATTTACAACAGGTTTTATTTTAGCAAATTAAGTAAAAAAAAAGAAAATGGAGAATCATCAGAACCTGTCATATAATGCATTTCTTCTTTCCCATTCAGAAAACTGCAGCAGAGTCTCGTGAACATAACAGCGACTGCATCCTGTTGTCTTTCTTTGACAGTCATGACATCTGGCACTTCCTGTCCTCCATCGCCATGTTTGGATCTTTTCTGGTACGAAGTTTCAAAACACTCTCTGTGGAGATAGACAGGTTTAATGATATACTGTGGAACATTCCCAGCAACATCTCCATGGAGACAAGCAGGTGGCTAACCCTCTTAGAGTTATATAGTTTGCCTTCATGATATATTGTGCAGCCCTGTTTTCTTCTTTTTTGTGTACTACTACTACTACTACTACTACTACTACTACTACTACTAAGTTTTAGTCTTGAAAGGTACCTGTACTTCCTACTCCACTACATTACAGAACTGGACTTTTAGCACATTTAATTTGAATTGACGTGCTAACTTTGAACAAACAAAATATACTAATACACAAAAACAGCTACAAAAATATATAATTATATTAAAAAAAAATTCAATCTAATCATTTAAAATCTGCAAAATTCTTTACCAAAATCATTACATTTGACACTTTAATAGTTGAAAAAGTCTCTGCAAACTGCTTTTTACTCTTAAAGTACATTTTTAAAGGAGTGCATCAATACTTTTATAATTATAGATTTTTATTTTTATTTTTTTTTTTCATGGGGCTTTTACTTTTTTTTGCTCCCGTCTCTGTACTTTTACTTAAAGGTGCATTGTGTAACTTTTCTGGTGGAGGGTCCATCAAATGCTTTTCAAATTGCTTCATCTGGAATATTTCACAGTTTGGCATTAAACTTTTCTATCTTCATGAAGCCCAAACCAGACCAAGTTACACCTCAGATCTGTGGAGAGGCGACCCCGCTCACAGTCAAAATGCCTGTTTTTCAAGGTATTTTTGAGCTATAAAACTATAAAATTGAAGAAATGTAAGGTTGAGCTGTTTAATGGCATACTGTGGAACATTCCGGGCAGAGCAATGAATCAAAAGTAACACAGGGCACCTTTAAACTGAGGACTGATTCTCCACTTGAGTGATTAAATTGTGTTATATATGTGATGTAATCTAAATGTTCTCTTTCTTCTCCCATAGGTCCTGCTGACCATTGACGATGACCTTGACAATGTCCAAAGAAACGATATCAGCATTTTCTGAAGTGATCTCATTTGAAACAGTTTGCAGTGGTTCAAAGTTATTCCTCACTTACGTTATGCATTCTGAGCATCCTAATTACTCACCACGATGAGCTTATAAGCGCTTTTAACAACAACTAGCATGCAAATTGCTCCCTTCTGGATTAACTGACACTAAATCGCTTTGTAATTAGATACAGGCAGAACGCTGCAGACTTATTTTGACCTCAAGAGCTGCTTATACAATATATCTATACAAATTTTGCTCAAATACATGGGAGAAAATCGGGTACAGGCCCTTTAAATTAATGCTGTGAACTATCTGCCCAATCACTGCCATCTTGTTTGTTAAAGGTCCTATATTATGCTTAAGCTTTAAGCCATGTTATAATGTTGTTACCTCCTTAAACACATACCTGGAGTTGTGTTTTGTTTCATTCACACATTTGAATTAGGGCCTGGCCGATATATCGGTTGGCCGGTATGGTATGGGCACTTGGAGACATATCAGCTATCAGCCTAAATCTAGCTATGGGCCGATAATCCAGGTCGGCATGTTGTACCTTGTTGTAAAGCTTAGACTCTATATTGCGTCCATTTAATCTAATTTACAGACAGATAAATGTCCTAACATGTGGCACCGCATCAGTATTTATCAGAGGAGTAATCTGTTTGTGTCTGTGACCTCGTACCGCACCTGAACGCACCCCCAGAGGCACGTCATGTGACTCACATGCTCTTGTTTACCCCAGTGCGCAACACTGAGGCGCTGGCTTTAAATGCTCTTGTGTCTGATCTAAGATATTGACTATAAATAAAAGTGAACTTCAGCGCAGTTTAGGCCAGAAACAAAATTACTGCTTGTTTTTATGAAAGTCCGAGTGCAGAGATAAGAGGACTGTCCCGTAGACAGGACACACGCAGCTGCTGTCAACATGCTGGATTATATTCTTTTATGGATGATTGGTTTGAGTCAGGATTAAAAGGACACTTATTTGTGAAGACCTGTGATCTGAGAGGTGCCCGTGTGAGTGGTGAGTGTTGCAAATGTGTCTGTTTTGGAGCTACTTTTCGTTCTTTCTCATTGGTTAGTGCTTAGCTGCTGTAGCTCCCACACATAAACAGCCTGTTTTCACATTGATATGGAAATGAGCTGTGAACAGAGGTGTGAATTGTCTGCATTTATGCATATAATTAATTACCACGGCGCACACGCATTTACCGCTAAAGGCTAAGCAGTAGTTTTACTTACTTTGTTTACAGGCTAAAATGTCATGCAAAACTGCCATTAGGCTTACCTACTGTCTTTAAATATGACTGTAAAGAGGCAAAATAACAGTAAATGTAGCCTAAACAAACCCAACTTAAAATCTAATAGAGTCAAACCTAAGTTTTATAATCATCTGAAGATTTAAAGTGAATTTTTACATCACTAAATATATCGGCTGTTATACTGGCAATCGACGGCTCCAACGCCCGTTTTATCGGTATATCGGATTAAAAAAAAAAAAAAAATCATATCGGTGAGGTCCTAGTTTGAATAATCCTTTATCATTAGTCTGTTTACATCTCCCAAGCTCAATATGCTCTGTTCCACCTTGTGATGTCACCAAGTGGTAGTTTTCAAGTGAACAGCTCCGTTTACCTTTTGTTCAGTTGAGATCGGCAATTCCAGGTGTGAAATTATCCAAATGATTCTAGAGAAGTGAAGGTGTATGGAGGAGTTTAAAAACACAGCGGAGCCCTTCCTGTGTTACCACATGACATCACAAGGTGGAACAGAGTGTTTTTAGTTTGAGAGAACTCAGCCTAAATATGCAGGGTTTGTGTGTTAAACATGTGAATGAAACAAAACACAACTCCAGGTGTGTTTGTGATGAGGAAACAACATTAGAACATGGAGCAGAAAATAGCGTCATATGGTCCTTTAAATATTTACTCAATGCCTTAACTTGATCAAATGTTAGCCCGACTTAACTGATACCAGCTGTACTATTGAAAACTCACATGTTTTGAAATGAATTTATATTCTTATTGCAAATTTGCTGTAAACATTGAGTAGTTATGAATAAAGGTCTCTTTTTCAGACTTAAGTTTGTCAGTTGTTTCATGGTGAAAGGATTGGCTTTTTTATTTTGACTTAATTTGGTGGGATACCTGTTGTAAAAATAAATTACAGTTTTACACCAATCAAGAAATAATTTGCCAAGAAAAGTTGATAAATATGCTGAAAATTACAGGAAGGCGAGAGTTCTATTCTAGAGAGTTCCATACTGATGACATCACAGTAGGAAGAATTGTATCCAAAAGTTTGGCACAATTTGCACACAAGAAACATTTGTTCCGATACTTTAAACATGATTTCAACAAAATAATGGTGTTTTGTTATCATTTTATTTGTCAAATCATAATTTTTGTGTATGTAGCATGTCTGTGGCGTTTGCCATTGAGACGGGGGAAGCTGGTTGGATTGGTGTATAAGCTACAATCCAAAGAATCGGACACGACTCTCTGGGAGGTGGGAGACCTGTAAAAATAATCCAAGAGACACTGGGTATTTAAGTTTAGGTGGCTGGTGTCATATATTGATAATTCAATGTGAATAACAACAAATACTCAATATATACAATATTAGGGACGGGACAAGATCTTGTGCCACAAGATTGTCCAGAGTGAGCGCAATCAAACCGTTCCCAGGCACGGCACGGTTGGGACTCTGACCTGGTTAGAGGAGGTGGGCTAAAACACGGCACGGTCGCTCACGTACGCGCATACGTACGACTTTACTATATGAGCCCTGTCAGGTGCGCTGAAACAGTGAATAGAGTCCGCTCTAAAACACACATTTAATAAGGACTGTGGACAGCGACAAAAGTTTAGCAGCCTCTCGTCTCCGGCTTTCCTCACTCCTCCGCACTGTTATTATCTCCATAAACTCACGGAGGAGCCTTATCGCAGCAGAACTCATATCTGCCTCACTATTTAATAGATATTTCATGCCACTGGACTTATGTTCTCTGCTAAAAGCCTTAGCTCTGCTGTAAACAATACTGGCTCTGAGGCCATTTAGCTATTGGCTATGTAGTTAGCCTGTTTTTAGCAGTGTACACATAATAACAAACAGTTTCAATAAATACAACGATAGTAATAAGAGCTCAAATGGCTCAAAACTCTTTGGCATTAAAGTGCATTACATAAACAACAGTAAAGAGCTCAATGGAAAGTTCCAGCATGTTGACACAACTTGTAACGTCCTCATGATCATCCAACGTATATATCACAACACAGTAATTATAAAAAAAAAAAAATCACACTTTGAGCATTTATGATAATGCATTTTTGTGAACAAATACACCCCGTCAAATGAACAGTAAATTAAGGAGCTAATTAACACCCTGGGCGGCACACATGACAGATGGTTCCATCAGATTTGCAGGAGAGAAACAATATGTGCACCAAATAGAAATGATTGGTTTTGTCCATTGTGTTAAATTTGAGAATATTTTATGTTAAGTAGTTCAGTGCAATTTCATGTTTGATTTATTTAGATTAATTTGATTTTGTAATTTTATGTTATGCATATAGTTAAATTAAGTTAAGAAGTTAATAAAGTTAAAATTATTAAACAAATCATGCTGTTCGGTAGAATATGTGATATATACCCTGGACGATTATGAAGACATCACAAGTTGTTTGGAAAAAATCTGTGGTATGTATAACAAGATAAATGACTGTCTTTGAATGTGTCGAATATGCAATATCCAATATCCAATATCAATATCAATATCCAATATCAATATCCAACCAATTCAACCGTGGTGCTAAACTGGCTTTAATGGCTTTAGCCAAGCTAAAGACACAGGCTTCTATGGCTGATAATAGTGATATGACATAACATTGCCCTGCGATGTGTGGACAGGTAAGTGAGTGTAAACAGTGTATTGGTCTGATCATAGAAAACCAAAACTCACCAATATCCTTTAGTAATCTGAGTGCTCGTCCTACTCGTCAGTAGCAATAAAGACTCCTACAAGTTTAAAACATGTAGCTAAGTTTTAGTCCATGGATGACATATATACAGCAATAGTTTGATAGTTACAGCGATAGTTTGATAGGATACCTGTGCAGCCGACCTGTTGTGCCTCACTCCTGTTTGTGAATGGAGAGACAGGTGCAGACAGGTGTATGCAGCGCTACTATAGAGGGATATGTCACTTCACGCTCTACTGCGCATGTCTCCTGCAGGAAGAGCCGCTGTTCTGTCTGGGATGTCTGGTGTTTTTATTTGCTGTTTTGTCCGTTAAAAAATCATATTCATAATATAGAACCTGGTTACCCCTGTAACTGCTAGCATTTTTTTTTTAATACTTTTATTACAATACAAAAGCATAGTGCTTTGGGAAATAATAAAGCATATATATATATATAAAGCATTCTATTGCTAGGGGTTATACAGATTATACATCAGTGAGTCATACAGTTCATGTGAGTACATTTAATGCATTGTAGATCTCTATAGTTTTTAGTGCCTTTTTATTTTCACACACTTCAACTTAAAGAATGTACTGTTTTAAATGATTGTAAAAAGCAGTGAAGCATGGCCTCTTGTCTTAAAATTTTGTACTGTGAATATAGAATTTAGACATGAAAAGATTTATCTGATAAGTTACATAACAAACAGATAGAAAAGTTTAATGCCATACTGTGAAACATTCTAGACAAAGCAATTACATCTCCATGGAGTATTTGACGAGCCCTCCACCAGAAAATGCACCTGTAGGTGCCGACGTGGGTTTTCTATAGTTTGTCGTAGCACGGGGGTGGCACGGTGGGTGTGGTGTGGCCAATATGTGAGCGTGTTCACCTGCTGAGTGTGTGGCCTTGGATAATGGCAGCAGGGTGAGCAAGGGGAGCAACGTTCTGTTGATCATGTTTTAACGGGAAAGATTTGCGCATAGAAGCAGTCGGTGCATGGCTACGAATCGCAGCAGCTTTAAAGTAAGTGCCAGTACGCGTATGCTACCATATATATATATATGCATTTGTTCCAGGTTACGCATCCACAGTGTTATACCCTGTGTCTTAGCCTGCCGTAAGCTTTAGATTCATACATACATTTAGATACATACGCCACAATAGCACCTTTAACAAGAATAAAAACAGGCATATTTCTGTAATGAGTTCACGCTTGGCTTGTGAAGTCAGGGATCAGAGGATCATTTTTACACAGGAAAGCACATAACCTCATACACATGGAATCAATAAAAAAATAAAATAAAATTGACCCCATAGTCAAACCTAGAATCTTTAAAGGCTTTAAAGGTGCATTGTGTAACTTTTCTGGTGTGGGCGTGTCAAATGCTTTTTTTCATGGAGATGTTGTTGCTTTGTCTGTAATGTTTCACAGTATGGCATTAAACCTTTCTATCATCATGGAGACCAAACCAGACCAAGTTACAGGTCAGATCTGTGGAGAGACGACCCCGCTCACAGTCAGAATGTCTGTTTTTCTAAGTATTTTTGAGCTATAAAACCACCTGTAACTGAATAAATCTAAGGTAGAGCTGTTTAATGTCACACTGTGGAACATTCCAGGCAGAGTAATGACATATTAATTAATTAATCATTGCATTTATATAGCGCCTTTTAAGCCACCATTGTAGCCACAGCTGCCCCGGGGCAGACTGACGGAAGCATATCCATAGAAACAAGCAGATGACAGACCCTCCACCAGAAAGGTTACACAATGCACCTTTAAGTTCCTTGTTGTAAAGCGCTTTGAGTGCCCTGAAGGTGGAAAAGCGCTGTATAAAAATGTGGCCAAGCAGAAATGAGAGAATGATTAAAACCTGTCATATTAACTTTAACATGCATATATCTGTGGTGAGTTCACACTTGGCTCGTGAAGTCAGGGATCAGAGCGGGGGATCATTTTACACAGGAACGCACAAGACCTCAGACACATGGAATCAATGAAAACAAATTCAAATAAAATAAAAAATGGCCCCATAGTCAAATCAAGAATCTTTAAAAAAGTACCTGCAGTGTCTTTAGTTTGAAGCTAAATGAGTCTCTGTGTGTCCAAGGTCACACCTGCAAATTCAATGTGCTTTTTTCCAGGAAAAACAGGCCAAAAGCATTCGCAGAATAATATTGTTTTGTGTGTGGTGCAAATTACTTAAAACTGTTCTATGGTTTGGTTATTTTGAAAACTGAAAACAAAAAGAAATATCTCAAGATTTTAGGATACTGGGAAGTTTAGAAGCCACAAATGACCTGGGGCAGACTGACAAAATCATGGCGGCCATTTTGCACCAAGGGTTAAATAGACCATCACCTTTAAAGGGCCCGTATTACAATATTTTCTGATCTATGTTATAATGTCATTTCACCATCACAAACAGACCTGGAGTTGTGTTTTGTTTCATTCACACGTTTAACACACAAACCTTGCAGATTTAGGCTGAGCTCTTCTCTCAAACAGAAAACACTCTGTCCCACCTTGTGATGTCATGTAGTAATACAGGAAGTGCTCCACTGTGGTTTCACCTTCTCTAGAAACATTTGGATAATTTCAATGGTGGAATTGTCAATCTCTATAGAGCAAAAGGTAAAAGGAGCTGTTCACTTGAAAACTGATTACTCAAACATGTGTGAATGAAACAAAACACAACTCCAGGTGTGTTTCTGAGGAGGTTACAACATTCTAACATGGTTTAAAGCTCACAAGAATAAATTGTGTGCAATATAGGACCTTTAAAGACTATTATATTGTAACAGCAAAAAAAAACTTTGGAACTTTATATAGCTAAAACCTATAATTATTTGTAGAAGCAGCACTGCCTGTTTGATGGTTTTGTATTTCATCCATAGACTGTATATATAAATGGACACAGCTAATCCGCTAGCTCTTCCAAATAGGAAGTGTTCATGGGGGCACTTCCGGCTCCATCGACTCTGGCCCCTCTCTCTGTAACTGCTGCTGTCACACTCATCATTTTGGATTTGAAACATTTATATTAAGCTGCTCTACATGATCCCGGAGTTTTAATATCATTTTGTCCGTAAATCAAGATATGAACATTAATAACAGACAAATCAGGCGCCTTCTTTCCCCAGGTTTGATTGACAGCGGATTGGCTCTTTCGTTGCTATGATACTCGCGGTCGGAATTCCAAATACGAACCCGGCTCCTAATTCGCTGTTACTGCAAGCCTCAATGAGCTTCCTTTGACTGGAGCCGAGCACTACGGGTGACGTCACACTCCCTTAATCCACTTCTTTATTTTCTCATAGCATCTTCAATACACACAGTACTTTGCTTCATTTATCTTTATTTTACACTTACAAAAAGGTCTGGTACAAAAAAAGTCAGTTTATACACCATAAAAACAATATAGAAAAACATTGTGTTCACTGTCAAAAATCACTCATATTTTTATTTTATTTTTTCATCCAAGTAAAGGCACATGTTTAGTTAAAGATCCTTGCAATTTTTTTTTACAATATTTACTGCTGCTGTTTAATTCTATGGGTGCAAAGTTGCCCATAGGTGCATTTTAAACAAGAACATCACAAACTCACACACATATGCAATAAAAATGATTCTTTTTACAGATTCAAGTGAGCCTCTTTAGAACAATATTTTAGGCACATGTTTCTGTACACACGTATGAAATATATGAAGAATTATGGTGCTCAAATAGATTCAAACATTAAAGGTGCAGTGTGTAGCCCTTTGGCAAAACTTTACTGGACAATTTGGGAATTACATTTGTAAGCCAAAATATGGACATTCTGTGGTTTAGGGTAGACGCCATAGTAACAGAGAAGTTAAAGAACACATATTATGTATTTTTGTGGTTTTAATTTTCTTTTAAAGCAGACCAGTTATGCAAAACCGACATTTCAGAGCGTTTAACCATGTTATAATTGTTTCCCTTCACCATTTACCCCATTTACCCACCATTTTCAAACTTGTATTTGGAGTGATTTACATGTTTGAACAATCTTTAATCACTTATTTTCAAGACGCCATATTGCCGATCAACTCCCGTTTTCACCACCACCGGTACACGTCCACCAGTTCTCCAGTTTTATTTTCTTAATGGGTGATTCACACAAGATTCTGCAGCGTCGTGTAGTCATTTTGGTAGAAATGATAAAAATCTGCTACTTGCGTGATGTGCAGCTATCCATAGGAGGTGGCAACTGTTTGTTGTGATGACGTTTACGGCGATGTCAGCCACCTTGGGGGATCACAGTTTTCTAATGCAGTAGTCAGGCTTGTTTCTTTTATTAAGTTGTTTTAGATTAATATTGCAGGTGTAATGTGTAAATTATAACATAAGGATCCACTACACAGCAGGCTCCAACATGCTTTTGGTCATTTTGGGATAAGGATTTCATGTTTTCTAACTTTAAATAATTGTTTTAAAATATGTAATTTAAAAACTACACCTCTTTTTCCAATGAGGTATTTTGGCATTGAAGCTCCCTCTGCTGTCAGCAATGAGAATGAACAATGGGAAAATAAACAAATGAATTTCCTTATCCCACGTGAATGCTATGTTAACAGAGCCATGGTTTCGTTGTGAACACAATTTGGCCGTAGAATGAGTCCGGAGATTGTTTACGGACTTAAAAACTGGGCAGAAGTCTGGATTTTTACCTATGACGCAACAGTACGGGCAAAATACAAATGCCGCATTTTTTGAGTGCTCAGAGAAAATAACTTTAGATGAAATGATTAACGCAACAAGTGTGAATGAAATGAAAATACAACTCCAGGTATGTTTTTGATGACGGGACATGATACGATTAAAAGTCCAAAAAGTCAGATGTGCAAATATGTGTCCTTTAAAATCAACCCTTCTGCAAAATTAAAATGTTCATGGCTCTTAACTTTAATCCATATAGAGTTCTTTGTAAGGTGTTCATTTGTTTCTTTGGATTGGTGTCTTTTAACATGTTTAACTTAAAGCTACCATTTGTAATGACATCGACTCCAAATCAAGTTAACAGATGGCAAGTTTAAAGGTGCATTGTGTAACTTTTCTGGTGCAAGCTCTGTCACCGGCTTGTTTCTATGGATGTCATGACTCTGCCTGGAATGTTCCACAGTATGACCTTAAACATCACTACCTTGCATTTAGTAAGTTTTATACTTTTATAGCTCAAAAGTACCTTGAAAAACAGGGATTCTAACTGTGAGCGGGGTCGCCTCTCCACAGATCTGACCTGTAATTTGGTCTGGTTTGAAGATAAAAAGATTTAACGCCATACTGTGAAACATTCCAGACAAAGCAACAACATCTCCATGGAGAAAATCATTTGACGGACGCTCCACCAGAAAAGTTACACAATGCACCTTTTACTGTTACTTCTGTCTGACATCTGCCATCTAATGGTGAAAAATAAATCAGATGAAGTTACAGATTGTAGCTTTAAATCGATTTTACACAATGCACCTTTAAAAAATAACAAAGCATTACGACGTCTAACAAAAGCCAGACTTTGACTGAGTTGAGATAGTTTGAGTTTGAGATGAAAGCTACACATTTTTTCCCCAGATACAAAAAAAAAATAAACTTGTAAAGACAAAAACACACACATAAGAGGAGACAAGTTGATTCGGACAAACATGGCACTTAAAAATATTCCTTTACAATCCTTTGCACTGCATAAAAAATAAGAGAATGTGCATTTTTACATTTTTATGGACATTTTTTTTTTAAATCTGGTGAATCCTTCTTTAGTTTTCTGCTTATTGCTTTGAAAAGTATGTACAGGCAGCAAGCTCACTCAGTCATCCGTACATCTCAAACATTGTCTTTGTCTGATAAAACTACCAGAATCAACATAATGGAAAAAAAGAAAAAAAAAATGTTAAAGAAAAAAGAGCATTCTTAACTATTTTTTAATCATTTGTAAGAATTTTTCTAGCACATTTTCACCGGCATCATGGAGGAGAGGGATGTCATCGTATTTTCTCTTTCAACCGATACCACCATTATAAATATTTAAAAGTCTTGGGATGCTTTAATTACAAATTTCTCATTAAAAAACTTTCTCTTACGGAAAAAGCATGGGAGGAGTAGCAATGTTATGAATATGAATGAATTATGAATATGAATAAAAACTATTTAACCCATTTTAAAATGTTGTTACCACCTCAAAAATAGACCTGGAGTTGTGTTTTGTTTCACTCACACATGTCTGAGTAACACTTTATTATTAGTTTGTCTACATCTCCAAATCTCAAAATGCTCTGCTCCACCTTGTGATGTCATGAAGTGGTAGTTTTCAGTTTAGTTTTCTAGTTTTTAGTTTAGTTTTCCTTTTACTTTTTGTTCAGTAGAGATCGCCAATTCCAGGGCTAAATTATACAAATGATTCTAATGAAGGTGTATGGAGTTTAAAAACACAGTGGAACATTTCCTTTATTACGACATGGTGGAATGGAGTGCTTTCTGATTGTGAGAAAAAGTCTAAAGCCTAAATCTGCAGGGTTTGTCTGTTAAACATGTGTGAATGAAACAAAACGCAACTCCAGGCCCTTTAAAATAATCACATATTGATTCAAAAACTTGAGCATCTGTCATCCCTTTGTCCCATTTTTTTTTTTTTTTTTTTTTGTTGACTTGTGATTGGTTCTTGAAAATGCCAGGATGTAAACAACACCGGGGGGGAATGCTATGCCAGCGTCTTTGCTTCAAAAACGGCGTGGAAATCTCATCACGACTCCGTATTGTTCTCACCATCTTTGCTTTTGCGTTCCTCACCGCCTCATCCGCTCCGCCGTTTCCCACTCGCTAACAGGAAGTCGGCACAATGAGGCAGATAAGGCGGACAGGAAGGGGCGGGGCCAGAGCCGGGGCAGATGGGAAATGGACTGCGTTGTTTAGTTTAGGTGATTAGAGAAGCCCGGCCTGGACACAAACATGAGTGAATGTGAAGCGGACAGGAAGTCACGTGATGTCACTTCCTCCCATTGTGGACGAGGTTTAAGGAAAAGAGGATAGCGCCAAGCAAAACAGAATAAACGAGAAGATAAATAAACGCCATTTGTCAATTTGAGCAGGATTTTCAACACAAACATGGCTGTCCGTTAAAAAGTATGTTTCTGAATTTCGAGGATCTGGTTTTATTTTTAACATTTGAAAATCTTTGCAGCAGTGTTAAAAAAAGAAAGCACACAGTGAACACTTTGTCGCACCCTCTGCTAGTGATGGTAAGGATTAAATTATGTTTAAAAGTAATTATTTCATTATTAGCTCATTTCAGCCGCTAGCAGGCAGGCGGTTTAGTAGACTTTAAAACTTCATTTGCTGTCTCCATGGGGATATAATTGCGTTGCCTGGAAGGATCCACAGTATGGCATTAAACTTATCTATCTCCATAGACAAGTCAGTAGTGCCACCAGATCAAGTTACAGGTCAGATCTGTGAGGAGGCGCTCTCATTCACAGTTTTTTCCAATTGTTTTTTTTTTTTTCACCAGTGAATACATAAGTTTAATGTCACACTGTGGAACATTCCAAGCAAAGCAACAACATCTCCATGGAAACAACACTGTCCTCTAAAAAAGTTACATAGTGCAGCTTTACAAAAAGGCACAACACATCAGCTTTAAAGGTGCACTGTGTAACTTTTCTAGAAAATGGCCTGCCAGTCGCTTGTCTCCATGGTTATTGCTTTACCTCCAATATTCCAAAGTATGGCATTCAGCTTTTCAATCTCCACAGAAACAAGCAGGAGATGCGACCAGGGCAATTTACAGGCGAGATCTGTGAAGAGGCGACCCCACTCACAGTAAGAATGAATGTTTTTAAAGCAATTTTTTCCTCAATAAAAACGCTCATAATCAAATAAATGTATCTTATTGAGAAACATTACAGACATAGCAATAGCATCGCCATGTGAGCAGACCCCCAACCTGAAAAGTTACGCAGTGCACCTTTAAACTCAAAATTTCAACACAAAGCTAGCTAAAAATTTGTGTAGCATTTTCCGTATTTTAGCCATATTTTGCTATACTAGCTGTGGGTGTGCCCAGTGAACAGGCTGGCACAGTTTGATTAATGGTCGGCTATTAAAACAGTGACCCAAATGAGACGCTGCTCTAAATGCAGAGGTAGAGATTTATCGGCACACGGCACTGGCCCGTGCTCGTAAATTCTACCAAGTATTTAAACAACTGAAGGTCAAAGGTCAGCCAGTCCACGGAGCCATTATTCAAGGTAATTATACTCAAGGTAAAAAGGTCACCGCATTGATCATTCACCAGTGAGTTTGTCTTGGAAGGTGCTATTTAGGAACTGATTCATGTAATTCTGCTAGGGAACGTTCCAGAAGTTAGTTTCTAATTGAGTTTTAAAACGTGCCCTATAATGCCGTGGAGTGAAATGAATTTGAATGAAAAATGTAGATATTTTTCCTGTTTTCCCTGTTGCAGCCAGCTATGTGAGTTGGGAAATATGGGTGAAGTGTCTTTCCCAGGGACACAGCAGCAACAACATAGGGATGAGGTGGTTTGAATAAGTAATTGTCCAGATTGTGGGTGACTGCTTAACCCACTGTGTCACTGTTTGAGTTCAGCATGTATTTATTTATTTTTTTTACTTTAAAAGTCCTATATTACCCAAAATTGAGCTTTTATGTTGTTACCTCCTCAAAAACAGACCTGGAGTTGTGTTTTGCTTCACATATGTTTGAGTAATCCTTAATTTATAGTCTGTTTACATCTCCAAAGCTCAAAATGTTCTGTTCCACCTTGTGATGTCATGAAGCTGTATTTTTCAAGTTAGTAGCTCCATTTTACCGTTAGTTAAATAGAGATTGGCAATTCCAGGGCTGAAATGATCTAAATGATTCTAGTTAAAATGTATGGAGTTTAAAAACATACTGAAAACACTTCCTGTATTACCACATGACATCACAAGGTGAAACACAGTGTGAATATGCAGAGTTTGTGTGACAACAAACAAAACAAACCACAACTCCAGGTCTGTTTGTGATGAGGAAACAACATTATAACAGATCAGAAAATAGCGTACATAAGTTACCCAGACACAGAATATCTCCAGATACATTTAGTCATTTTATGTTGTTTTTTTGTTGTTTTTTTTTTGTGATAAATCCTTTAAATGTCAGACCTCCATTTTGTGTGTTCTGTTTTGTTGTGTTGGCCTAGTTTTCATCACGAAAGACCACAATTCTTTGGGCTGTGAACACTTTCTCAAGTCAGAACACTTTGAAGAGATCCACATTTTCAAACAGACGTAAGACCTGTTTACTTTTGTTATGTATTTCTAAAGAGACCCAACAACTACACAATTTATAAATCACAATTATACCTAACTTCTTCTGTTAATTGCAACTAATCAGTTATTGAAGTAATCTTAAAGGGCCCGTATTACAATATTTTCTGATCTGTTCTAATGTCATTTCCTCATCACAAACAGACCTGGAGTTGTGTTTTGTTTCATTCACACGTTTAACACACAAACCCTGCATATTTAGACTGAGTTCTTCTCTCAAACAGGAAACACTCTTTTCCACCTTGTGATGTCATGTGGTAATACACGAAGAGCTCCACTTTGTTTTGTAACTCCATACACCATCACTAGAATCATTTGAATAATTTCAGCCCTGGATTAACCAATCTCTGCAAAGCAAAAAAGGTAAAAAGGAGCTGTTAACTTGAAAATGGCCGCTATTGCATGACATCACATGGCGGAACAGAGCGTTTGGAGCTGTGGAGATTACTTGATTTTGCAGACCTTTAAACGAATTTAGTAATCGAATCATTATCTGGACTCCAAAACATGC
Organism: Taenioides sp. WSHXM2023; assembly: GCA_029959045.1. Lineage (NCBI taxonomy): Eukaryota > Metazoa > Chordata > Actinopteri > Gobiiformes > Gobiidae > Taenioides > Taenioides sp. WSHXM2023. The sequence continues at coordinate 29,866,584 of CM057094.1, read as the reverse complement.
CGTGAGCTGAGAGAAGATGTAATGATTTTCCGACAGGATGTCCTCACTTTACCTACATCTGGGTCAAATTTACTAAAACTCTCTGATAAATTGAAATAATTATCCCCAAAATAATCATTATAGCTGCAGTCCTTATTTGAGCAAGTTAACAAAAAATTTAAAAAGCTCTAGAAGCGCGTTCACTCTTGCATCATCACTGCATCAAAACGGGGACTAAACTTGGAACCAAATCAAGACTCAAGGGCGGCGGCAGACAGTTTTGGTTGGAGGTAAGTTCTTCAATGTGGGTGCTCACTTATAACATGTAAATATAGGGCCTTTTTTGGATGTGAGCGCACCCCCACCACGATCGCTTCACTGTTTTATGCAACTTTAAATGTAGTTAGCCCCTGTAGTGATTTATAACACATAATATTGTTGGTTTTCAGATTCTAAAATGTGATGATGAGCCAGATTTTCCTTATTGATCACTGTGACTTCACAAATGTTGAACCTGGTATTTCCAATTATTGACTAAACCCAAGAACTCACTGTACTGCAACATCATTTTAGCTGCCCCCCATCAGTATTCATTAATATAGGCCTATAAAATATAATACTAAAAACAAAATTTATCTTGTTTTTATTTTGTAGTGCTCACTAAACATGTATTGAATTCACCACCGGAAGACAAGACTTTATTAAAATCCTCAATCACCCGGACTTTTATGTTACGATATTGTCCGGTGAGGAGCCTTTTTTGTACTGGTGCCCGTTTGTGCCAAAGGGGAAGAGGGGTTAAAACGATAGGGGGCCATCCAGTGTTGAAATATCTGCTTTTAGCCACTGTGAGTTTCCTGCATGACTTGTATTCTATTGGGCCTTTGAGATTTGGAGCTTTCGTCTCTGTGAATGACCCTGGCGATGGTCCGTGTCAAATAGAACCTATGAAAATGTTGTAATTCTGTCCACACTACTCAGCTACCATTTCCTCTGTCAGGGTTGGCTATTGTCTTCTGACGGCTAAGAGTAAAAATAACTGGAAATTAGACAGAGGCATAGAATGAGCCTTTTATACTGGTACAAAGAGGTCGCTGGCAGGTTTTTCTCATGTGAAAGCGTCCAGTGAACTGAAAATGTACAGGGACATCTCAGAAAATTAGAATAGCAACAAAAAATATCGATATCGCACCATCGCTGTATAATCTATACATTGACCTAACTTTACTTCAGCTGGTTGGCTTTGCTATAGAATTTAAATCATTTACACCAGCAAATATCGGTTCATTGGCCACAACAGCAAGGCAAATATCGAATATCGGTATCGGTTGAAATGAAAAATATCAATATCAGACCGTCCCTATATAATCTACACATTGATTTGACTGGATTTGTCGTTCATTTTAAGGCTAAAAGTTGCAGTTTTTTGGATTTTCAAAAATAAAAATGAAAATAGGACATCTGATCAAACAGACACCCGCTCTCTTTGACTTTAGTCTTTCCTGGCTGTTCAAAAGTTTTTCACCTCAAACAATAAAAATCCCTATTTACAAATCCAATCATCAACTTCTGGATCAAAAAAAAAAAGAAAAAAGAAAAAAAAACAGCCTTTGTCTCTGGTCTTTTGGTTTGAAAGAAAAAAGGAGGGAACATCAAAGATTTAAAAAAAAAAAAAAATGATTACAGGCTGACAATAGAAAGTTCTGGAAAACAAATTCAGCCAGAAGCGAGGAGTGAGTTGGTTTGACATAGAATGGGAATTTAAAGGGCCCATATTAGGCTATTTTCTAAGTTTTAATGTTGTTTCTTCATCACAAACAGACCTGGAGTTGTGTTTTGTTACATTCACACATGTTTAACGCACAAACTGCATAGTGAGTTCTTCTCTCAAAACACAAAATACAGGTAATACAGGAAGTGCTCCACTGTGTTCTGGATGATTTCAGATCTGGAATTGTCAATCTTTGTGAACAAAAGGTAAAAGGTAACTGTTAACTTGAAACCTACCGCTTCATGACATCACAAGGTGGAACAGAGCATTTTAAGCTTTGAAAATGAAGACACGCTAATAATAAATTGTTATTCAGACGTGTGAATGAAACAAAACACAACTTCAGGTATGTTTTTGAGGAGGTAACATCATTATAACATGTCTTAAAGCTCACAAGAGTCAATTTTGTGTAATATAGGATAAAGTGTAATATACAACAAAGCAACTCCCATATATAGTTGCAGTATACAGTATTCTGTTTTTCATATTTCTAAATCACATTAATATAATTTTCGTCCACTTATGCGTACTATCATTGCCATGTCAAACCAAACCCGAGACGTAGCATGAATGGTAATAAAAGCCTCGTAGTCGTCATGGGAATACAAGATGGACACTGATTGCCTCTAGAAACAAACATTAAAATAATAGGCTTATATCTTCATTCTTCACTTGTGGAATAGATATATATATATATATAAAAAGACACATCATAGTAGCCATCTTAGCTTTTATCTCCTTGCTCATCCGCAGTCGCTTTTTGCTTGCTCCGCTTGAATTGCCTCTTAATGTTTCTCGTCAACATCTGCGAGAGGACGGAAAGAGCCATCAAAACCAAATCAGGGGCCCTTTGATTCACCAGGAACCCACTGTCTTCGGACGGGGCTGTATTTGGGAGAAAACAGACTGGGGGCTGGACAAGACAAGACAAGCTAAGAAGCTAACTCAGTGATCAACAGCCAGTCACGAAGAAGATACTGGCTATGTTTCTTGTTTTTTTTAACGGCAGTTGAAATTTTATGGCTCATTTTTACCACCGTTTTAAAATGTGTTTCGTTTTTTTGCCTCTCAATACTGGTGGTAATACTCATGGTTGTTTACTCCGTACAGCTCGGCCAGGGTTCTGAAGCGAGGGCCCCAGTCGTTGAGGAAATCGTAATCCAAGTTTGAACCACTAGAGGAGCTATCGAGCGAGCTGAGGCTACCAGCTAGTGACTCGGGGCCCTCGTAGCCGTAGATGTGTAAGGTATCGTAAGGGAAGCCGTCGCGGTCGTGGTCGGCTTCGAACTTCTTGTCCTCGATCATGGCCGCCATGTCTCCCTTGCAGGCGTTAGGCTGGTGGGGGTGGGGCTTCTGGACCATGGCGTAGAGGGAGGGGTGGGGGTGGTTGTCCGGGTGACGCAGCAGAGAGCCGTCATGGCAGGCGGAGGTGAGGATGGAGACGTCATAGCTGTAAGGAAAAACAACAAATTGATTATGTTAGCATGAGTTGTATTGAACCTTTAAAGTGCCTATGACAGATTAGACTACATTTGATCAGAACACAGATAAGATCATTATCGTTGAGATTTAAGATCGAATTTCACTCTTTTGGTCAATTTGTAGGTTTTAAATTTTACTTCCTACTGTTACCTAGCAACCACGTAGTAGACTGGGCCAAAATCCCTCTGATGTACACAGACAGTTTTATTTGGCAAATAAAAATTCAAGAAAACGCCATTATTTTGTTGAAATAGTGTTCAATGTGTCACAAAAATGTGTTCCTTGTGTGTAAATTGTGACAAACTTTTGGACACAATTCTCCCAGTGTGATGTCATCAATATGGGACTCATTAAAATAGAACTCTCTACTTACTGTAATTTTCAACATATTTTTCAACTTTCCTTCACAAATTGCTTCTTGATTGGTGTAAAACTGTAATTTATATTTACAACAGATATTATCCCACCAGATAAAGACAAAATTAGAGAATCATCAAAACCTGTCAAAGGCACTTTAAAGAAGACATGTTGTACTTGTGACTTCTATATACTGTAGTTACAATCTATGACACCCGTGGATCATTCTTATAATTTGCGCCTTTCAAATCGAAATGTTCATCTATACGCGAGCTGACGTCGCCGTAAACCGTGGATTTTTGTTCCATTTGTATCAAAATGGGTACAAGACGCTGCCGAATCCTGCGCGTATCACAGATTAAGAAAATAAAGTTGGAGAACGAAGTAAGAGCAGAAAATGTGGGTTGATTGGCAAAATGGCATCTTCAAAATAAGCGATTAAAGATTACTCAAACATGCCAGAATGACTCCAAATACCACTTTGAAAGGATAAATAATTAGGGATGTAACAGTAACCGAAATATTGAATTATCGTATCGTCAAAGGTCTCACAATAATATCGTGGACCATCACAATATATTGAATCACAAGTCTCTTCACTTAAATGAGTAGTTATGATGCAGCAACAGCTGAAAAAACAGAGGGAACTACATAGACCATGATCCTTTACTCCGTTTCAGTGCAGACTACATGAAAAAATTTAAATCTTAGTTCTTTGGGTTAAGTCTTGTCAAGACATTTTATGAGGAAAAGTAGCATATTATTATTATTATTTTTTTTTATTTTTATTTGCAATTTATTCAGTGCTTTTAGTTTTTCTCCCCATACGTCACAGTATATTTGCACTTTTTTTTTTTCTCTCCACACTTAAAATTAGTAACAATGTAAAGATGCGTTTAAAATAAATAAATAAATAAATAAATTATTAAAAAAAAAAAAAAAGAAAAAAAAAAGAAAGAAAGTTAGCATATTCAGTTTTGTTCAAGACATCACATCAAAATGGAGACTAAATCTGGAACTATATCAGAACTAAACCAGGACTAGAACAGAAGAAACCAAAGTCTACATCTTACCATTTTCTTCTTTTTTTTTTTTTTCCTTATTTTTTTGCCTGAATTTTAAAGATGCACTATGCAGCTTTTTTGGTAGATGGTCTACAGTCCCTGACAAAAGTCTTGTCGCTTATCCATTTTGTAGAAACAAAAGCTTATAACCTGACTTTAAATTAATCGATTGGTTTTAGAAATGTCTCATATGAAAGCTAAAACCCTCCCAAATTATGCTCAATATACTAAAATAAATTTGCTTCACTGAAGAAAGATTGATCATTTAGTGAACACAGAAAGGTCAGATTTTGGCAAGACAAAAGTCTTGTCGCCTACAGAAAATTGAACAAATAATTTACTTCAAATACAAAAATATGTTGCATAACGTCAGTGAATTAAGTAGTGGTGCTGTGAGATCCATATTTAATATCTTGTATGACTTCCATGAGCTTGAAGGACTGCATCCATGCAGTTCGACAGTGATTCATACAATTTGTTGATGAAGTCATCAGGAATAGCAAAGAAAGCAGTCTTACATGCCTCCCAGAGTTCATCAAGATTCTTTGGTTTTGCCTTCCATGCTTCCTCTTTCATTCTACCCCAGACATGCTCAATGATGTTCATGTCTGGTGACTGGGCTGGCCAGTCCTGGAGCACCTTGATCTTCTTCGCCTTGAGGAACTTTGATGTAGAGATACAAGTATGCGATGGAGCACCATCCTGCTGCAAAATTTGACCCCTTTTATGGTTGGGAATGTAAGAGGTAGCTAATACTTCTTGATATTTTAGGCTATTGATATTGCCTTCCACCCTGCAAATGTCTCGCACACCCCCATACTGGATGTAACCCCAGACCATGATTTTTCCGCCACCAAACTTAACTGTTTTCTGGGTGAATCTTGGATCCATGCGGGCTCCAGTAGGTCTCCTGCAATAGTTGCGGCGGCTGTGATGTAATTCAACCGAGGATTCATCTGAGAAATCCACCTTCTGCCACTTTTCCAGTGTCCATCCTTTTAGCAGGCTGTGGGCCTTGGCAAATGCCACACGGTTTTTTAATTGCCGTTTGTTTAGTGTTGGTTTCTGTGCACTGATTCCATGGAGGCCATTTCGAGACAGAATTCTACAAACTGTTCTGGTTGACACAGGGACTTGAGGTGACCAGGCCTGGTGGAGCTCTGCTGCAGTGGAAAAGGGGCTGGCCTTGGATTTTCGAATCAACAAACGGTCCTCCCGAGCAGTTGTCTTGCGGGGTCTGCCGGACCCGGGCTTGTCAAAAACATCTCCAGTCTTTTCAGATCTTTTTCTTATTCTTTGTACTTGACGCTGAGACACATTGAAGGTGTCAGCCACCTCAGCAGTGGATCTGGTCTTCAGCCTCTTGATAATTAACGCTTTGGTCTCAGGGTGGATCTTAGGCATGTTGTCAGAGGTCAAGTTGCAGTTGATGTGAAGGTCTGGTGTGCTGGGGTTCTTTTTATACACACCCACTAATTGATTGATCAGTAACTGATCACAGGTGAGGCTGTAATCTAGGATTGGGTGCATCATATGACAAGGCGACAAGACTTTTGTCTTGCCAAAATCTGACCTTTCTGTGTTCATTAAATGATCAATCTTTCTTCAGTGAAGCAAATTTATTTTAGTATATTGAGCATAATTTGGGAGGGTTTTAGCTTTCATATGAGACATTTCTAAAACCAATCGATTAATTTAAAGTCAGGTTATAAGCTTCTGTTTCTACAAAATGGATAAGCGACAAGACTTTTGTCAGGGACTGTATTGAGAGGTTTTGCTCATGGCATTTTTAAGCAATACAAACTGAATACTGTAATTGAATAAATCCAAGATAGATACGTTTAATGTCATACTGTGAAATATTCTGAGCAAACCAATCACCATAGAGTTTAAATAATGTGTGGATCTTATGGTCAAGGTATCATCAAGGTATTAAGAAGGTTTAGTGTGAAACTGTATGGGAAGTTCATGTGTATTGAAAAAAATCCCTAAATAAAATCATAGATATAATTATGTTTTAGAAGATGGGGTGTTTCACAGTATGGAAATAACAATAACCTTGACATTTTCACTATATACGTCTGCTCAGTAATTGAAAGAAGGAACAAAATAATCAGTGTTATTACGGGCCAATAGTACACCAGTTATATATGTGGACAGGTCTATACACTGTTAATAATTCAATGTGTAGACCATTTATTTAAAGGCAGTATAGGGTCATAGATGCAGCTCCTGACACTCAAACCATCAGATAATAAAATAAATAAAAAAGTCTATTCAGCAACACCATTTTATATCTACAGTATGTCCATAGCCAGACCCTGGTCTCTTCTCTCAAGTGAGTTTGTTTGTGTTTTTGAAGCTCATTCAGCTAATTTCTCTTACAAGTAAAGACGTGCTTTAGCCTGCACCGAATAAATCAATATTATTACCACTACTTTAATTATCTGTTTTTAATGAATGGGGATATTCAACTGGCTTGTTTCCATGGAGATGTTATTGCTTTACCTGTTTTTTTTTTTTTTTTTTTTTTTACAATATGGCCCTAAGCATAATCTGTTTGGTTTTACTGCTTAAAATACCTGAACAACACACACTCCTGTTGTGAGGGAATGTGACCTGTAACTTGGCCTATGAATATAGATAAGTACACAGTATGGCCTTAAACACATATATCTTGCATTTATTTAAATTACAGTGTTTTACTGCTCAGAAATACCTTGAACAAGCTGCATTCTTACTGAGAGCAGGGGTGCCTCTCTACAGATCTGACCTGTAACTTGGCCTATGGATATAGATAAGTTCACAGTACGGCCTTAAACATATCTTGCATTTATACAATTACAGGTATATTTATGCTGAGAAATACCTTAAACAACCTGCATTCTTACTGAGAGCAGGTGCACCTCTCCACAGACCTGACCTGTAACATGGTCTTCATGGCGTCACTTGCTTGACTCAGTGAGCATAACTATAGATATATATGTTTAATGCCATACTGTGGGACATATGCACTATACAATTTGAGATGTTATTCCTTTTAAGATAATGGTTCTCCTTTGATTATGCTTGATACATTTAAAGCTGCACTATGTAACTTTTCTGGTGGACAAGTCTCAATTCTATGCACATGTTATTGCTTTGCTGGAATGTTCCACAGAATGGCATTACGCCTATTTATTGCCATGGAAACAATGAGGTGGTGCCAGCAGACCAAGTTAAAAGTGTGCACTCAGTAAAATGTTTTTCATAGTATGTTTGCTATAAATAAATACAAAATAGATCAATTTAATGGCATACTGTTGAATATTCCAGACAAAGCAACAACATCTCTATGGATACAAGACTCTTCCACCAGAAAAGTTACACAGTGAACCTTTAAACCAATCCCGCTAGAAAAATTTTGATAATTTCAGCCCTGGAATTTCCAATCTCTATTAAACAAAAGGTAAAAAGTAGCTGTTTACTCAAAACCTACCACTGCATGACATCACAAGGTGGAACAGAGCATTTTGAACTTTGGAGATGTAGACAAGCTAACAACAAAGGGTTACTGAAACATGTGTGAATGAAACAAAACACAACTCCAGGTCTGTTTTTGATGAAGTTCACATTATAACATGGCTTAAAGCTCACAAGAGTTTGGCATAACATGGAGCCTTTAACATAACTGAACACAAACAGTCTCGTATAGTGAACACTGCCGAAACTATATCTTCAAAGTTTGCAAAGTTCTGAGCGCATCCGTGTTTCATTACAACTGATCTAGTCCAGATTTTGGTCTTTCAGTGTGGAGTGTCTGAGCTAGCCCATCTATAGATCATTATGACAACATACAAAGGCGAGAATAAAAGACTCTGCTCGGTTTTAAGATCAGATTTGGATTACATTAATGTTTAATATATTGTTTTGCATAAAGTGGGTCATATCTGCAGTGTAAATAAATATGGAGGACATTAACAGACCGCGTGCGAGTCGACCAAGATGAAAACGCATTATAATAAATATTTAAGTGTGTGTTTTGAATTGAATTAGCCTTAGTGGTTTATAAGGGTGTTAAAAGCTGGAGGTTTGCAGTAAAATTTGAAAAAAAGTACCATTAAAGACGCTGTATCTGATTTTTACTGTGTTAAAAGAAGCGGAGGGTCCGTCAAATGCTTTTCTCCATGGAGATGTTGTTGCTTTGTCTGAAATGTTTCACAGTATGGCATTAAACCCTTTCTGTCTTCATGGAGACTAAACCAGACCAAGTTACAGGTCAGATCTGTGGAGAGGCGACCCCGCTCACAGTCAGAATGCCTGTTTTTCTAGGTATTTTTGAGCTATAAAACCACCTGTAATTGAATAAATAAGGTAAGGCAGAGTGGTTTAATGTCATACTGTGGAACATTCCAGACAGCGCAATGACATATCCATAGAAACAAGTTACATTGTGCATCTTTTAAACAGTGCAGCAGTAGTCCAAATTATTCCTCACTTACCTTAAACTTTCGGAGCATACTAATTATAAGCACTTTTTACAACTTTCAGAGGTTAGAGCGGAGTTTTGTTACAGCTATCAACAACTAGCATGCTAACGCACACTACCTGATGATAAGACAGTACATAGAAGACTTATTTTGACCTAAAGAGCTGCTGTTATACAATATATCTGTACTGGGGCAAGACAGATTTATCTTAATTACATGGAAAAAAAATCTGATACAGGCCCTTTAACATCTGCTACCTCCATAGAGATAGATATATTTAATGCTCAAACTGTGGAACATCCCAGGCAAAGCAACGATATCTCCATGGAAACCAGCAGAAAAAGTGACACAGTGCACCTTTAATAATCCGTAGGAATAATTCAAGAGTGGTGTCTATTTCACAGTATGCAAAAAAACTGATGCAACTGTTCTTTTTGTATTTTTAATATAATCTTAACACAATTTGGCATCGAGACTGTCATTTGGGAGCATCCATTATAACCCCCCTTCCATACCACACACACACACACACACACACACACACACACGCGCGCACACTCGCACACGCACGCACGCGCACACACACACACACACACACGCACGCACACACACACACACACACACACACCCCCACACACATACACACACGCACACACCCACACACACACACACGCACACACACACACACACACACGCATACACACGCACACACACGCACACCCACACACACATACACACGCACACACACACGCACACACACACGCACACACACACACACACACACACACACACACACACACACGTGTCTGTGTAAGAGCAGCCCTGAACTTACATCACATCACCTGGAGAGGAGGAGGAAGAGGGAGAGGAAGAGGAAGAGGGGGAAAGGGTGTTCAGGAGGAAGTGGAAGAGGATAGAGATAGAGAGAGAGACAGAGAGAGTGGGGGAGAGAGAGAGAGGAGGGAGAGAACAAAGGAAGGGAGAGGAGGAGAAAAGGGTGTTCAGGAGGAAGGGTAAGAGGATAGAGTGAGAGAGGGAGGAAGAGGAGGAGAGAGGAGGAGGGAGAGAATAAAGGAGAGGAGAAGAGAGCGGAAGAAAAAAGTCTGTTCGAGAGAGAGTGAGAGAGAGAAGGAAGACGAAGGGCAAGTAGGGGAGAAGTGGAGGTAGGGGTAGAGGAGACAGAGGAAGGGGACAAGTGTTCAGGAGGAAGCGAGAGGATCGAGAGGGGGAGGAAGAAGACGGAGAAGGAAGGGGGGAGGACAAAGACGAGGAGAGGGGAGAAGAGAGAAAAAATGAGAGGAATGAGGTGCCATGGGGGAGAGGTCGAGGGATTTTTAGAGGAGAGGAACAGGGACAGAACGAGGAGGGAGAGAACAAAGGAGAGGAAGGGGAAGAGGAGGAGAGGAGGATGACGGCGTGTTCAGGAGGAAGGGGAAGAGGAGGGTGGGGGAAAGGAGGACAGAGAGAGGAGGGGAGGTGAGGAGAGAGAGGAAGACAGAGAGGAGAGGGGAAGAGGAGGAGATAGACAGAGAGAGAGACAGAGAGAAAAGGGAGGGAGCGAAAGCAGAGAGAGGAGGAAGGAGGGGAAAAGGAGGAGATAGAGAGAGAGAGAGGAGAGAGAGCGGTAGAGGAGAAAAACAGGGAGTGGAGCAGAAGGGAGAAAACAAAGAAGAGGAGGAGGGAGAGAACAAAAAAGAGAAGGGAGAGGAGGAGACAAGGGTGTTTAGGAGGAAGGGTAAGAGGACAGAGATAGAAAGTGAGAGAGAGAGAGAAGGAGGTGGGAGAGGAGGAGATAGAGAGCGAGAGAGAAGGAAGACAGAGGGCAAATGGGGGAAAGGTGGAGGAAGGGGTAGAGGAGAGAGAGGAGGAGAACGAGCGTTCATGAGGAAGAGAGAGGATCGAGTGGAGGAGGCAGGAGAGAGAGGGAAGGGACAAGGAAGAGGAAAGGGAGGGAGGAGGAGAGGAGAGAGAAAAAAGGAAAGGAGCGAGGTGTAGAGGAGAGGAGGCACTGTACCCCAGACTTAACACATCAAAGGCATCGCAAAAAGGCTCAAAGTCGAAAATTTTTCAACTTAATCATTCTGTTTATGCAAAACGCGATTCTACAAATACTCACCAAAATATAAATATGGATTCAAGAGCAGAAGCCAATTTGAACTCTATCTGCAATTTTTTTTGGGAGGGAAATTCTTACCTCAAATAGCCTTTATCTGATTCTACAGTACTAACTTCCTCTTTAATGATGCACTATGTAACATTTATGGTGGTGTTTTCTGGCACCTGCGGTCTCCATGGAGATGTTGAATGCGCCACACTTTAGCATTAAATTGATCTACAGTATCCATCATTTATTACATTACATTCTCAAAAAAATATAGACTGTATATATAAACAGACATTGGCTGTGTCCGAATGTCCACCCTCGTCCCTAACCCCTCATTCACTACATAGTCCTGCCCTCTTTAGCGCCCCCTACAGTGCACTCATTCACGCAGCTCACTACATTTGGGTCATGTGACTCTGGCGTCTAGGTAAAAAAATGTCAGAAAAACCTCGATAAAACTTGATTTCTGTCATAAATAATGATCAGATCAGACTGGTACACAAGTGTTAATGGACTAACAATAATCACCTGAGTTTTTGTCACACTGGATTTCACATAAACAGACTGGAGTATTTGCTTTTTGTCTTAGATTTGGAAGTTATCGCTCTTTTAACAGCTGGAGCTAAGATAAACGGTTATTAACATCAAACGCTTTATTTAAGAGTGTTTTATTCATAATCATGGAACAGCAGTTCCATAAACCAGCCACTGTACTCCGTTGTTTTCTCAACTCTCGCAATGCATTGTGGTCTATAATGACCCCTAGTCACCAGTGAAGCTCGCTACTTTTCAAGGTGCATTGTGGGACATTTTGAGTGCACTACTTTTTCACTAACTGGACATTCAGACGCCCCTAAAAATGGCATGACCCCTTAATATGGACACTGCCATACACTGTACATATAAATGGACATAGCTCACCCGCTAGCCGCCGTGTTCTGAATAGGAAGTGAGCATGAGGGTGCTTCCGGCTCCATCGACTCTGGCTCCATTTGACTTTACATTGAGAAACTGTAACCCCTCTCTCTGTAAGTGCTGTAGTGAGCCGCGTCATTTTGGTCTTAAAATGTTCGTATAAACCTGCTCGACATGATCCTGGTGTTTTTACTTCGCTATTTTGTCCCTTTGTCCACTTCTTGATATAGTCTGTAGTCTTTACGTACCCATTAGTGTCCATCTCTCCCCCTCCCTCCTCATCGTAGGTGACCAGCTGCTCGTGGATCTCTCCGCTGTGCTTCAGACTGGACAGGTGATCCTTCTGATAACGCTTCCTCATCACAAACAGGATCACGATCACTGCACACACACGTAAGGAAAACATAGAAGAACAGTGGATAAACCAGGAGATAAGTTGGTTTAAAATATAAAAAGTTAGCCATAATAAGAATAATTGAGGTAACTGAGGTCCTATATTACGCAAAATTGACTCTTGTGAGCTTTATAATGTTGTTACCTCCTCAAAAACACACCTGGAGTTGTGTTTTGTTTCATTCACACATTTGAGTAATCCATTATTATTAATCTGTTTATGTCTCCAAAGCTCAAAATGCTCTGTTCCACCTTGTGATGTAATGAAGCAGTAGTTTTCAAGTGAACAGCTCCTTCTACCTTTAGTTCAGTAGATAAACTATTAATTCAAGCGAAGAGACTGGTGATTCGATATATTGTGATGGTCCATGATATTACTGTAAGACCTTTGACGATACGATATCACGATATTCCGGTTACTGTTACATCCCACCTTTGAACTGGGTTATAGCGACAAAAAAGAAAACAGCTCTTGCGGTATGTGTTTTTTTTTTTGGCTCTAATTAGAAATATATTGATGCAAAGCAAAAAAAAAGAGAAAAAAAGAAAAAGTTTTAAGTAATTATATGACATGCTTGACACGTTTTTAAACTATAATTTAAATGCAACTCTGTGTAAAAGTATTCCAAGTATTCAGAACACAGTACTCTGATTGGACCATAAAAAAGCTCAAAATGCTCTGTTACACCTTGTGATGTCATGAAGCGGTAGTTTTCAAGTGAACAGCTCCTTTTACCTTTAGTTCTGTAGAGACTGGCAGTTCAAGGTCTGAAATGATCCAAATGATTCTAGTAGAAGGTGGAACAGATTGTTTTCTGTTTGAGAGAAGAAAGAACTCAGGATTTGTGTGTTAAACTTGTGTGAATGAAACAAAACACAACTCCAGGTGTGTTTGTGATGAGGAAACAACATAATAACATAGGTCAAAAGAGTCGGCCCTTTAAATATTTAAATATTTAGATAGTAGAACAACAAATCTATACTCTAGTCCAAGGTCAACCTACATGTTACCCAACGTTTTACTTAATTAATTTACTACTTTATTTCATTATTTCATTACCAGTTTTCTAAATCCTTTCAATGATGGTGGTCACAATCCATCCACCCATAACCACTGCATTAAAACTGGACTTAAATGTGCATTGTGTTACTTTTCTGGTGGAGGGTCCATCACCTGCTTGTTTCTATGGATGTCATTTCTCTGTCTGGAATGTTCCACAGTATGACATTAAACAGATCAACCTTACATTTATTCAGTTACAGGTGAGTTTATAGCTCAAAAATACCTAGAAAAACAGACATTCTGACTGTGAGCGGGGTCACCTCACCACAGATCTGACCTGTAACTTAATCTGATTTGGTCTCCATGAAGATAGAAAGGTCCGGAAACTGTGGAACATTCCAGCAAAACAAAACAATAACATCTCCATGGCAGAAAAGTATTTGACGGACCCTCCTCCAGAAAAGTTACACAATGCACCTTTAAAACTACATTAACTGTCAAAAGTTTGGACACCTTTGATTCATTTTTCTTCTTTATTACCATGTTAGATTCCCACTGAAGGCATCAAAACTATGTAGGATGAACTCAAAATCATTAAAAACCTGTTTAACCTGATGAAACCTGATTTTAGATTCGTACAAATAGCCACGCTTTGACTTGAAAACTGGTTTACACTTCGGGTGTTTCTTGACCCTGACATGGCAACACCGCTGAAGTGAAAATTTGAATTTCAGAGACTTCATGAAGAAACTCTGAGAGAAGGCCAAGAGTTTGTAGTGCTGTCAACAAAGCAAAGGGTGGATACTTGGAGGATTTGAACATAAAATATTAAAAAATATTTCGTTATTTCTAGTGTTGGTCCGATGGGTTGGGTTCCGATTCGATACTGATACTTTGCCTTGGTGTACTCGTCAATACCGGTACCAGTCTGATACCATAGTGTGAAGAAGTACACTCAGACTACTTCATTTTGTAACATACAAGAGCAAAAATAAATCTTCTAAAAGACTATTTTTAAAGAAATGCAAGAATAAATACGTTTTTGAGGACTGAAATATTGGTGAAATGTATAATGATCTTGAGATAAGTAGTCCTGATTTAAGCTGATTTCACTTTCAGCCACGGTGCCGATAAAAACAAGAGTGAGGCCAGTAAAAAGACACTCATCCTCAGAGCACATGGCTCATAATGCAGAGGAAACAAAGTCGAGGTTAGCGCTGTTGATGGGCTGCACTCTCCCAGTTATTTTAGCAAGTTGAGCGTCCACACTAAAGGATTAAATGAAGGTATCAAAGTGTCTGCGGCGCCTCCACGGTCTGTGTTTAACTTGCTCTGTTCGTTAGTGGTAGTATTGGTGTCGGAACAACTCTAGTTATTTCACTTTCTTTTTCTCTGCTACATCATTGTTTATATCGAAGTCTTGTATATAAAATGCAGATATAAAGACTGGTAGTATATGTGAGCCCAGCCTTGTCAAATCTCCCTGTATAATTCAGGTGGCAGAGTTCATATTGGCCATGCCCCATACACCACATGAATATTTCATCTGTTCTTAATATCACACAGCCCTGTAGTTTCAATACAAATCAGCTCTCATCTTCAGAGGTCTTATGACATGGTTTAAGGAATCTGACTGCAACTTCAAAAGCAATACACCATTTTATATATCTACTTTACTTAGAACACTTTACTTAGATGCATTCTGTAACTCTTCTGGTGGAGGGTCCGTCACCTTCTTGTTTCTATGGAGATGTCATTGCTCTGCCTGGAATTTTCCCCAGTATGACATTAAACAGCTCGACCTTACATTTATTCAATTACATGTGGTTTTACAGCTCAAAAATACCTAGAAAAACAGGCATCCTGACTGTGAGCGGGGTCGCCTCTCCACAAATCTGACCTGTAATTATTATTATTATTATTATTATTATTTATTTATTTATCCATCTCTATATCTCCCTTCTTGTTCATTTCCTCACTTGAGCTCACCCCCTTTACTACTTTTTCTCTTCCCTTCAACTTCAACATGCTTTAGTTATACACACACACATACACACACACACACACACACACGCACACACACACACACACACACACACTACACATAAAGACTCACTCGTGGTTTATCTTTATTTTATTTATTTCCTTTTTTTTGTCTGCAAACTGTCTCGTTATGTCTTCTGTCTTGTCATTTGAATCAGTTTGTCTTGTTACTAATGTTTTGGACCCTGTTTAAAATGTATGTATGCTTTAAATAAATAAATAAATACAAAAAAAAATAAAAATGTTGCTCACTCAGGTGCAGATTTTAAAATCTTATCGCATTCATTTTAATAGGAAAACAAAATAAAACTAAAATAAAACTGGATTTTGACGTTTGCAGATGGTTGTTTATACGCTTGCTCATTTGGCACCGAGTAATAACAGTCACTATCTAACTTCCAGCTCCACTTTCTAAAGTTCACTAATGTATGCAGGATTCGTGATACTTTGTGTTCATTACGGGGTCGTTAGCATCTATGCTAATTTCGGCGCTAATTGCTAATGTTAAGTACGAGCATTTGAAACCCAGGCGTTCTGTTTACAAACACTAGAAGGGTCTATTACATTCACTTCTTGAGTAGAGCTTTCCAAAATCTTACTTGAGCATTTTTTTCAACCAGTACTTTATACTTCTATAATTTGGAAGTAACAGTATATATATTTTTTGTCTACTCCATCTTTTGTCCCATCATAGACCAGTGTTGGGAAGTAGCAGAATACATGAATAGAAAATACCTATACTGAGTGTTACTAGTTACTTGTTTTGAGTAACAGTATTCCGGTACAGCTACTTTTTCATTTGGTGATATTCAGAATACAGTTACTTTTCTAAAATCAAAGGAATACTTGGTACTTAATTACGTAATTTTGCCTTTGAGCTAGGGATGTAACGATTCCAAATGTCTCAGTACGATATTTTCTCGATATGCAGCTCACGGTACAATATTTATTGCGATGTTTTGTGGAGGAGAACAAAACTGAGAATACAGTACTTTTTCCTCTTAAAATGTCTTGACAAGACTTAACCCAGAGAACTAAGATTTAAAAGGGTTAGAACATTTATTTCTTCATGTAGTCTGCACTGAAACGGAGCAAAGGATCATGGTCTATGTAGTTCCCTCTGTTTTTTTTAGTTATTGCTGCAGAATAACTATTCATTTAAGCGAAGAGACTTGTGATTCGATATATTGTGATGGTCCATGATATTATTGTGAGACCTTTGACGATACGATATCACGATATTCCGGTTACTATTACATCCCTACTTTGAACTGGGTTATAGCGACAAAAAAGAAAACAGCTCTTGCAGTGTGTGATTTTTTGTCTCTAATTAGACATACATTGATGCAAAGCAAAAAAGAAAAAAAAAGTAGTTTTGTAATTATATAACATGTTAAACACATTTTTACACTATAATTTAAATGCAATTCTGTGTAAACGTATACATAAATGCCCTTCTCCTTGGAGATGTTATTGCTTTTCTGGAATGTTTCACAGTATGGCATTAAACCTTTCTATTTCATGGAGACCAAACCAGACCAAGTTACAGGTCAGATCTGTGGAAAGGCGACCCCGCTCACAGTCAGAATGCCTGTTTTTCTGCAATTTCCCCATTGTGGGACAAATAAAGGATTATCTTATCTTATCTTATCTTATATTTTTGAGCGATAAAAAACATCTATAATTGAATAAATTTAAGGTAGAGATGCATATCATGCTGTGGAACACACCATCTCCATAGAAACAAGCAGGTGACAGACCCTCCGCCAGAAAATGTACACAATGCTCCTTTAATGCAGGTATTCAGTATCCAGTAACTAAATAGACCTATTGTTTTTAGCTCTAACCACATGAAAAGATGAAGATGAATGAACTCGAGCTAAAACTCATGTGAATTTTGCCTGTGAAACCACATCAAAATAATTACCAAGTCCCAGAGAGGCAAAAGTAGAGCAATATGCCCCCAATCTGGCAACTGAAAAACGGGTAAAAATGAGCCGTTCCTAGTTGGACGTCTGTGTCAATGCCATGCCTGCCCCCGAGCCTTTAAAAACCACAAAAACAAGAGAAGAAACCCATCGATGGCGCACGCAGTCAGGTGGAACGTTCAGGTGCACAGGAAACCAACACAGTTGCTCAGGCGAAAATAAACAAAGTGAAAGTTTGAGAAAGACGTGTGAAGAGAAGAAGAAGAGAACGGAAATCATCATTGCCAAACACCCTGGGCCTCACCTCCGGCTATAGCCACAGTGGTATTCTTAGACACATCTTCTTCAGTTCGTTGCTTGTTAAATGGTATAGACTGACAATGTGATGTCCTGTGTGATGCTGTGAGATTTGTCAAGTTGTTAAAGGTGCATTGTGTAACCTTTTTTCATTTGAGGTCCGTCACCTGATTTTTTTTTCTATGGAGATGTCATTGCTCTGCCTGGAATGTTCCACAGTATGACATTAAACAGCTCTACCTTACTTTTATTCAATCGCAGATGGTTTTATAGCTCAAACATACCTAGAAAAACAACATTCTGACTGTGAGCGGGGTCGCCTCTCCACAGATCTGACTTGTAACTTGTTCTGGTTTGGTTTCCATGAAGATAGAAAGGTTTAATGCCATACTGTGAAACATTCTAGACAAAGCAATAACAGCTCCATGGAGAAAAGCTTTTGACGGACGCTCCACCAGAAAAGTTACACAATGCAGCTTTAACTGAGGCACAAACATGTCTGTACTGTATATCTGCTCACAGGCCCATCTGGTTTCTATTACGACTTAATTTTATTTCGATATATGAATTCTGGAGCGCACCTCCCTGTAGCCACCACACTTATAGCGTGTCGTCTCCGCAGGTTAGGTTTCCGGATTCTTTTTGGTTCAAACATTGTGGTTTCTTTGTGCGACTGATACTTCGTGCTAAACAAAAAAAGATTAAAAGAGTTTTCTGGTGGGGTGGAATACAAACTGCTAATGCCTCTGTTGAAATTACGGTCATGTTCAGACTAAGAAGTTTGGATCTGTGTACTGGTCAGATTTCAGGGAGGGTGGGCTACTCAGTTTGCACAGAATGCTTTGAAACATCGAAAAACATTGAAATACTGTATCTTCTACTCGTCTCTACAAGAATCGTCAATGTATTGCTGCCAAGACTGTAGCTCTTAAAGGTCCTGTATTACGCAAAATTGACTCTTGTGAGCTTTAAAGGTATATTGTACAACTTTTCTGGTGGAGGGTCTGTCACCTGTTTGTCTTCGTGGAGATGTTCTTGCTTTGCCTTGAATGTTCCATGGTAGAGATTAAACCTATCTATCTCAAGAGAGACAACTATAGGCTATATTACAGGTCAGATCTGTGAGAGTCGCAAAGAGAATTATTGTATTTTTGTCATACCATGGAACATTCCAGGCAAAGCAATAACATCGCCATGGAGATCTTCTACTACAAAAGTTGCGAAATGCAGCTTTAAGTCATATTAGAATGTTGTTACCTTCTCAGTATATGGACAGGCCTCAGTATATGGGCGACGGTAGCTCAGTTGGTAAGAGCGTTTGTCCACTGACACTGTTGGTGGTTTGAATCTGGTTCTGGACAATAAACATCACTGACTCTGCGATTCCAGCTCCCACAGATGAATGCTGGCGTTTTGTCCTTGGGCAAGAAACTTAACCCACCTTGCCCCTAGTGTCTGTGTACACTGGTATAGGAATGCGCCTTGTTGTAAAGTGCTTTATAAAAATGTGAACAATTACCATGTGAAAGCTCAGAACCTCCAGGATTCACTTACTGAGCTGCTGCACTAGCACTGAGGTTTAAACCAACTGGGCCATTGAAACTGGCAACCCAAATGAAAGAGTCGTGCCTGGCTCTTTCTGATTTCTCACTGGCTAATCGTCTTGAGAACCAAAATCCAATATTTCTGTATCTAAGATTAAATCAGTATCACAATTGTTATCAGTAAAAAAGCAAAATCTGATTTGAGCATGTTCACTTCAAATCTAGGGACAAAGTTAGGTCATGTTTAAAGGTGCAATGCGTAACATTTCTGCTGGAGGATTAAACCGATCCATCACAAGGGAGACGAGTAGGTTACAGCCCTATGCTACATTGCAGTTCAGATCTGTGGAGAGTCGCCCCTATTCACAGAAGGAATTATTGTATTTTTTAAGCAATAGAAACACCCGTAATGAATAAATGCTATACGTGTGTGCTTAATGTCTCACTATGGAACATTCCAGGCAAAGCAATAACATCTCCATGGACACGAGCAGGTAGTGGATCTTTAAGAAATTTGAAAACCAAAATCTTACGTGCTGTTTTCTACCATCTTTTCTCCACCGCAGCAGCAGAATCATTAGCCCCCTCAGCCTCTCTAGCTCCTCCTCTGTGTCTAAGCCCTGTCTAAATATTGTCCGGATATGTTAATTTAATTCACTCAGCAAACTCATTACTTCACACTCATTTGTCTGCGTCTCTTTAAATCTCTCAGTCGAAGCGAAATTTTCATCTTCTGAAAGCGACCGAGATAAAATGTTAGCGAAAATGTGTTTGGAATGGGAAAGGGGGTACGCTAGCCAAAAGCCAAAACAGCTTGTAAGGTGAAGCTATGATTGACAAGGGCGCGTTAGCAGATAAGAAAAACCCCAAACGCTGCGCCAACAGATGTAGTATCAAATCTGGGATAAATAAAGTGGTTAAATAAAAGAGGAAATCTGCGGCTAGCCATCTGCTCCTGCATCATCAGACTGACAAATACGGCTAGCTTCACGGCTCACGCACTGTAGAAATAATTAGAAAACAGAGCACAGTTTTGTACTTTTAGTCTGGCTGGAAAATTGTGAAATGTGGTTAAGTTTTTGAATTGTGGATCGTTTTTGTCAGTGAGATTTGCGTGTGATCCTTGTGTACAGATATCGATAGGTGGACACTTTATAATAATTGCATTTTAAAGCCCTGGTGCGTAACTTTTTTGCTAAAAACAGACTCAAATAAAAGTATGTGGTCACTTTTATTGCACTGAAAAATGTGTGTTACTGTGAGCGGGCTTGCATCTTCACAAACCTGACTGTTACGCGGTTTGAAGGATGGCCTCTTCCTGCTTGTTTCCATGGAAATGTTGTTCCTTTGGTTGCGGTCTTCACGAAGAATGTTCCGAAGTATGGCTTTAACTTTCTATTTCCATAGAGTCATGCAGGTGACGTGCCAACTCTAGGAAGTTACATACTGTTGCTTTAATTAAAAACCCAAGCACAATTTGAACAGATATACGTCCTTTTTGACTATTTTGACAAGATTGGACTTTAGTTGATGTTTGATATTGCCGAGTGTTTTGTGTGTTTGTGTGTGTGTGTGTGTGTATGTACTTTTGTTTATGTGTTTTTGTCCTTTTTTGTTTTTTGTTCTCTAAAAACAACTCTATCAGTAAATAAATAAATAAAAAAAACCAACATGTTTCACAGTATGGTATTAAACCTTTCTATCTTCATGGAGACCAGACCAAGTTACAGGTCAGATCTGTGGAGAGACTACCCCGCTCACAGTCAGAATGCTTGTTTTTCTATGTATTTTTGAGCTATAAAACCACTTAATTGAATAAATGTAAATGAAATAAATGTAAATGGATAAATGTAGAGCTGTTTAATGTCATACTGTGGAACATTCCAGGCAGAGCAATGACATATCCATAGAAACAAGCAGGTGACGGACCCCCAGCTAAAAAGTTACATAGTCCACCTTTAACTTTTTACAACTTGTTTCATTAAATCACAGAATTTCTAACTTCTTTCAGTGTTTCTCCTTTTCCTTTTATCATGGGGCACTCAACACGACTCGACGGTAATACAGAGAAAAAGCTCACACAACTTCGAGATGTGAAGGAGCCTGCAAGGACACTTTGGACACGCCGCGGCAGTCCTGATATGAACCCCCCCATTAGCCGAGCGTGTTAGCATACGCCCCCGTTAGCGAAGCCACTCAATCCGACTTTAGCATGGGAAACCGACCTTTTAATCTTTTGCAACACATGCTCCCGACCGTAATAAGCTAACGCGGTATCTGGTTTGGAAAAAGACAGCCTTTCTTCTGTTACTGGGAAAAACGTCTTCCTCTGGCATGTCCAATTCTCGTCGCGGTGAGAAAACGCGTGCGCTAAATTGCTCTGGGGCGCGCTAGATAATGGCAGTGGCGTTGAATAGTTAATCGGAGGCGCGTTGGAGGTGGGAGATAAAGGGAGCAGAGGGGCGACCCAGGGGGAGGAGGAAGATAGTGCAGTGTATTAATAGTTAATAATGTTTGGTGCAGCTCGATAAGATAAACTTCTCATTAGCGCTCAGGCCGTTCCCACAGTTCGGTCTCTAGCCTCTTTTGTGAGTCGAAAAGGGAGCGTTAGCATTAGCGTGGTTTGCTTATGCCTCTCTGTGTTCTCTCTTTAAAGGTGCATTGTGTAGCTTTTCTGGTGGAGGGTCCGTCAAGTGCTTTTCCCCATGGAGATGTTATTGCTTTGTCTCGCAGTATGGCGGGAGACTTGTGGAGAGGCGACCCCACTTACAGTCAGAATGTCTGTTTTTCTAGGTATTTTTTAGCTATAAAACCAGCAGTAATTGAATAAATGTAAACTAGAGCTGTTTAATGTCATACTGTGGAACATTCCAGGCAGAGCACTGACATCTCTATAGAAAAAAGCAGGCGACGAAGCAGGTGACGGACCCTACACCAGAAAAGTTACACCATGCACTTTTAACACAAGTCTTCAAGATAAGTTACAGGTCAGATCTGTGGAGAGGCAACCCTGAATGCATGTAAGGTGGAGCTGTTTAATGTCATACTGTAGAACATTCTAGGCAGAGCAATGACATCTCCATAGAAACAAGCCGGTGACAGACCCTACACCAGAAAAGTTACGCAATGCAGCTTTCAACATGTACCACAGGAGAGACAGTGGCAGTGTGTAATACTGGCTAGTCAAAACAATATATTACTAAAATTTGGTACACTATGTAACATTTTGGAGGTGGTACGCTACCCACCTAAGATTCCATGGTAATAGAAAGTTAAAACCATACTCCGGAATATTCTCCATGGAGATAGATATGTTTTATGCCATACTGTGGAAGATTAAGGCAAAAGGAACATCATTTCCATGAAAACAAGCAGGAGGAGGCCTAATAAGAGTTAGGTTTGTGGAGATGCAAGCTCATAATAAGGATGTGTGTGTGTGTGTGTGTGTGTGTGTGTGTGTGTTTTTTTTTTTTTTTTTAGTTTTTCAATTCAAGAAACACAAGTAAAAAAATTAATAAAAAAAGCATGCTAATATTTCTGTCTATTTTGGACTAAAAAGTTACTATGTCTTTAATATGAGTAAACAGATTTTAATTGTTATTAAAGGTGCACTGTGTAACTTTTTGGATGGAGGTCCGTCACCTGCTTGTTTCTATGGATATGTCATTGGTCTGCCTGGAATGTTCCACAGTATGACATTAAACAGATCTACTTTTCATTTATTCAATTACAGGTGGTTTTATAGCGCAAAAATACCTAGAAAAACAGGCGTTCTGACTGTGAGCAGGTTTGCCAGTCCACAGATCTGACCTGTAATTTAGTCAGATTTAGTCTCCATGTAGATAAATTGGTTTTATACCATACTGTGAAGCATTCCAGACAAAGCAATAACATCTCCACGGAGAAAAGCAACTGACGGACCCTCCACCAGAAAAGTTACACAGTGTACTTTTAAATTGTAATGGACAGGACATTACTTTATTTAGCCTTAAAAATTCTGAAAATGGGACTTATTTTTACCCCCAAATTTGTGATTGATTACACCATTTATTATGCTGTTTTCTGAATCCTAAATTAATATGAATAATTTTTGTACAAACATGATAAAAATGTTAAAACCTGCCATGGCTTAGAGTCAAATTTTAATCCAGAAGTCGATCATGACAAAGCACAGAGCAGCCTTCACTGTGTTTTTAGTTAGTTAATGTACTGACAAAAACAAAACTGAAACTAGCTAAACATTTGAATGTAGCAAACCAGACCAAGTTACAAGTCAGATCTGTGGAATCAAGCTCACAGTCAAAATGTCTGTTTTTCTAGGTATTTTTAAGCTTTAAAACCACCTGTAATTGAATAAATGTAAAGTAGAGCTGTTTAATGTCATACTGTGGAACATTCCAGGTAGTGCAACGACATCTCCATAGAAACAAGCAGGCGAGGGACCCCTAACCACAAAGTTACATAGTGCTCCTTTAACTTTTTACATTTTTTTTTTCGTTAAATCACAAAATTTCAAACTTATTTCAAAGTTTTTTCCTTTTCCTTTTACTTACGACTACTTTTTTCCAGACGTTGATCGTGACAAGCGCCAAGCAGCCTTCACAGTATTTTTACAGGATAATAATCTACATTTATATGCTTTTACTATTTTTTACTTGAAAGACCAATGAGTTCTAGGGAGTTAATATGTTTAAACGTTATGAATAATACATAATATACTGTATAGGATCCTAACTATTCGAACTCTCAGTAGAAAATAAAGCTTTAGCCACATTTCGACTGTTCTGTTTTGGTTGTGGACACCTATAGAACGCATCTGGACTTGAACTTTACAACTGTCTCCAGATGTTGTATCATTTGACTTCACACCCTCGACTCTTCCTCTCATTAAATCCCACACATGACTTCAACCAGGAACACTGTATTTCCTTCTTGTTCCTGCCTCTGTTACTCAGATAGTAAAAATCAGATAACTCGATATAATCGGATAACCCAATGATAAGATCTGATTTTTGGTGTATGTTTTCAGCACGGAGAAATCAGATCAACAAACACCTGGTGACACGTGTCAGTGAATCAGTGGATGTGTAGAGTAACTGTTGTATTTGGAAAAGAAAGTGCAATGTATTTTAAAACAACTCTTCCGATCTTTAAAGTGATAGTATGTAACTTTCTGGAGGTAGAACGTCAACTGTAGGATTCCATGAAAATAGAAAGTTAAAACCATACCTCGGAACAGCAGGAGGAGGCCCTGCTGTAGACCAAATAATGGTCAGGTCTGTGGAGATGCAAGCCCACTTACAATAAGAGCGAAAGTTTTTCTTATTCTTTTCTGGGCAATAAACACATGATTTAAGCTTAGCAAAAAATTTACATATGGTGGCTTTAACATTTTGAGGTTTTGCCACATTAGTTTACCTTTTTTGCATAATTTTTCTTCTCAAAACCTGCACAGATGTGAATAATAAGAAAGAAATCGGAGTACTTCCATCAGATATAAATGTTTTCATGACGTTTTGGTAATCTGATAACTCCAGAAATCAGACAATGGTCAGACTTTTGGTGTTAACATGGCCACTGTCAGCCAATCACAGCCCGCTAACTTTACCACCTCTGAATCCATATAAATGCACTCTCTCTCTCTTCTCTACTTACTATGATGATTATTTATGTTTTAATCTGTTTGTATTTCTTATTCTGTAAAACACTTAGAATTACTTTGTGTACAAATTGCCTTACTCCAACTATTTCAGTAACAACCTTCTTTCACTCAATCTCGACCACAGCAGCAGAACCACCAGCCTCCTCAGCCTCTCCATCCATCTCCTTTTCACCATCAAACATTTTTGCTCAAGATCATTCAATTCATTCACTGCACCTAGATTTTCTCACCAGGGTTGAAATCAGATCTTTTTTTCCGAATCGCTTGTTTCTATACCGTCTTCAAATTACCTCAGTTTGACCAACAATTTCTATTCAATTTCCATCCCAGCTTGACAGAATATATTTTTTCCTATGCCATAAGCCGAGCTCGTGTGGGGGGCTGAGGTGGAGAATCAAAGAGAACGCACAGTTCGCCACCCAAGGCACTATTTCCACATCCGCTGTTGCATTATTCATACAACACCACGAGCCAAAAAACTTCTCTGCAAAAATACTCGCTGTATTTATAGCAAGGCCAAAGTGGAGTGTGTGTATTTCACTACTCGCGTGAGCTAAGAAGAGCTATAGCAACAATATGATGGAGTCTCACTGCACAGAGGGAGGGGCTCATGTGATGGTTTAATAATGTCATCATGATGTATCTACACCATGTGGACTTAAAGGTGCACTGTGTACCTTTTTCTGTGGAAATGTAGGCCTACTCACAATACAAATCCACCCTGTGTGTGTTTTTACAATAAAAAGAACTGACTGAATACATTCAGGAACATTTATTTACTGAAGAATATTCCTGGATAACAACAGTAAGATTATAGATGATGATGAATTGATGATGAAGATGAATTCTCACGATTTTTGTGAGTTCACAAATTCTGTGACAGGTCCTGTGTGGAGACTGAGCAGCCACAGGGCAGGACTGTGGTTTGGGCAGCAGCCAGCGCAGAACCAACCAAAACAAACATGGCGACGCCAATTCAATGTACTTTGGCCTGTTTTAGAGGAAATACTGTCTTGTTTTTGAAAAATATGCACAGGGAAGTGCTTTGTGCATTAGTACACGGGAAAGATGTGCTTTTCTCTCAACTGGATTTAACTAAAGTGATTTTTCTGCTTGTTCCACTCCTACCAATCAACATGAAGCATGTGTTTGAACGGTCCAATCACTGGTTCCGATCACTTGCAGAGCTGTTCCAGATCAGTGTTCAGAAAGCTACACACATCAGTCTGGTGAGAGCAGGCCAATGTGACGGACCCACCACCAGTAAAGTTACACAGTACACCTTTAAACATAAAAGTGCATTTATTTAGCAGCCAAATTGTTCAATATTTTAAGACATGTGATTCAGATGGAAGATTTTAGCATTATTGCAATATTGATTTTACAAAGATATGTGGAAATTATGCTATCACTCAGTTGTGTCCTTTGGCAACACACTACACTACTTTTGCTTATATTATATTTATGCATTTGGGTGATTGCTACACTGTGTATGTGAAGAGTCCCTTTACAAAATGTGCCATAAAAAAATCATTATTTTTCTTAGCTTAGCGCTGTTTGTAACTGCCAAATCTTCCCTCCATTGATTATATTTACTTACAAAATGTGAAAATAGCACAAATGTGTCCAATGAATTTTAAACAGCAATCATGATGTCTCCTTTTATCTCTGCAGCCAAAAGCCCAGACTGAATAAAAGAGCCAAAGAAAGTAGAATACTGAGACATACCCAGGATGGTGAGGATGCAGAGGAGGATGGCAATGAGCGCGTGCACACTCACTCCCATCCTGCGGGCGGCAGCCTTACAGTGAACCTGCACTCTGCTGTGGTCACAGTGACACGCCTGGGGTACAGAGGACAGCATGTTATCAGAGGAGGAAATAAAGAACAGAATCACTGGACACATGTTTACACCAAAACCACTTTATAAACACTTAAAGGGACACTGGTTAACTTTTCTGGTGAAGGGAACCCCACTGGCTCTCCATGGAGATGTTACTGTTTTGCCTGGAATATTCCACTTTATGGCATTAAACTTATCTTATCTTGTCTTCTTGCAGTGGTTAGAGAACCCGTCAACCAACCTGAAGGTCAGAGGATCAGTTCCTGCTCTAACCAGGTTCTGTTGTTGAGTCCTTAGGCAAGACACTAAAGCCACTTTGCCCAGTATATATGTGGATGTGGTGTGTGCATTAGTGTAGGTGGTGGTCGGAGGGTTCGAAGGCATAGACTGGCAGCCTTTTTTCTGCCCCAGGGCAGCTGTGGCTTACCAGGCAGTAGTTTACCAGCACCCAGTGTGGAGTGAGTGAATAAAGATGACAGTGTAGTGTAGTGAAAGGCTTTGACAAGCCTGTGAGGCTCATTACATGTGCAAGGAATGATTATTAATGCCATTACGACCTCTTGTATACAGCTGAGATATATTTGTATTACTATAATTCAATATTTTATTTTACTTGTACATATACATTTATATAATTATGCCTTATTTGACACTTGCTATTTTGCTACTTATTTAATATTTATTATTACCCTTTTTCTTAATATATATTTTCTCTCTCCTGTAATTATAATATATTGTGATGTGTGAGCTACTGTGTCCAAATCATTTCCCTTGTGGATCAATAAAGTTTGTCTAAGTCTTTCATGAATGAAACAAATAAAAAAGTATATACTGTGAAACATGTCAGGTAATGAGGCAAAGTACAGTATTAACATCTCCATGAAGCCAAGCAGGGGGCGGACCCTCTACCAGAAAAATTACATAGTGCACCTTTAAAAGCACAAGCTCATGCAGGTTAAAACATAACCCACACTGACCTTGATGTGCACTTGTGTGACACTGGTGAGCTGCTGTGGTCTCCCTCCGTCTCCCACTCTCACTGCCACAATATAATCCCTGGAGTCGTCCAAACTGAAGGGGCCTTGCTTTAACAAGATGTCCGCTGAGTTATCTGAAAACACACAACACAGAAGAAGAAGAATATGAGGCTGGTTTCCCTGCTCCAGATGTATCTCCCGTTCAGCTCGGTGCATGTCTAATTTGTCTGAATCATCACCAGTCCCCAGTGAAGCAGAGAGAATGCTCACCTGCTCCGACTGTGAAAGAACCCAGCTATTTATAAGAGAGACTGCACACAGAGCGAGCGCAAGACAAAATTAATCATTTGGGGGAATTAGTGTTTCAAAAGCCACATGTTGTATGAAAGTTATGGTTCTGCAGGATTTGGGAGGAGGAAATATGTGCACAAGAATGGACTGTGGATGTGTGGTTTCTGCAACATGATTTCAAACAGGACTAACCCTGAATTTGGATTGAACCAAACCTGACCGCTCTACAATCTTAACCATCATCGGCAAAATCCGCAGGTCTAACATGGGTCTGGCTTTTGAATTTTAAATAAAATCTCCGTGGTAACCTATATGTTTATAAAGAAAATCACAACCCGAGATTTGAGAGAATGCGTTAAGTGCAGGCAGTGGCTCAGACAATAGCCCCATTTGTCAAACTCATCGACGCGCCATATCCGGTCCGTGGAGAGCCGTATCCACGACGACGTCCTGCTCTGGAGGAACTGAACTCGCGCACAATGGCAGGAAGCAGGCGTTTGAACAGACCTCGAGAAAAATACATTAAGACAAAGAAGCAACTCGCAACTGCTACTTAAAGGAACCTATGTTTTTTTTTAGTTTTTTTTTTTACTGATATATGCACTTTTCCATCTGCAAAATAATTGAATTAAAGGTCCTATATTACACATAATTAACTCTTGTGAGCTTTAAGCCATGTTATAATGTTGTTACCTCATCAAAAACACACCTGGAGTTGTGTTTTGTTTCATTCACACGTCTGAGTAATCCTGTATTAACGTCTGTCTGCATCTCCAAGGTTCACCTTGTGATGTCATGAAGTTAACAGCTCCTTTTACCTTTAGTTCAGAAGAGATTGGCAATTCCAGGGCTGAAATTATCCAGATGATTCTAGTGAAGGTGTATGGAGTCTTGTATTACCACATGACATCACAAGTTGGAACAGAGCGTTTTCTGTTTGAGAGAAGAACTATGTAAATATGCAGGATTTCTGTGAATTTATAACAGAAATCAGTAAATAGCGTAATACGGGCCCTTTAAAATGACTTGTGTACATCAATACTTCTTCCTAACTTTGATTTATTACACTATAGATGATTTGACGGGAGGAGGCCCCGGGGAAGACCCAGGACACACTGGAGGGACTATGTCTCTGGCCTGGGAACACCTCAGGGTCCCCCCGGAGGAGCTGGAGGAAGTGTCCGGGGTGAAGGAAGTCTGGGAGTCCCTGCTGAGACTGTTGCCCCCGCGACTCGGCCGGATAAGCGGAAGAAAATGGATGGATGATTTGACCAGTTTCAAACCAAACATTTCAAATAAGTGTCAGTGTATTTTGTCTCTCTCTGCTGTATGTCAAAGTGTAATTTTGTTAATCATCTTATAACATCACAACAAAGAATATATGTTAAAGGTGGACTACGTTGCTTAGAATATTACATAGTATAGCATTAAACTTTGATATCTCCTTTGCATTATTTAATTTTTTCATTGGGGCTCTGTCACCTTTTTGTTTCTATGGATATGTCATTGTTCTGCCTGGAATGTTCCACAGTATGACATTAAACAGCTCTGCCTTACATTAATTCAATCACAGGTGGTTTTATAGCTCAAAAATACCTAGACAAACAGACATTCTGACTGCCTCTCCATGGATCTGACCTGTAACGTAGTCGAGTTTGGTCTGCATGAAGATAGAAAGCTTTAATACTGTACTGTGACACATTCCAAACAAAGCAATAAGATCTCCATGGAGAAAATCATTAGACGGACCCTCCACCGGAAAAGTTACACAACGCACTTTTAACAAGATACTCCCTTCAGCGTCAATCTCTCAGGAGACCGGCGTACGTGATTGTAACTTTTGATGTTTTTATGCATGGCGTGTAGTGCTAAAGTTAACTCGTATTATTTAGCACGCTTCACTATTGCATCTCCAGAGCCCACTTCAGATCAAATCACACTGGAGCTCTCTGTATGCAAATAAACAAGCTCCTCAAAAGGCTCGCCAATAATGACTGCCGCTTTCATCTCCACTTCCTGTGCTTCTCGGGACACAAATTAACTGCCCCTCCACAACACTCAATCTTCTGGCTCTTTTTAAATGACGAAGAATTGATTTCAGTTATGTAAAGCAGGAACGGCGTCACAATGGGACAATGGACTGGCTAGCGTGCGCGGCTAATAGGCCAGCTAGCGTGCACGGCCATGCTAATTCTGTTTCGCTGATGTGGAAAAGAGTTGGTTGAGATTGGGTTTCCGCGAGGGCAAAGTGGAACGACGAAGTAAGTAAGACGTCTGGATCAAAGAGAGGGAAGTTAAGAATTGTTGTAAGAGAGAAAAGATTGTTGTAAAAGTATTCAAAGGAGCTCAAACATGTTTCACGAGAACGGAGTCAAAATAGAAACTGAGCAAAAATGATTTAGTGGCATTTAGTGGAAACAATCATGGCAAAAAGTTTCAGATTCAGTGGTGGAACATAACTTAAATGTGCGTACTTAATGTTGTTTCCTCATCACAAACAGACCTGGAGTTGTGTTTTGTTTCATTCACACATGTTTAACACACAAACCTGCACATTTTGGCTGAGTTCTTCTTTCCAACTGAAAACTGTGGTAATAAAGGTGCTCCACTGTGTTTTTAAACTCCATACACCTTCACTAGAGTAATTTGGATCATTTCAGCTCTGGACTTGCCAATTTCTACTGAACAAAAAGTAAAATGTAGCTGTTAACTTGAAAACTACTGCTTCATGACATCACAAGGTGGAACAGAGCATTTTGAGCTTTGGAGATGTACAGACTAATAATAAATGATTACTCAAAGTGTGAATGAAACAAAACACAACTCTGAGTACATTCCTGAGGAGGTAACAAAGATATCTGTACTTTCTATTCCACTACACTTTTGAACTGATGAACCTCTCAGCTGAATAGTACTATAATACTTTCATTCAATTTAAGTCAGTTTTTTTCATGTGATACTTTTACTTTTTGTTTTCTTCTTCATTAAGCAAATCCTCCAGCTTCGTACTCCTGACGAAGCGTAGCTCAGGATCTAGAGTGCTCCTGACAGGTTGGCCCATCAGCACTGAAGAATGGGTCAAATACACCAGATGTACCTTCATTAACCTTTGAACATAATGGATATGGATGGGACGGGTAAGATAACAAAATCTCCATCACTGCTTTGTTCACTACCTGCCAGGTTCAATCTAAAGGTGCATTGTGTAACTTTTCTGGTGGAGGGTCCGTCAAATATTTTTCTCCATGGACATGTTACTACTTTGTTTGAGATGTTTCACAGTATGGCATTAAACCTTTCTATCTTCAGGGACCAAACCAGACTAAGTTACAGGTCAGATCCGTGGAGAGACCGTCAGAATGCCTGTTTTTCTACGTATTTTTGAGCTATAAAACCACATGTAATTGAACCGAAAATGTTCATTTTGTCTTCTTATGTACTTTAAACTTCTTAGGTTCTTTTAAAAGACAATACGGTAACTTGTATTTACCTTGTTGACATGTTTCGGCTGCTAGCTGCGAGCCATCTTCAGAACTGTCACCGGTGTTGGTGGTGACGTGTCGTATATCAGCAGTTGTTACTTCCTGTAGGCGTGGTCAGCCTGATTGACCTGGCAGGTCGCTCAGACTGATCACGCCTCCCATCGCCTGGTGGTCTCTGGAGGGGGGTGTCCCAGGTGTGTGAAAGGAGGAACGCTCTGTCATCACGGTTAATGCTGTCCGTGCCTCGTTTCCTGATTTCAATGGCCTCCCTGATCCAGCGTTTTGAACTTGTTGTTTTCCGATCCGATGACCCGTGCCCCGTCCCAATCCATAATGTGGTTATTTCTTTTACAGTGGTCTGATATGGCGGATTTTAGGTTTTCTTGCAATGCTTTGTCTTTTTGTGTTCTGGTGAGTCTCCCTGATGTTTCCTTTTCACATTCCTCTACTTTAAACTTCTTAGGTTCTTTTAAAAGACAATACAGTAACTTGTATTTACCTTGTTGACATGTTTCGGCTGCTAGCTGCGAGCCATCTTCAGAACTGTGAATGTGAAAAGGAAACATCAGGGCGACTCACCAGAACACAAAAAGACAAAGCATTGCAAGAAAACCTAAAATCCGCCATATCAGACCACTGTAAAAGAAATAACCACATTATGGATTGGGACAGGGCACGGGTCATCGGATCGGAAAACAACAAGTTCAAACGCTGGATCAGGGAGGCCATTGAAATCAGAAAACGAGGCATGAACAGCATTAACCGTGATGACAGAGCGTTCCTCCTTTCACACACCTGGGACACCCTCCTCCAGAGACCACCAGGCGATGGGAGGCGTGGTCAGTCTGAGCGACCTGCCAGGTCAGTCAGGCTGACCACGCCTACAGGAAGTAACAACTGCTGATATACGACACGTCACCACCAACACCGGGGACAGTTCTGAAGATGGCTCGCAGCTAGCAGCCGAAACATGTCAACAAGGTAAATACAAGTTACTGTATTGTCTTTTAAAAGAACCTAAGAAGTTTAAAGCACATGTAATTGAATATAGGTAAGGCAGAACAATGACAGTTCCATAGAAACAAAAAGGTGACAGACTCCCAACCAAAAAGTTACAAGTAAACTTTTATTTATGTATGTAAAATCCCTCAGTCGTCCAGGTAGAATCCATGGCAAAAAAAAGGAGAAAATTTAATTTGTCAACTGGACATAGTTTATTTGGTTGAATACGTTTCGCAGCTCATCCAAGCTGCTTCCTCAGTTCTGGTCAGATGCTGGCGGACACTGCTTTATATCTGCCTGAAGGGAGGAGCTTAATTACAATGAAAATTACTCTGAGACAACACATATTTAAATACAGTTTCAGTTGGTCAGGTGATACAATATGGAGTTGTTAACAGTTTCTGTTAGTCATGTGAGTCTATTCAATATGGAGTGGTTGTGGGGGAGTAGTTAGCATATCCATTCAGGGCCATGATGGGTGTTTTCACACCTCTGGACCTGACCTGGCTAGTCCCATTGTTTTCCCAGTTTGTTTTGATTTAGGTTTGAGGATAGAGTTATAGATGGGAGACAAATGATGTCTGAGACCCCCACTTATGCTTCACTTTTCCCTTCACCCTAACAAAAAAAACAAAAACAAACTTGATTTGAATCTTTTTGCAGCACTCTTATTCCTCACTCTCCTCACACATTCAGAGCATCCTCATTATTCACAGTGATGAGTTTTTAAGGACACTTCACAACTTTCAAAAACCAGAGAGTTTTATCACCAAACCACTGCCAACTCAATTTGGCATGCTAACAGCGCACCAGTGTTACAGATCACAAAATGCTTGCAGTTCTATAAGGTATTAATTGCTAACGTGGCATATTAAGATCACCATGCTTCCTTTTATTGTTTTGAAAATGCTATATTTGACAAAACAACTTATTCAGATTTCCTTTCCTTCCTTTGCTCCCTGTGCTAAGTCACTGCCCCTTCAGAGCCGTATCACAACACAATCAGCGTGCATCCCACTAATTAAAGGTGCATTGCATAACTTTTCTGGTGGAGGGTCCGTCAAATGCTTGTCTTCATGGAGAGGTTATTGCTTTGTCTAGAATGTTCCATGGAAGAGATTAAACCTAAGGGAGACAAGTATAGGCTGCATTACAGGTCAGATCTGTGGAGATGTAACCCTATTACACAGAAGGAATTATTATTCAATAATTCCTTCTGTGAATAGGGTTATAATGCACTTTTAAACCACAGCACATCGCATCAGGTTTGTGAAGCTGTAGTGTATTGTTTTGTATCACGATTTTGTATATTTAAGGAGAATTGTTGTGTGGGAGCATGGGTGACGTAGGCTTGTGGGCGGAGGATTGTACTGGCTCGTACTGCTAACCTTAAGGAGGGTTCAAAAAGTGCCGGGGAAATTACAGATCACTAAAACATGCATGGATGACATCTAAAATGTCTTGTTTTTTTGCATGTTATCACATGATAGAAAGCTCAGTTTTTTTTTATAATTCCAGACAGTGCAATGACATATCCATAAAAACAAGTAGGGACGGACACCCAATCAAATCCCTCAGTCATCCAGGTAGAATCCATGGCAAAGGAGAAATTCAATTTGTCACTTGGACTGAAGTTTTTTGGTCGAATACATTTCGCAGCTCATCCAAGCTGCTTCTTCAGTTCTGGTCAGATGCTGGTGGACACTGCCTTATATCTGTCTGAAGGGGGCGCTACTTATTTACAGTTTCTGTTTGTTAGCTACATCTATTGAGCAATCTCACCAGAATTGAAGTAGCTTGGATGAGCTGCGAAACGTATTCAACCAAAAAAACTTTTGTCCAGTTGACAAACTGATTTTCTCCTTTGCCCCAATCAAAAAGTTACATAGTGCACCTTTAATATTCCCTAGGGTTGTGAAGCTAACTGAAAGCACCACTCTGTTAGAAGCTCTACTCAAATCAGACTTTAATCTGAGCTTTATTTTAACATAATCTGACTAGAAAGAGCCAAACATGTGAATGAAACAAAACACAACTCCACCCATGGCTTTAAGCTCACAAGAATCAGTTTTCCATTATATATAACCTTTAAGAACAGCTTTTACCATATATCTGCACTGGGGGTAAAATTAATTTGACTTATAACATGAAAAATGTACATAGTCATGTACAGTGAAACCTCTATGAAGCATCCCTGAATACACAGATGCTGGTGAGAAAAATGAAAGCTGAAGAAATGTCCCATTATTTGGCAACACATGACAT
Organism: Taenioides sp. WSHXM2023; assembly: GCA_029959045.1. NCBI lineage: Eukaryota > Metazoa > Chordata > Actinopteri > Gobiiformes > Gobiidae > Taenioides > Taenioides sp. WSHXM2023. The sequence continues at coordinate 29,831,713 of CM057094.1, read as the reverse complement.
TAGCCCTAGCCTGTAGCGACACACACTATGAATAATGCAGGTTACAGCAGCAGACTCAGACTCAGACAGCTCCAAAGTCCATTCACACCTGAGGAAAAACTCTCCGCTGGGGTCCACCTCTGTTACTGTCACAGAGCAAAACTTTGGACTGGGCCAGAAAGGTCAACGCAAAGGTCAGGGAAGGAAAACTTTGCAAAAGAGGCAAGTGGAGATAACAGGAAAAAGAAGTACGGGTAGGTATTTGCAGCTGATGTCATTAAAGGCGCATTGTGTAACTTTTGCTTTGTCTGGAATGTTTCACAGTATGGCATTAAACCTTTCTATAATCATGGAGACCAAACCAGTCCAAGTTACAGGTCAGATCTGAGGAGGTATTTTTGAGCTATAAAACCACCTGTTATTGAATAAATGTAAGGTAGAGCTGGTTAATGTCATACTGTGGAACATTCCAGGCAAAGCAGTGACATATCCATAGAAACAAGTAGGGACAGACTCCCAGTCAAAAAGTTCCATAGTGCATCTTTAACATTCCCTAAGGTTATGAAGCTAACTGAAAGCACTAACCTGTTAGAAGCTCTTTTACTCAAGTTAGACTTTAATCTGAGTTTTATTTTAACATAATCTGACCAGAAAGTGCAGACTTGGTTGGAACTACAGCAGGTGAGATGATGTGAGCGCTTAAAAAAGTCTCTCACATGTAAAATTACACCTACCCAGCAGTTTTTTTTCAGTTAGTCACTCTCACCTTTCTGTTGAAAATCCAACACCTAAACAGGATGATGAACTCTCGTATTGATCACAGGTTCTAGAAAAGTGTTATTTAAATCCATCAGGTCTTTCTTTCCTGAGTTTTCAGACTTTTCTTAGTGTTAGCTATTGTGTGCATTGTGTTACCATGGTAACTCCTGAAAATTCCACCATTAGAGATACATGTAGAACACCCCTAGCGTGATGTCAATGCAAAGTATCAATAGACCTCCACCAAGGCATTGTAAACAGGGGGCAAATAAGTTAGCAAGAAGGTTCTATCAGGTTCAGTTTTCATTGTTAAAAGGCCTCTATCCATTTGAGCAAAATATGTTAGATACTGTATTTTGTATAAACAGCTCTTGAGGTCAAAATAATTCTGCTGTGTGCTGTCTGCTTCTAATTAAAAAGCATTTATTGTCTGATAATCAGTAGCTAAAGGTAGTTAGCTTTACAGTCATGTTTCAATCTCATGAAGTTATGGGATAAGACAGCGTCTTGAGCCAAGATGTTGCAGAAGAATAATTTTCTCTGAAATATGATTCTTGCATTATTATGTCAGTTCATTTTTTTTTTAGTCTTTTGTCAATAACGTGTTTAAAATGTGAACTTGGATGAGAACCTTATTATTAAAATATTAGATATCTAATTTAGGGATGCACCGATCCAATACTGAAAAATGTTCTGGATCAGATATCAGCTTTCATAAATTTCTGTAATAAGACTATTTACTGATAGTAGTCAGCCCAGAAAGTCTTATAATGTTTGAACTTTTATTTATACACAGTTGCTCTGTAGTTACTTGAGAGATAAGCAACAGTTCCATAACATTTGGATCAGTTTTGTCTTATTTTATTTTTGTTTAAAAGAAATAAAATCTATGAGGAATCTGAACCTAAAAAAACAACCTATTTAGAGCCATTTCACTTTTGTTTCTTTGCTGCTTAATTCCACACATCTTGCTTGTTCTGTCTAACATCTTCAGTGTGCAGCTACAATATACAAAGTAGTAAACACTGAATGCAAAAACACATCCAAACTTTTGACGGTAACGCACTTCTCACGTCAAAACTTTCTGGACCTTTTCCTGACAACACATCTACAATGTTTCCTCGCTCCGACTCCTCTCGCGATAAGGTGCGCGTGGGTGGACAGTACAGACGCCGGCTTAACTAACTAAATAAAAGATAGAAAATGTCCCCCTGTTTTCCCTTCACCCTTCCTTTCTCTGCTCATCTGTTCATCACTGAGCCCTCCACGGATCCTTTTGTTTATCTGTGAGTCGCCTCGCCTTCTCATTTGAATCTCATTAAACACCACGGTGTCTCATTGTCTGTGTGGCATTAAAGCAGCCAGCACCATTTTGTCTCGTCAGTTAACTTGTTAAAGGTGCACTATGTAACATTTTGTGCCATTAGCCACTAATCTGCTAAACTCAGAGCGCAGTTAAAAAATAAAAAAAATACATTATTAGGCAAGTGACAATGCAGGCTCCTCCTGCATACAGGCTTAGGGAGTGTGCAATCAAAACTGCACATAGGACAAGAGCATGTGCAATCAAAACCACACATAAGATTAAGGAATGTGCAATCAAAACTGCACATCGGCTTAGGAAGTGTGCAATTATTAATAGTATTTCTGGAGGACGGTCCGCCACCTGGTTGTCTCCATGGAGATGTTATTGCTTTGGCTGGAATCTACGGTATTATACAGGAGACGAGCAGGCGACGGACCTTCTACCAGGAAAGTTGCACACTGCACCTTTAAGTCTCTGGTGGTAAATGAAAGCGCGTGCTGTGTTGTGGGTTTTTTGCTGGTAGGATGAATATTTCAAGAGACTCCACTTTGCAGTTGTGCGTGTGAGTTTGGCAGAGGGGTGGGGGTAGGGGGGAGGAGAGTTTGGATATTTTTGGGGTGTGGTGTGTAAAGGGGGGGGGGTTAGAAGACATGTGGGAGACAAGTTCGCACTGTCAAAACAGGTCAGAGAGATGCCCAGTTGAAGTCTTAGCCCCTCTGTCTCTCACCCGCCTTGTCTCCATGTTGTGAAAACTGTTGAGCATTTCTGTATCAATCTTTTACGAGTCAGGTCCAAACTATGGCCCTTGGAGTGATTTCAGTATATTACTTTATTTCGTGATCGTTATAATGTCATTTCCTCATCACAAACATACCTGGAGTTTTGTTTTGCTTCATTCGCACATGTTTAACCCACAAACCCTAGAATCATTTAGAATTGCCAATTTCTACTGAACTAAAGATAAAAGCTATTATGGCCGGAGCATTTTGAGGTTTGGAGATGTAGACAGACTAATAATGAAGGATTACTCAAACATGTGTGAATGAAACAAACAAATGTCTGTTTTTGAGGAGGTAACCACATTATAACATGTCTCAAAGCTCACAAGAATCAATTTTGTGTAATTTAAGACCTTGCTCTAAGAAAGGTTGCTTTGAATGGCGCTTGAATGTAAAATAGTCTTTGTTGTACATTTTAGGTCCTTGAGAATGTTTCTGGAGGATATTACTGGCATAAATTTTATTACAACAAAAAAATAAAATAGTTATAATTGGCAATGAATTAACAAAAGAATCCCCAGTACAGTTAATAGTGGGTACTGAAAAAACACTTAAGGAGCACTCAAAACAGAAAGGGTTGGAAACCACTGGCCTTCAGGATAAATACTGCCTAAGACCATTTTTTCTTGGGCCTTGTTCCAAATAACTTGCCTGAGATCCAAAATACACACTCCTTCAATACTTTATGAAGATGTAAGTCTGGTCACTGGTGAATCTCACTGTTTTCAGATGAGCGTGATTGACAGGCGCATTAGCCAATCAGGAACACGCATGGTTTGTCCATATTGGAAAAACTAAAGGAAAAAAATGGCGGATTTCTGCAGAATCAGAGAGCAAAACACTAGACTCTATTAATCTGTGGTGAGAGGAATGAAGTTTTATTTGTAAATCATATGTGACCAATGAGATCTTTGTTTCACTTCAGTCACTGAAATAAACAAACTTGACTGGACGATCATGTTTGGTTCTGGCTTGAGACGCAGACCAGACTGCGATCAATCTTTATAAAACATACAGGGAGAGATCTGTCTGGATTTGTGAGGGACCAAATAAACACAGTATAGCCAGTGCGTTTACTGCAAACAAATCTCCCTTTATAAACATTGAACATTTTAGTCCCACTGAAGCTGTAAGACTGAGTAAGACTGGTGACTAAATCTGACTTTTGCTAAATGCACTGACACAAATTCTATGACCGTCCATCATCTGTCTGCTTCATCAGTGTTTCAGTGTTTCAGTGTGCATTTTCTCATTATGTCTGCATGGGGCATCTGTTAAAGATCTTATATTAAGTCGATTCTTTAAGCCATGTTATAATGTTATTACCTCTTACCTGGAGCTGTGTTCTGTTTTATTAGTCTGTCTACATCTCCAAAGCTCAAAATGCTCTGTTCCACCTTGTGATGTCACGAAGCAGCAGTTTTCAAGTTAACAGCTTCTTTTACCTTTTGTTTAGTAAAGATCGGCAATTCCAGGGCTGATGATTCTATTGAAGGTGTGTGGAGTTTTAAAACACAGGTGTTTTACCATATGGCATCACAAGGTGTTTTCTGTTTGAGAAAAGAACTTGGTCTAACTATGCAGGGTTTATGTGCGTATGAATGAACAAAACAAAAACAGGTATTTAGGGTTAGGGTTTGTGATGAGGAAACAACATTATAATAGATCAGAAAATACTGTAATATGGGCCCTTTAATATTCATTTTATTTCAATTCACAACTGATCAAATCCTCCAGCTAAGCTAGTCCTGACCAAAACTAGCTCAAGATCTGGAGATGGGTCGCTGACAAGTTTCCCCAGCTGCATTGAAGGACAGGTCAAATGCGGACAAATCTCCCTACTGATATAAAGAATATCTTCACCTTTAGAACATTTTATATCAGCAACAGACATTTGCATGATTACAAGTCTAAGTCAAAATCTTCGACAAATGCATATATTAACTTTCTGCCATTGCTGAGTTCTTTGTGCTACGATTTTCCAACCTATTTCGCGGAATTGACTCTTAACAGAGAGCTGAGATTTGGACAGTTTTTTCTTTGAGTAAATGTGTCCTTTTAAAGCTGTGACAAGAGACCTGACAATGCGCTGTGCACACTCAAAAGTATAAGGCCACGTTCGGAGAATACAAAAATGCTGCTGTCTCTTTGCCTGCACTTAGAATGGCCTCCTATAGCAAATGTATTAAACAACAAAGTTTTTGAAGTGTTCCATATTGCATTGTGGGATAAATGTGTGCATGGGGTCAGGGTTATCTGTTGTCTCTTCTAAACGTCAGGAAACACGCTGGGCCGTAGCCAGTTTAACATCTTTCCAGACAACTATTCAAACACACATTCCTGCACATGTGGGATCAACGCTAAGGTCATTTTATGTCCATTTGAAATAGTGTGAAACAACAAGCTGCCTTATTTGCAGATAGCGAAAACTGCAACTTTTTCATGTGTTTTTGTAGTTCAGGGTCGATTGTTCAGGGTTTTAAAAATAGATTTTGACACCTTCACAACTCACAACAATATTCTATGGATCCTTTCAAATATGTCATCAGAGAATGTTCAAAATTCTGAAGGCAAAGAGATGCACACATAATATATTTTTAATGATTAACAATGAAGAATGAAGAACAGATCTAAATGCTAATGTTTTTAAGATATAACAAAATAAGATCTTATTTTATAACAAAATAATACCTTATTTTGTTATAAATAAGTTATAAATAAGATAATAACTCCTCCACTTGCCTCAAGTGTTCAGGAGTGAGGGGAGGATGGAGCGTGAGATTGACAGGCGGATTGGTGCAGTGTCGGCAGTGATGTGGTCGCTGTATCGGACCGTTGTAGTGAAGAGGGAGCTGAGACGAAAGGCAAAGCTCTTGATTTACCGTCAATCCCCTCACCTATGGTCATGAGCTTTGGGTACTGACTGAAAGGACAAGATCGCGGATACAAGCGGCCGAAATGAGCTTCCTCCGCAGAGTGGCTGGGCGCACCCTTAGAGATAGGGTGAGGAGCTCAGTCACATGGGAGGAGCTCGGAGTAGAGCCGCTGCTCCTCCACGTCGAGAGGAGCCAGCTGAGGTGGCTCGGGCATCTGTTCCGGATGCCTCCTGGACGCCTCCCTCGGAGAGGTGTTCCGGGCATGTCCCACCGGGAGGAGGCCCCGGGGAAGACTCAGGACACGCTGGAAGGACTATGTCTCTGGGCTGGCCTGGGAACACCTTGGGGTCCCCCCGGAGGAGCTGTCCGGGGTGAAGGAAGTCTGAGAGTCCCTGCTTAGACTGTTGCCCCCACGACCCAGCCCCGGATAAGCGGAAAAAAATGGATGGATGGATAACAAAAAATAAACAACAATTCTGAATTTCCAAGGTACACATATCATTTAATTTGCTTCTCTGTTAAGAAGAATGGAAAAATAAAATTTACTAACTTCAAAAACATACTTCACAAAAAGTATAATTTATAATGAAACGTGTAATATATCTGCATGAAATGACAAACTGTAGTGAGCTCAAAGTTTCTGTAACCAGTAAAACCAACTAAGCGTTTGTCAAAAATGCTTAGTGTCTATCATAATCTCTTCTTATATTAACAGATAAACCAAAGATGAGATTTTGATATAAATTTTTAATGAATGAATTGTGCCATTCAGTTCACAATTTTGACTTCACAATTTTTGGTTAATTTCATTTTATAGTTTTGCTGCCATTCTAGCACTGCTTTTTGGAAGAAAAGGTTCTCAAGAGGAGTTACTCTGCAAAGTTAACCTCCTTTTCATCCAAGGCAAAGGTAAAATATGAGGAAAAAAATCTCACAAGATCATTTTCCACGTGTGCATAGTCCTGTGGCAATTTTGTCTCGTGAGATCTTATGGCATGAGATCTCGTCCCATCCCCAGTTGCCTCCATTTCAGAATTTAGAACATTAATTTAGAACATTTAGAACATTACACATTTTTAAAGGGTCTATTTATGAATCTAAAATGTTGTGAAAATGTGGTTTTTACTAACGTCAAATTAATTATTATTTATATTATCAATTATGGTGAGCTGCTTGATGAAGTAATGAAATTTGTACAAAGGAAGTACAAAAAGGTACATTTTTAGATTGAAGATTTTCTGTGTCTGTGGTGATTACGAACATTCACAAGTTTGTTCCGTTTTAGGTGTATCATTTTCAACAAAAGGGAGAATGTGACTAACTGAAAAACAGCAGGCTAATGTTTCTAAAGCTTGTAACTGTAATGTTATTTGAGAGGAACCTTTTGTTGTTCCAACTAAATCAGCTCTTTTAATTCAGAGCTTCAGACAGAGCAGTGCTTCCAGTTATCAATACATCCCTGAATGTTGAAGACGTCTTTTGAAAGCTATCAATTCAATGGCTTCAGCTGCCTGTTATATGCAACATTTTCAGGACTTTATCTCCCTCAAATTACATAATACTTTATTTTAAATCGCTATGGCAACAGTGCTTAATATTCCTCACTGTGAAACCCATGGGTAAGACCTTTATAAAGAGGGGGCATTATGCAAAATCAAAAGTTTGGCACTTTCTACCATTTTATGATGTTCCCTCATCAAAAATATGCTTGAAGAGATTATGTCATCCATGAATGTTTGAGTAATCTAGAGATACTTATAATACCTCAGAATTAGCATTAGCGACACACGCATCTCTCTTTCAAAATACAGAAGTGTCCTCCGCTGAAGTATTGATTTTATTTGTGTACTAAACACGTTATCAGTGACATCAATGCACAACTCCCTGTCCACTGCCTTATCTTGAAATATTTATTCATTTTAGCACAACTCGACCAAAAAATTGGACAGGAAGTAGTGACGCCAACAGTGAGGCTACCGGGGGCTATAGGCTCTATTCACACTTACTTATCTTTTTTTATTTTTTTTTTTTTTTATGAAGTTAGACAAATTTTCATACACAAATTAATAGGCAGTTTATAAAAGGAAAAAAGAAAGAATACAATTACATCAAGATGAAGAAAACTGGGACATTTTCTCAGTTTTCCCAGATTTTGTCAGTTACTACGACCAATAGAGCCCAAAGGAAGTCGTCAGCCACATGTTTCCAAACGTCTTCCAGTGCCGTAAACGTGAATAGAGCCCATTGTGCACAGGAGTCTTAGCTATTGATGAAATGTTGTCGTGAGAGGTGCTTTATGTAAACCGGCCCTTTAGCATCTTCTGTATCCGCCCAAGGACTGAACGTGGAAAGGAGCCTCACTCAGAGCATCTTTTCTCTTTAAGATCAATGCTTTCTGTGCACCGTCCTTGTTTTAAATCAATAAATAAATAATAGTTTGAACAGTTTGTCAGTCCACAAGCCTATATATGTCACCTATGCTCCCTCACGGCCATTTTTCCTAAATACAAATACTAAAAAAGCAGGATACAAAACTATGCACTACGACTTCACAAACATGATGTAATGTGCAGTAGTTTCATGAGCGGGATGCGACGCTGACTGTGCTGTGATAGCGTTCTGAAGGGAGAGTGACTCAGCGCTGGGAGCAAAATGGAGGGGACTGTCAAAAATGAAACCCAAACTTGAAACTCAAAGGGAGGGGAGTGTCAAAAATGAAACTCAAACTTCTTACTCAAACTTCTAACGCTTTTTAAAAATAATTACGCTTTTTAAAATAATTTCCCTTGTGGATCAAGTCTAAGTCTAATACGTTGTTTTTGGTGAATATACGATTTTCAAAACAATAAAAGGTAACGCAGTGATCTAAATATGTAAAGTGTTAGCAGTTTATACCCTCTCTAAGAATTTTTCAAGTTTGCGCCTAAGTCTGAGCCCTTTCATATTCTCTTAACTGACAAATTGCCATATACCTAGCTGATATTTCAGTTATGTTTTAATAATTAATACCCCATAGAAGTATAAATACCCCTTCTTTGAAACGTTCTGACCATTGTATCACTCCCACCACCCCGCAGCGCACCTCTGTGAAGCACATTTGAGTCCTCGCACACTTATTTATTGCCATCTCTCCGTGCCTTCACCATCTAATCCCCAAAGCTGATCCTTTCAATAAACCATTCTTCTCACCTCTTAAAGCCCCTGGCCCCAAAAGCATCTGAATTTTCTGAAACTTAAAAGCAGTTTTTTTTTTTTTTTTCGCCCAAGAAGAAATCAAAGCCTCTGAGTACAGAAAACAAACGTATTTTTGGCCGATCTTTTGAAAGCCTGTTGAGATGTGTGCTGATGTGGAACACGGCTAACACTTTAGTAAAACAAAGCAAAAAAGTACATGAATGCTTTTGCTGGTTTACGGTAAAAGGCAGACTCGCGGAGTGAAGGGGAAAGGTTGGCTGCCTGTAATTATTTTGTCAGTCAAAGAACACGGGCGTCCATTTAAAACTTGTGCCGGCAGCAAAATGCGCTCTACTGCGAAAATACAACATGTAATTTATCACAGGATTTGATAGGACCCACAATACAGAGCCAGCAGGTTTTTTGTAAAAAGCTCCTGTTCTTCACAATTAGATTAGAAAGAGTTTGGGTGTCTAAGCAAAGTGATTATAAAAGAGGCTATACTGTATTACGCAAAAAAATGTATTCTTGTGAGCTTTAAGTCTTGTTATAATGTTATCTCATCAAAAACATACCTGGAGTTGTGTTTTGTTTCATTTACACGTTTGAGTAATCTTTAATTATTAGTCTGTCTACATCTCCAAAGCTCAAAATGCTCTGTTCCACCTTGTGATGTCATGAAGCGGTAGTTTTCAAGTGAACAGCTACATTTACATTTTGTTCAGTAAAGTTTGACAATTACAGGGCTGAAATAATTATCCAAATTGTTCTACTGAAGGTGTATGGAGTTTAAAAACACAGTGAAGCACATATCACAACGTGGAACTGAGTGTTTTTCATTTTTTTCATGATTAAAAACATACCAGGAGGTGTGTTTTATTTAATTCACATGTTTAACATACAAACCCTGCATATTTAGGCTGTTCCACCTTGTGATGTCATGTGGTAATACAGGAAGTGCTTCACTATGTTTGTAAAGTTCATACACCTTCACTAGAATCATTTTGATCATTTCAGCCCTGGAATTTCCGATCTTTACTGAACAAAATGTAGAAGGTAGCTGTTTACTTAAAAATGACCGCTTCGTGACATCACAAGGTGTAACAGAACATTTTGAGCTTTGGGGATGTAGACCAGGATTACTCAGACATGATTACTCTAGGTATGTTTTTGATGAGGTAACATTATAACATGACTTAAAGCTCACAAGAGTCCATTTTGAGTAACATTGAACCTTTAAGCCAGTTCTTCATTTAGCTTTTAAACTATCTGAACCAGCGAGCCCTTTGTCATTATGTGAACACAGCCTATCGACGTTGTGAGCTCAAATGACTCTGGAATTGCTTTGCCTCTTGACAATTTCCACTCGGAACCAAGAAATCCTTTTGGACCAATCGGTACGCTTCATCCGGAGTTTGTGACACGTCCCATCAAACAGCCAATAACAACTTATAGTTCTGTCAGAACTCAAGGTGACTGCAGGGTGACTGGGCAGGATTTCAGACCAAATTGCTTATATAATTTCCCATATAACAGGTTCAGTGTCAACATCATTCACTAAGCCATTACTGCACTGTCATGGTATATGCTAAATTGTAACCATTAAAAAAATCTGTTTATTTGCTACATGTTTATCTCCTCAAAGTTTTTGTAAAGGAGAGTTAGTGATTAGGTATGTGCTTGCTGTGTTTTGAGGACTTTTCCCCAATTGAAAAGATGTAATATTTAGTTTTATAGAACAAATTTAAGTATTTTTGTGGCTTTAATTCTATGTCTGAAACTGCACAGGAGGAGTTCATATTTTTACCTGTGACGCAACAATCTAGCAAAATGCTAACAGAGTATTTTTAAGTCTGAAACTGCACTGGAGATGTTCATATTTTTACCTGTGATGCAACAATCTGGGCAAAATGCTAACAGAGCACTTTTAAGTCTGAAATTGCACAGGAGAAGTTTATATTTTTACCTGTGATGCAACAATCTGGGCAAAATGCTAACGGAGCATTTGTTGTTGTTGTGTTTTAATGAATTAAAGACAAACGTGAATGAAGCAAAATACAACTTCAGGATTGTATTCAAAGAGGGGACAACAATGTAGCACGCAAAAAAGTCAATTTTGCATAATATGTGTCCTTTAAATTGTTAATTGCTGTGGAAACGGTCGTAATGTTTGATCATTGTGCAGCCCATGGATAGCTGTATCATCACAACAGTTCATTTATTAATTATGAATCACAGTGCACGTTTTAACTATGTCCCAGATGAGTGATATTCGAAACTGCACTGAAACATAACAAAAAACAGAGGTTCGAACCGCACTCTGTTGTTGTGTTCTTTGGCAAGACACTTCATCCACAACGCCTAGTCTGAATGAGGCATGTGAGTGTTTCGTGACGGTCCGAGGACAAAGATTATTACTGTAGTTTTCCTCTGAAGCGTTATTGGCTGTATCCACCTGTCACTCAAACATATTACAGAGCTGGACCAGGTTATTATCAGAACTTCTCAAAACTACAGCAGATAAAAGTTGCTAGTTGCACAGTGGAGGCAATTTGAGCTGTGTCTGAACGCCCAAACAAGTGAGGGCTATGGGCTTTAAAAACACAGAGGAGCTACAATGGTCTATACACACAAAAACAACTCAATATTCTATAGAAAAAAGTCCCCCATCAACCCTACTTAAAGGTTCTGTGGCTGATTTTTTTCCCCACGTTTTAACAAAACAGCCACTTCACAAAAGGATGTATCAACACAGACGGGAAAACCAGGGTGGGCCGCAATCTGCCGTACATCTCCACCTAAAAGCCACAGGCCACTCCTTTGAGGACAGCGAGGTCCAGATCTTGGCCAGAGAAAAGAACTGGTTTGAGAGGGGAGTTAAAGAGGCTATTTTTGTCAAGAAAGAGAATTCTTCCTTGAACAGAAATGGAGGTCTCAGACATCATTTGTCTCCCATCTATAACTCTATCCTCAAACCTAAATCAAAACAAACAGAGAAAACAATGGGACTAGCCAGGACATGTCCAGAGGTGTGAAAACACCCATCATGGCCCTGAATGGATATGCTAACTACACCCCACTCCCACTCCATATTGAATAGACCCACCTGACTAACAGAAACTGTAAACAACTCCATATTGAATAGACTCACCTGACCAACTGAAACTGTATTTAAATATGTGTTGTCTCAGAGTAATTTTCATTGTAATTAAGCTCCTCCCTTCAAGCAGATATAAAGCAGTGTCCACCAGCATCTGACCAGAACTGAGGAAGCAGCTTGGATGAGCTGCGAAACGTATTCGACCAAATAAACTCTGTCCAGTTGACAAATTAAATTTCTCCTTTTCCCACGTATTTGAGCAAAATGTGTCTTGCCCCAGTACAGATAGATTGTATGAGCAGCTCTTGAGGTCAAAATAAATCCACTGTGCGCTGTTTTCATCTACTGTATTTTCCAGACTATAATTCGCTCCGGAGTATAAGTCGCACCAGTCAAAAAATGCATCGTCAGAAGACAAAAACATATACAAGTTGCACTGGACTATAAGTCACATTTTTGGGGGAAATTTATTTTATAAAATCAGAGCCCAAGAACAGACATTTCATCTTGAAAGGCAAGTTATAGTAAAACCAGTAGAATAAAGAACAACTGAACATGTGTCTGGTTTGTTAACGTAACATATGAACAGTTATTCAAAGAACTAGAGCATAAACAACAGAACAAGTTTACCAAACTCTGGATCTCACTCCAAATCACTAAATCCACTGAATTCTTCATCCTCTGTGTCACTTCTGACCAACTCCACCAACTCTAGTTAAATCGAGCTTTTAGCCCACGATGAGCTTTTTTTGTTTTCTTCATTGCAGTTCGAGGATCCTCCACTTTTCCCCAGTCCCTCACAAGTTTCTCACTCACTCCAAACTTTCTTTCCGCTGCTCGATGACGGTTTTCATCTGCATATTTCACCACTTGCATCTTGTAATCTGCAGAATATGATTAACAGTTTATCACCGTGTGATAAAATAAGTTCTGATGCTGACCTGCAGTGTGGGGCGCCCCAGGGCACGGTCCTCGCGCCCTTCCTCTTCACCCTCTACACTGCAGACTTCAGACACAACACGGACAGCTGCGTTCTGCAGAAGTTCTCCGATGACTCCGCCATCATCGGTCTCATCACGGACGATGACGACGCGGAGTACAGAGGAGTAACGCAGGACTTTGTGAACTGGTGTCACCGGAACCACCTTCTCATCAACGCGGGGAAGACCAAGGAGATGGTGGTGGACTTCCGCAGACGCCACTCTACTGCCCCCCCACCAGTGAACATCCAGGGAAGAGACATTGAGAGAGTGGACTCTTACAAGTACCTGGGTGTGCATCTGAACAATAAACTGGACTGGACTCATAACACAGATGCACTGTACAGGAAGGGCCAGAGTCGGCTTTATCTCCTGAGGAGACTGCGGTCCTTTGGAGTGAGAGGGCCACTCCTGAGGACCTTCCATGACTCTGTGGTGGCATCAGCCATCCTGTATGGTGTGGTCTGCTGGAGCAGCAGCGTCACAGAGAGGGAGAAGAAGAAACTGGACAAGATCATCAAGAAGTCCAGCTCAGTCCTGGGCTGTCCTCTGGACTCGGTGCAGCAGGTGGGGGACAAGAGGGTCCTGGCTAAACTCATGTCTATGCTGGACCATGAGGGTCACCCCCTGCAGGACGCCCTGTCTGCTCTGGAGAGCAGCATCAGTGACAGACTGATTCACCCTCGCTGTGTTAAGGAGAGATTTCGCAGGTCTTTCCTTCCTGCTGCTGTCAGACTGTATAATGAACAATGCTAGTCATGTGTCATCCCCATAGCAACCATGTGTCATCTCCATAGTAATAATAACAATGTGCAATATTATTTAAAGTCACTTTACCTGCTACTTATTTATTACCCATCACTGTCCATCACTGCACTGTACACAATCATCTCAGAATCAAAAACACTTATTGTGCAATGTTCCTGTGCATTTTAGCTTAGCTTACAGTGTTGTGTTTTTTAGTTGATTGTAAATACTTATTATTATTATTTATCTTGATTTGATGCATGCTCTTATTTTCCTACTGTTTCTGAAACTTGCGTTGTGACACTGCAATTTCCCCATTGTGGGACAAATAAAGGATTATCTTATCTTATCTTATCTTAAATGAACATTAGTGAGTGGGATACGTCTTAATGACTCATATGTGTTAAATGCTTAAATGACAAGAACAAATGTCTTAAATTTCAGTAGTCGGACATCCACTCATACCTGATCAATACACCTAGCCCCGCCCCCGGGACATTCACTCATACCTGATCGATACACCTATCCCCGCCTCCCGGAGAGCCTGAAATCTGCTGAAATCCTACAAGACACTGACATGATCCCAGACAGGACAGCGGCTCTTTCTGCAGGAGACATGTGCAGTAGAGCAAGAAGTGCCAGTGGTACAGGAGTAATAGCGTGATAAGAGTAGCAGATACTGGCACACAAGCCTACAGCGCCCTCTAGCGGCTGTCAGTGTGAAAATAACATGTGAAATTATATATTTTAATTTATAAGTTGCACCTGAGTATAAGTCGCAGGACCACCCAAACCATGAAAAAAAGTGCGACTTATAGTCAGAAAAATACGGTAATTATAAAGCATTTCATTGTCTGACAATCAGGAAGTGTGTGATTATGCTGTGAAAAGAGCTTTTAAACTTATCGCGGTGAATAATTAGGATGCTCTGAATGCATAAGGTAAGTTGGGATGAAATGTTTAAACTGAACTAGTTCTGTTTTTCAAAAATCCTGTAGAGCGGTTTTTTTTGAGTGAGAAGTGTGCATTGCGTTAGTGTAAAGGCCTTGAAAAGCACCATATAAATTGGACAGATTATTATAGTTATAAAACGTTGCAGAGCTGCTCTTTTAACTTATAATTTTCTATGGACAAAATGGTGAATAAGGTAAAGGTTCCTCCTCAAAAACACTCCTGGAGTTGTGTTTTGTTTCATCCACGTATGTTTGAGTAATCCTGCATTATTAGTCTATTATTAGTCTGTCTTATTATTAGTCTCCAAACCTCAAAATGCAGCTCCTTTTACTTTTAGTTCGGTAGAGATTTATAATTCCGGGTCTGATATTGTCCAGACGGTTCTAGTGAAGGTGTATGAGTTTATTTCTTTTTTCTTTCTTCTTTTTATATAAACAACAGTGATATTTAGCAAAAGTCACAATCAAAGAGTAAGCCATACTATGTCGGATGCTGTCTTGCCTGAGTTGGACTTTCTTACTCCTCTCCCCTCCCCTGTTGCTAGTCCTGTGTAATGTTTGTACTGTGTTTTGACTATGTTGCTGATGCTCGGAGGTGTTTTTATTTTGTGCACTCATTCCATATGATGCCCCTGTCAGGAGCATGATCTGGGGTTGATTCACTTTTGTTTTTTTCTCCTCCCCCCCCTGTCCTCATGTGATGCTGTATTTCATTTCTACTGGAATTTCCCCACTGTGGGACTAATAAAGGCATATCAATCAATACTAACCAAAAAAGGAGACAAAATATAACAATAATTTTTCTATTTTTAGGAGACATAGTTTTTGGTATGATACTCAGTAAAAACAGTTGTAAATCTAAATTTAGTTTTTCCTTATAAATACTTTCAATTTTCTTTTTTACATTGTCCCAGTAGTCTCTGATTACGGGGCAGTCCCAGAATATATGTGTGTAATCTCCTGTCTGACCACAACCGGTGTATGGAATTTAAAAACACAATGGAGCACTTCCTGTGTCACCGCATTTTCGCCGAATTTAGCATTTTCAAAACAGTAAAAGATAACACGGTGATCTGAATATGTTATGTGCTAGCAATTAATCCCCCATAGAAATAAAACACGGCCTGTTTAAAGACAGTAAATGAAATGGGAAGTCTAAGCTGTCACATATAGTCAGGTACTTTAATCCTGTATGCGATTGTAGCCTGTCAAATGGTGATGCATGGATATTACAATAGCGATAGTGCTTCAGATGCAGTTTGTGATGCGCGTGTGTGCGTTTTGTATTCGTCTCACAGCTTCATTGTTCAGTCTGTGCTCCCGTGTCGTCTCTCACATCTCCGCTCTACTCCCTTGTTTACATCTTCTTATTATTCTGTCTCCTTTTATTTAGCCCCCTCATCCATGCATACAGCGCCGACCGGGAAAACAACAGCTGCACATGCCGACAGGTAAAAAGCAGGACCACGGAAAGGACAAAAGCAGGTATCAAATCAAACTAGAGTAGATGTAGAACCAGCTAGGGCTGTCAAAAGAAAATCTGACTTTGATACAAAAACTAGTATTGAAACAGGTCTAAACCAGGACTACACCAGGTCTAAACCAGGACTACACCAGGTCTAAACCAGGACTACACCAGGACTACATTAGGTCTAAACCAGGACTACACCAGGTCTAAACCAGGACTACACCAGGTCTAAACCAGGACTACACCAGGACTACATTAGGTCTAAACCAGGACTACACCAGATCTAAACCAGGACTACACCAGGTCTAAACCAGGTCTACACCAGGTCTAAACCAGGACTACACCAGGTCTAAAGCAGGACTACAGCAGGACTACATCAGGTCTAAACCAGGACTACACCCAGGTCTAAACCAGGACTATACCATGTCTAAACCAGGTCTAAACCAAGACTACATCAGGACTACACCAGGACTACACCAGGACTACACCAGGTCTAAACCAGGACTACACCAGGTCTAAAGCAGGACTACAGCAGGACTACATCAGGTCTAAACCAGGACTACACCCAGGTCTAAACCAGGACTATACCATGTCTAAACCAGGTCTAAACCAAGACTACACCAGGACTACACCAGGACTACACCAGGATTACACCAGGACTACACCAGGTCTAAAGCAGGACTACAGCAGGACTACATCAGGTCTAAACCAGGACTATACCATGTCTAAACCAGGTGTAAACCAGGACTACACCAGATCTAAACCAGGACTACACCAGGTCTAAAGCAGGACTACACCAGGACTACACCAGGTCTAAAGATGGACTACACCAGGTCTAAATCTACTTAAAGGTGCATTGTGTAACGTTTCTGGTGGAGGGTCCATCACCTGCTTGTTTCTATGTATATGTCATTGCTCTGCCTGGAATGTTCCACAGTATGACATTAAACAGCTCTACCTTACATTTATTCAATTACAGGCGGTTTTATGGCTCAAAAATACCTTGAAAAACAGGCACATTCTGACTGTGAGCGGGGTCGCCTCTCCACAGATCCGACCTGTAACTTGGTCTGGTTTGGTCTCCATGAAGATAGAAAGGTTTAATGCCATACTGTGAGACATTCCAGACAAAGCAATAACGTCTCCATGGAAAAAAGCATTTGATGGACCCTCCACCAGAAAAGTTACACAGTGCATCTTTAAGCAGAGTTAAACCTTGGACTGCAGATCTTATAGAACCTGTTTATGTCATAAATATGTACAGCCTGCATCTATCCTTCCTAATCTCCTCTCCGCTCTCTCCTTTCCTCCCCTCCACACCCTGACACCCCTCCCTCCTCCCCCGGGGCCCCTGTAAACGTATGAAGCGCGCCGGGGCCATTTTTCCTCTGTTTATCTCCCCGTGCGGCGAATGAAATAGACGACTCCAGCTAAATGCTTCATCCTGGGCTTTCATGTGTGAATATTTGACTAGCACACCCGCTAACACTGCGCTAGGGCCCTCTTTGTACGACAAGGTTAGGGGCTGATCAAAACTGTTGAAAAGTGTTCCACCACTACCGAGGGAGAGTGCGTAAATATGCGAGCTGGCTGGTGCAATACAGGAGGGAGATTTGGCGGAGGGGTTGGGAACAAAAGGGATGAGTGGAGCTCTTGAAGTTGAAATTTCGATTTTAAAATTTGGGCAGTTGGAGAAAACAGCAAAAAAACAACAACAACAAAAAACAAAGTTATTGGTCACTTACAGGTGCATTTTGTAACTTTTCTGGTGAAGGGTCCGTCACCTGCTTGTTTCTATGGATATGCCATCGCTCTGCCTGGAATGTTCCACAGTATGACATTAAACACCTCTACCTTACATTTATTCAATTACAGCTCAAAAATACCTAGAAAAACAGGCACATTCTGACTGTGAGCGGGGTCGCCTCTCCACAGATCCGACCTGTAACTTGGTCTGGTTTGGTCTCCATGAAGATAGAAAGGTTTAATGCCATACTGTGAAACATTCCAGACAAAACAATAACATCTCCACGGAGAAAAGCATTTGATGGAAAAGTGTC